>CM017321.1:47790249-47812289 GCA_006937295.1 Carpinus fangiana | reverse complement strand
TGGGTTTATGTAGTTGAAATTTTGGAGCCTGATTGGTTGGGTGTTTTGATTACTGTTTTGCTGATTGAAGCAAGAAGTTGATTATAATGTTATGGTTCTACATTGCCGGCATTTGGAGCGCAGTTGATCAATTTTTGTTTAGAAAGATTCTTATAGCAACAGTTTCCTTTTGTTTTGTTGCCTGGAAATCTTCTATATTGGATACCAAGAAAATCTAGGGGTTTCAGATTTTGGTCTTGGTGCATTGCTTGAACCAGTGAGATTCTTGTTGGAGTTATCATTGTCTTAGTTTTTATACATGATAATAATCTCTGTGAGATGATTTCAAGTGGGTTTTTACTTGGTAATGTTTGCACTTAGGGAGTTTAGCCTTCTACAGACAACATGTGGGACTCCCAACTATGTCACACTTGAGGTAATTATAATTATAAGGGTGACTAGCTTCTAAGTTGGCTTTGGCATTAGCTGATGTATATTTCTTAATGCATGCTTATCTATCGACTATTTTCATTTTTGGCTTTAGGTTCTCAGTCACAAGGGTTATGACGGTGCTGTTGCAGATATTTGGTGGTCATGTTCTGATGGCTTGATATTTCCCATTTGATGAGCTTCAGATGTGTTATAAATTGCTACATTTTTTTTTATGTTGTGTGTTCCTCAAAGATATGTGAACCTTAATAATGAGTATTAGTGAATATTTTGTGGATGATACAAATGTTCCTTATATTAACTGATTTCCGTTAGATGTTTGGATTAAGTTTCTTTTTGTTGTGCATCATATCTAATTAAAATTTGCTTTTCCGATTTAGATATTAANTGGTCATGTTCTGATGGCTTGATATTTCCCATTTGAAAAGCTTCAGATGTGTTATAAATTGCTACATTTTTTTTTATGTTGTGTGTTCCTCAAAGATATGTGAACCTTAATAATGAGTATTAGTGAATATTTTGTGGATGATACAAATGTTCCTTATATTAACTGATTTCCGTTAGATGTTTGGATTAAGTTTCTTTTTGTTGTGCATCATATCTAATTAAAATTTGCTTTTCCGATTTAGATATTAACTTTATTTTTAAATATATTTTATATATAATATAAAAAATAAAATCACATAATAAATTACATTTATTATTATTGAACACCGGGAAGTAAGCACTAGCCTCCCAATAGGTTTTATTATGTTTCTAATTTAATTTCTGCGTTTGGAACTAGATCTATTGTGTTTTTAAGTGCTAGATCTATAGGTTTGTACTGTTTTAATTTCTGAGTTTCTTTTTGTTGTGTCTGTTTTATTATCTAATAAGTTGGAACCACCCGTTGATTTTTGTAAAAGTTTAAATTTGTTTTTCCGATTTAGATATTAACTTTATTGTTAAATATTTTTTATATATCATATAAAAAACAAAATCACGTTATAAATTACATTTATTATTATTGAGCAGTTGGAATTAAGCACTTGCCTCTCAATAGGTTTGATTATGTTTCTTGTTTAATTTCTGCGTCTGAAACTAGATCTATAGTTTTGTGCTGTTTTAATTTCTGAAACCTGCTTGATTTTGTTTTTAATTTAATTTGTGTCTGAAACTAGATCTTCTCTGTTCTTTGTGCTAGTTCTAGGTTTGTACTCTTCTAATTTCTGAAACTCTGGTAGCCATCCTACTTTTTAAAAATTCCAAACAGTAAAAAAAATAAAAATAAGAAGGGTATAAATTATACCTGGCTTAAGGCTCTTGTTGGCCTGTAGTTTTTGCAGTTTTCTATAGTGACAAGCTGTTGCTATGACTTCAAGACAAAAATTTGTAATCTGAAAAAGGGTGAACCAATCGGTCAATCTTTTCATGTTAGATCTGGTTTTAAACTTGCAGTTTTTGTCTCTTTTTAGGGTGGTCTTTTCTTAAAAAGACGGTAAACTACCTTTGTCATGTTGGATCTGGTGTGCACTGTGCTGTCGTCTGGTTTGCACTGTGCTGTCGTTGGGGTGTTCTTAGAGGATGATGAGCTTTTAGGTTTTACTCTGAGGATGTTGAGCTTTTAGGTTTTAATATTTCCTTTTTTTTTTTTTAATTAAATGAGGTTTTACTTGCCACGTGGAAACCCAAAAACAGTGTTCTCCAGCAATTTCACACTGCAGCTCTAATTTTTTATTTTTTTTTTTTATCAACAATTTTGCAACAGCTCTCCCTTTTTATTTATTTATTTATTCCTGTTCAGCCGAAGCCCAATTTATTGGGCTATTGGTATATCAAACATGAATAAAATTTCTGAAACCTAAACCCACAAAAACCAAAATATTCATCACAAGAAACAATCAGACAACTGTACACAAAACAGGGGAAAACAATCAAAACTTTTGAAACCTAAACCCACAAAAAATAAAAATCAAACCAACGTTTTGTAATATTCAACTGTACACAAAGACGTGAAATAAAAGGAAGAACTAAATTTCTTAATGCCTCACCAAATCAGTTCGGTCAACAAACCAATAAAGGGAAAAAGTGTCAATTACGCGGAGAACAACAAAAACAACTGAAATTCGAACACTTAGAAGACCAAAAAACCAACCTAAATCATTCAACTCTTACAATTCAAGCAGGACTAAGTGTCATGCTACTCTCAACAAAAAACACTGTTTTCCTGTGCGTAGACTTTTTAGGTACAAAGTTAGTAGGAGGGCTCATGCAAGGCACGTGCTTGGTTCACTGTATTTGATGATAACGAATGTAGTGTATGGGACATTTAACACTAAAATGTCAATAGCAAATGCAAAAAGCATTTGAAGTATTTCCAACATAAAATTAATACCTGAATCCTTATACAAACACATTGAAATTCTTAATAATTCAATAGCATAACACTACAAAAGTAAATGGATAGATATGATGTACGTAAAAAATAAATGAATAAATCTACACTATGAAATGGCATTTTTGGAATCAATGTCATTTCATGTGAATAATACGAACACAGAAAAAAAAAATGCAAAACAGTCCAGAAGACGCTTGATGTAATTAAAAGAACACCAAAAAAAAAAAAAAAGAAAAAAAAATGTTGGCAGGTATGAAAATTTTTAAAATGACATACCACACCACTGAGGCAACTCAAAAATAGATTTAAGTAAATATACTTGAAAATTAAAATAAAAATACATTCAAACCTAGATCTAAAACTTCGAACAGGGTAGAAAAAACAGGGCAGAGCTGGTTTCAGACTTGAAAATTAAAATACCAACACAATCAAAACCAGATCTAGAACTGAGAACAGAGTAGATAAACACAGAGCAGCTCTGGTTTCAGGGTTGAAAATTAAAATACAAACACAATCAAACCCAGAACTGGAACTTTGGACAGAGTAGATAAAACAGTGCGGCTCTGGTTTAAGACTTGAAAATTAAAATGCAAAACACAATCAAACCTAGATCAAGAACTTGGAACAGAGTAGATAAAAACAGGGCAGCTCTGGTTTCAGACTTGAAAATAAAAATACAAACACAATCAAACCTAGACCTAGCACTGCAAACAGAGTAGATAAAAAAGGGCGGCCGTGGTTTCAGACTCGAAAATTTAAAAACAAACACAATCAAACCTAGATCTATAACTTATAACAGAGTAGATAAAAACAGGGCAGCTCTGGTTTCAGACTTGAAAATTAAAATACAAACACAATCAAACCCAGACCTAGAACTTAGAACAAAGTAAATAAAAACAGGGCGGCAAGGTTTCAGACTTGAAAATTAATATAGAAACACAATCAAACCTAGAATTAGCACTTAGCACTTAGAACAGAGTAGATCTAGTTTCAGACTTAGAAACTAAAATATAAACACAATCAAACCTATAAAAGTCATCTAAGCGTGGGGGCCATCGGTTAGGCGGAAGCAGCTCCTGCCGGGGAAGCCCTTTCGGTGTACAGTTTGCGGGTGTAATTGTCTTTTTCATTCTCATCTCTTAAAATCCAGGAAATCAAAAGGAAAAGAAATTAGTTTTGACCAGGTAGATCTTCCAAACAAAAATACAAACAAAATGAAATAAAAATACTAACCCCGAAATCAAATGAAGATACAAAATAAAGAGACAGGTAGAAATATGAGCAAGAAGATGGGGCTTTGTATAGTAGAAAAAGAGAGAGAGGATATGGAGTTCTGGTTAAGGAGAAGGACAGCCAAATTAAAGATGCGAATTTTGTCGAGGAGAGAGAAGGTGAGTCTGATGACAAGAGCAGTAATAACCATAACATTATAACCAACTCCGAGAGCAGTAATAATCATAACATTATAACCAACTCCGAGAGCAGTAATGACCATAACATTATAACCAACTCCTTGCTTATATCGGCAAAACACAAATCAAAACACCCAAACAACTAGGCTTAAAAATTTCCACTGCATAAACCCAAACACCCAGTCAGACTATAAGGAGAAAAAACCCACAAAAGTCGCACTACTCATCACAAGCAACAATCAGCTAACGGTACACAAAACAGGGGAAAACGATCAAAATTTCTGAAACCTAAACCCACAAAAATAACCCCATTCACCACAAGCAACAATCAGCCAACAATGCACAAAACAGGGGATAACAATCAAAATTTCTGAAACTTGTGCAAAGCGGAACCTTTATCAACACAAAAACAAAATCAAACCAACTTAATCTCAACCTTTGTTGCCAGCTCACACTAAAAAAAGGGGAAGAATAACCCACCCTGATCAACTCACCACCACCACCTCAGACCAACATCGGTGTATTTAAAAACCAAAACCCGTAAATTTTCTTGAACACCCATTCGATACCAACAATAATCGTCCAACATCAAGCATAACCTACAAACCTATGTAAATGAACTCAATTAAAAACTACAATGAAAATCAACCAAATTATGCCCTAAACCGATGTATATCAACTACATACCTTAGTGGAGAGAGTCAGGGAGCTCATGAAGAGGGAGATAGCAAAGGATAGGAAATGATACTACCCTTTCTCTCGCTCTCTCTTCAGCAACCGAAGAGGCCGGATTTTAGGTCGAAAATTCAGTGCTGCATGCTTCTCTCTGCAGAGTTGGTAGATTTTCAGAATTGAAGATGCCTTTGGTGACCAAACAAACCGGATTTTTGGCCAAAAATCCAGAGGTGTCGGATAGAGTTGGTGTATATCTGAGAGGAAAATCGATGAAAACATGTAAAGATGTGAAAAGACAAAAAAGGAAGAACTAAATTTCTTTATACCGCACCAAATCAGTTCGGTAAACAAACTTAGAAAGGGCAAAAGTGTCAATTACGCAGTGCACAACAAAAACAACTGTAAACCAAAGTAATGAAAAGACAAGGAAACACGAAAACAAATCTTCAACTCTTTACAATTGAAAGGGTAAAACAGTAATTCAAGCACTTAGAAGACGAAAAAACCAACCTAAATTATTCAACTCTTACTATTGAAGCTAGACTAAAGTGTCATTCTACTCTCAAACAAAAATACTGCTTTCCTGTGCATGTAGCCCTTTTAAGTATAAAGATACTAGTTGGGAGGGCACGTGCAAGGCATGTGCTTGGTTCCCTGTAATTGATAATAATGAATGTAGTGTATGTGATATTTAACACTAAGATGTCAATAGCATATGCAAAAAGTGTTACAACATAAAAACAATACCTGAATCCTTATACAAACACATTCAGATTCTTAATAATTCAATAGCATAACATTACAAAAGAGAATGGATATGATACACATTAAAAAAAAAAAAAAAACTCTGCTATGAAATGATATTTTTGTTAATCAATGTCATTTCATATGAATAATATGAAGAGAAAAAAAATAAGCATTACAATCCAGAAGATGCTTAATGTAATTAAAAGCGCAAAAAAAAGAAGAAAAAAATATGACGGAATGTATGAAAAAATTTAAAATTAGATAACACACCAGTGAGGTAGCTCAAAAATAGATTTAAGTAAACATACTAGAAAATTAAAATACAAACACAATCAAACCTAGTATCAGACTTGAAAAATTAAAAAACAAAACACAATCGAACCTAGATCTATAACTTAAAACAGAGGTAGATAAAAACAGGGCATCTCTGGTTTCGGACTTGAAAATTGAAATACAAACACAATCAAACCGAGATCTAGAACTTAGAACATAGGTAGACAAAAACAGGGCAGCCCTGGTTTCGGACTTCAAAATTAAAATACAAACACAATCAAACCCAGATCTAGAACTGAGAACAGAGGTAGATAAAAACAGGGCAGCTCTGGTTTCGGATTTGAAAATTAAAAAACAAACACAATCAAACCCAGATCTAGAACTGAGAACAGAGTAGATAAAAACAGGGCAGCTCTGGTTACGGACTTGAAAATTAAAATACAAACACAATCAAACCCAGATCTAGAACTGAGAACAGAGGCAGATAAAAACAGGGCAGCTCTGGTTTCAGACTTGAAATTAAAATACAAACACAATCAAACCGAGATCTAGAACTGAGTACAGAGTAGATAAAAAGAGGGCAGTTTGGTTTCAGAGTTGAAAATTAAAATACAAAATCCATCAGACCCAGATCTAGAACTTAGAACAGAGTAGACAAAAACAGGGCGGCTGTGGTTTCAGACTTGAAAATTAAAATAGAAAGACAATCAAACCTAGATCTAGCACTTAGCACTTAGAAAAGAGTAGATCTAGTATCAGACAGAAATTAAAATAAAAACATAAATCAAACCTGTAAAAGTCGTCTGAGCGTGGGGGGCCGTCGGTTAGGCGGAAGCGGCTCCTGCTGGGGAAGCCCTTCAGTGTGTGGCTTGCGGGTGTAATTGTCTTTTTCATTCTCTGCCCTTAAAAGCCAGAAAATCAAAAGGAAGAGAAATTAGTTTTAACCAGGTAGATCTTCAAACAAAAATACAAACAGAACGAAATAAAAATACTAACCCCTGAAATCAAATAAAGATACAAAAGGTAGAAATGAGTAAGGAGATGTGGCTTCGCAGGGTAGAGAGAGAGAGAGAGAGAGAGGAAATGGTGTTCTGGTCAAGGAGAAGGAGAAAGAGAACGAGAGCCAAAGATAAAGATGCGAACTTTCTCGAGGAGAGAGAAGGTGAGTCTGACGACGGGGATTGTTAGATACGATGCTGTAAATTGATTCAAAGTCTGACACGGACCAAATTTTAGTTTAGTTAGATAGATACGCATTTCAAAGTACGGTTAGATGACTAGGTCGATCCTACGGCTAGGATCTAATCTATAGGCTGAAGCGGTTTCATATTTGTATTTTAAATTTTTAATGCAATGCTGTGCGTGCCAGCTCATATTTATATTTTAAATTTTTAATTCAATGAGGTGTAACCTTTAGTTTTTGCCATTATTCCCTCTTTCTTCATAATCTAATATATGTACTTATTTATTTTTTTTGGCAGAACGTGAGTCCAAAGTTCAATTTAAAAGATGGCTTCCTCCAACAATGAGAGAAAAATCAAAAGCTAACACAGATGCAGGCCTCTCACAAGAACACTTTTTCTTGGGATATTTCTTGTTTGACCAACGTGGGGTAAATCTTTTGCGGCGTGCAGAAGCCATAAAAAGAAAAAATCAAAGTGCACGTCCTGATATACAAGAGACTGAGGCAAAATCAGTGGAGTTAGCTTTATCTGACTTGCGAGACAAAGGATGGTTGCCTGGCTTAGTTGAACTCGATAACCTTCCCGTGGTAAAGCTGCTTACAAAGAAGAACATGCCAAAAAAAATGGGAACGGAATTACGAGGCATTGTTAATCGGTGTAAGGCTATAATCAACCCAAATTATATCCAAGTTTGTTGGATACCCCGACGATGTAATAAAGTAGCCGACTGTTTGGTGGAGCATGAAAAGAGCAACAAACATGATATTTCTGACACAGATTTCAATTTGAAGTTGTGTAACATTACTTGGGATCTGATGTTTGGGGCTGATAGACCTTATTTGTCATATTTTAAAAACACTTCATATGGGCGACACAAATACGTATTCTCATATCATCAAAATGAGACACGCTAAAAATTCGAAGTTGGATCGCTATGGGTACGTTGAGCAAACATTTTTCTCTTCAAATAACTTAATGCAGTACAGATTTCTATTTTTATTGATTTGATATTAGATAAGATGGTACAAAAAAAATTTTAATTTATTGTGCGTGTTTTTTTTTCTTTTTTCTATTTCTTTCGCAGCATTTTCCAAGGAGAGAATTCCAAACCAAATCATCTTTGAGATTTCTACGAGGAATGGGAATGGGGCGCAATTGAAAGAAAGATACTTGAGTATGCTTGTCATAATCTCTCTTTTTTTTTTTTTTTTACTAGTGGAAGTCTAGGAGATTAAAAATTTTAATTGCAAATTATTTTGTCTCGTGCAGTGTTAATGAATACTTCTCCCAACCCAAAAGCCTCAAATGCCATCGAGGATCAAATGGATGAGGTCATCAATAGGTTGATAGATGTCTTTGACCACTTGCTATCTATTCCTGCCCCGGTAAACTAAAAAATTTATTATGAAAATCAATTTGCTACACATTATAGGTTTTAGCCCATGTTTAACAATAATGTTTAATTTATTCAGCGGACTCTCCAAATGTACTTGCAGTTTGACGCAGAGATCGAGGCATGTATAACTACTGCGTATTTATTTTTTTAGCTTCTTGAAATTGCATGCATATAAATGTGACCCATGTTGTTCTTTACTTTGTACAACTATCATTTAATATGTACGAAGAAGAATTGCACCAATTGCACCCCTTTGGTCATGCATAGCAAGGGCATATGATATGCCCCTGAATCCAGAATGGAGAGCGCATGAACTTCATCTGTGATGGTGGGATGCTCCCATCAAACTCATTCAATATCAGGACATGCCTATCAAAGGACCAGGGTCTCCCCTCCGTATCACTTACCCTCACACTTGAATTCAAAAATCCAAATGTTGTCCCAAACCTCTTTGAAATCATGATCGTCTGCCATTGTCCCTCTACCTCCAAGGATAGCTACTTCCAAAGAGAAACCCTAGGGAGAGAAAATGTATGTGATTAGATTCATGTAGCTAATGTTATGCATTTAGGGCATCGTGTTTTGTCTTTTATAAGATGCTAAACATTAGAAAAGTAGGATCATTTTTGACATTATAAATATTAACGGTGGGTACAAATCTTTTTTGCAGTTACTGGAAAATGATTTGTTTAAATCATGTTCATCAGAAGATTTGGTGATGACGTCTCATCCTGCACCTTTCTTTTACTCTCCGGGCCAATTGCATTTTGGAATTCTTGATGTTACACTGAAGGTGCGATAAATAAAATAAATGAGAAATTTATACCAAAGATAAACATTTAGGGAGATCTATTACCTGTTGCATATACACGAATACAAAATGTAGTTATGCATTTTGGATATTGTGGTTGTTGCTATCATAATATCACTAGACATTGGAAATGTGGATCATTTCTTACATTTGTAAATATTCCGGCGGGTACCATTGTTTCTTGTAGTTACTGCCAAATGATTTACTCGAATAATGTTCATCGGAAGATTTGGCGATTAAGTCCAATCCTCGATACTTCTTTTGTCATCTAGGCGCAATATGGTTTGAAAGTCTTGTTGCAACACTATGGGTGAGATAAATAACTTGGAGGGTAAATTTATACAGAAGATAGAAACTTGCAGGAATCTATTACCTATTGCATATACCTGATTATTGTTTATGTTCTTATCTTTGTAGGTTTCGAGCTATTATGCTCCAGGTTTTTGCATTCGTCGACTTAAGTTTGGACCCCGTAAAAAGTATTCAGGGAAGGTAAAATGCTACTGTACCTCATTTTGTTCACTTGCTTTGCAATAATTTGAATTTCAAGTTATGATCTTCATATAATAGTCTTTCAATTGCATGATAGGACAAAACAAATCTTTGGGTACAATTCTAAATATTTGTTGTTATTTAGGATATGACGAGCACCGTGATTGGATGGCTTCACAACCAACCAATCAACGATTTTAAAATCATAGACGTTCTCAATGAAGTTGACTGCAAAAATGTGGTAATATATCTTTTTTGATTTGAGATTCTTTTTACAATTCTTGGTTATTATCTTTTGTATTCACGCTATACTTTTTTCTTTGCAGGGGGACATAGAAGGTAATTGACTAAAAAATTATAAACAAAGATTGAAATTAAAGCTCTCCTATGATGATTTTTTTTTTTTTTCCTAATCTTGTTTAAGTAATTTTCAGTGACCTTGATTGAATTGGTGAAAAAAGGGGTGCTCGTTGAGATGGGACCCGATTCGTACACGATACAACGGGAGCAGGTAATTTTTCACCTTTTTTGTTTACCATATTGATTACCAATAATCTCTCGTGCAAAATATATATATATAATTATGAATTTTTTTGTCTTATATTATTATTTTTTTCATTGTTATCTAATATGAAGGTTTTCTTTACTTTGTGTAGTTGACTCGACCAATTCATGATGTCATGATTGAAGATTTGATGCATGAAGCTCCAAAAGATGACGGAAAAATTCTTTATAGCTACAAGGTAACTAGGATTTCTTTTTGTTAGTTAGAAATCTAGTATTTAATTCCACTGTTTATTAAAGTAATTCCTACCTCTAACAGGTTGTGGAAGCAATCAGTCTTTGAGGGGGCATCGAAAACTTTTTGGAACCATTGTAAGTTATGAACTGATCTCTACTTCTATTGATATTGTATGTTATGTGTTCTCGTGAGAGATGGGTGTGTCATGTTGCGGTGTCGATTTTTTGTTGTTTGTTGTTTTGTGAATTGTGTATTTTATATTTTATATTGCACCATAAATCCTTGCTTTTGACTTTGAATGACCAGTTTGTTGCTTTTAGTATTATCATTATACGTATATTGGACTATCGGAGGATTGATCAAAATTTTGGGTGTTTTGAGTTTTGTCAAACCCTTGCTTGATTTGAGTCCTCAAGTTCATTTATCTAGTCTCTATGATAAAAGAACTACGTAAAAGAAGTCCGGTAGGTTTTAACTAATGACAAAAAGTTGCACCCCAAGTCGTTGGAAAGCCATTTTTTTTGTCCAAACTTTCCATAATATGTTTCAAAGGTCTTTAGAGCATGTCCTCTATTTAAAATGCAGTTTCTCTCTTTTTAATAATAAAAGAAATTCAGTTGTTTGTGAAGTTTTAGCTAAAATTCATCCTGTTGGTATATTATTTGCAGGAATTTGGACTTACTGACAGAAAGGAGCTTATGGAGTCCACTATTGTTCCTTACTAAATGGGTTGGCATATTTTGTTTTCACCGGATCTGTCGAACTTAAAATGGACATTTTATATTTTGCACCAGCATAGATTTACAATTATATGCAAATTGGTAAACTCAAAACACTGGAGTTGTTGGCAGTTTTGTTATTTTGTATGGGATATTGTCATACATTTTACTCATTTTTAATTTTTACTTGACATGCCTGAAAAATGTATTCTTTATGATAGCAATTACAGAACCAACACAACACTATGCCTCATTCTCCTTATAGCATGCACGTGATCCAATCCAATGTTTGTGCAAATTGATAGACATTCTGAGAAATGGTACCAAATTATACTGACTCAGAAATCAAAAGACACGTTTTTATATTTATTTTACGATTTTTTTTTTTTTTAAAAAAAAAAAATTAAAATTAAAATACAAACACAATCAAACCTAGACCTAGCACTGAGAACAGAGTAGATCAAAAAGTGCGGCTGTGGTTTCAAACTTGAAAATTAAAATACAAACACAACCAAACCTAGATCTAGAACTGAGAACAGAGTAGATAAAAACAGGGCAGCTCTGGTTTCAGAGTTGAAAATTTAAATACAAAAACCATCAAACCCAGATCTAGAACTTAGAACAGAGTAGATAAAAACAGGGCGGCTGTGGTTTCAGACTTGAAAATTAAAATACAAAGACAATCAAACCTAGATCTAGCACTTGGCACTTAGAAAAGAGTAGATCTAGTTTCAGACATAGAAATTAAAATAAAAGCACAATCAAACCTGTAAAAGTCGTCTGAACGTGGGGGACCATCGGTTAGGCGGAAGCGGCTCCTGCTGGGGAAGCCCTTCGGTGTGTGGTTTGCGGGTGTAATTGTCTTTTTCATTCTCAGCCCTTAAAAGCCAGAAAATCAAAAGGAAGAGAAATTAGTTTTGACCAGGTAGATCTTCAAACAAAAATACAAAACAGAATGAAATAAAAATACTAACCCCGAAATCAAATAAAGATACAAAAGTAGAAATATGAGCAAGGAGATGGGGCTTTGTAGGGTAGGGAAAGAGAGAGAGAGGATACGGCGGTTCTGGTTAAGGAGATGAAGAAAGAGAAGGGGAGCCAAAGATAAAGATGCGAACTTTGTCGAGGAGAGAGCAGGTTAGCCTTGATGACGAGAGCAGTAATAAATATCATTCATTCACGAATGGGGCTGTTAGATACGGTAAATTGACTGAAAGTCTGACACGGACCAAATTTGAGTTTTAGTTAGATACGCATGTCTAGTACGGTAGATGAGTAGGTCCATCCTACGGTTAGGATCTAATCTATAGGCTGAAATGTTTCATATTTATATTTTAAATTTTTAATGCAATGCGGTGCGTGCCAGCTCACGCCTCATTAACCAGCACAATTTTCCTTGCCTCGTTAAAAGTTAATAATAAAAGCAAATTTTTGTTACTAAATAATAAAAAAACAAATTTTAAAGTCTAAGAATCAAAACCCGGGAAACTCCAAGTATAGAAAACTCAACCCAAAAGTGACCCGCAAAACCAACAACCACCCGTCCGCTCAATTTGTTCTCTTTACACCCAAAAAGTGGGGTTCCTCTTCAATACACGACGAGAAAATTGTGTCGCTCCTCTTCAAATTCCAATCAAGGGTCTGGGAAGAGAGTTAGATTAGAACTTTAGAGGCAAGAGCGCTATCTCCGAGAATAAAACAGAGAAGCTTGAAAAATAAATCAGAAAAAGTGAGGAAGCCATGAATTATTAATAGTGACCCAAAAGCTCTTTTCTTTTGTCTCAATCAATCCCCCTACTCCTCCTCCGAACCCCACAAAATCCCACCTCTAATTTTTCAATTCTTCACCGCACAAAACGATGATAAGAAAATGAAAGGCTTTCTTTTCTAGATATGGAAATGAAATATTCATTTAACATAGATATAATTAGTGGATATATACCCTTATCCGATAGCTATTCTGTCAGTTAGTATGTGTTGTATCTGTAAGTTCGACCGATTTATATATAACCAACTTTGGATCCCCTCTTTCTTCAGATATGTACTTTTTTTTTTTTTTTCTTTTTTAAGCAGCACGTTGCTTCCATGTTAAATTAGGAAGATGACTTATGCGGCGTGCAAAAGCTTTAAAAATTGAAAATCACACTTGAAGAATGAGTCGAAGTCCTAAGATAGCGGAGGCAGGCAACATCACTAAAGTTAGCTTTATTTGAGTTGCGTGGCAAAGGATGGCTGCTCGGCATAGCTAAACTTGATAATTATATTGTCGTGCAAAAAATGCTTGGACTCAATATGTTGCCACACGAAGTAAAGCAAACAAAATTACAAGGCATTCTTGATCGGTGTAAGGATATCATTGATCCAAACTGTATCAAAGTTCATTGGAGGCCCCGACAGTCTAATCCAGTGGCCAACTATTTGGTGGAATATGTGAAGAGGAACAAGTTGTTGATTCTTTGTCGTTGGGAGTCAAGAATGCAGTTGTTGAAGCTATCATTGAATATGTTCCAATCTAGGTAAAGTTGAACCACCTTCTGTTGGAATTCTGAAATTTTACTTGTTTGAGTTTTGTCGCCAGTGGTATTGGGAAGCCTTTGTATGCTGATTCTATTACTGAAGACCAAGGCAAGCTAGGGCATGCTAGGGTCTTGGCTGGAATAAGAAGGATTTGATCATTGATGTTCTTGGTAAGAGTGAGCAGGATGTTAGTTGTAGAATTGAGGATTTAAATATGAATAAAGTTTGGTTTCAATATTTTTTTTACGGGGTTAACAAGGGATGTTGATAGGAGAATTCTTTGGGATAGATTGAGGTTGGTCAAAAGTCAAGTTAGTCAGGAACCTTGGCGACTTTAATGTGGTTTTATTTGTTAAGGAAAAGTGGGGGAAAGATGGGCTCAACTCGTATGAAGAGAACTTTAAAGAGTGTATTAGGGATATTAAAGCTAAGGATCTGAATTTCTGTGGTAGTTTGTTCACTTGGACTAATAAGCAAGAGGGGAGTGGTTTTGTTGCTAAGAAGTTGGATAGAATTCTTGTTAATGAATTCTGGATGGAGGAGTTTGAGAATACTTTCATGGAGTTTGATGAAGGAGAGGTGTCTGATCATGCTTTATATGTTAGTTACGCTTTTAAATTCTTTAGCTATTGGACATAAAACCCACAGTTTTTGCATTGGGTCAAGGAAGGTTGGGATTCAGATGTGGAGGAATATCCTATGTTTCGAAGAAAGCAGAATATGAAGAAAGTATACTTCTCAATGAAGAAAACAGTATGTGAAACAAACCAAGTGAGAGTAAAAAAGTTTTGAAGGACCAAAATAAGGTGTGGTATGTGAATATAAAGCATAAGGTTTTTCTTGCTTGAATGAAGATGCAACAAGCTCAACAAGATGTCATTTATTCTAGAGGTTCAGCTGCTCGTTTGGAAAGAGAAAAGGAAAGCATTCATAAGTGTCTCAGTGTCTAAAGCAGAGGAGGCTTTTTTGAAGCAAAGGCTCGAATTCAGTGGGTGCAACTTGGTGATCAAAATAACTCTTTTTTTTCATAGGGCTTTCAAAGTCAAGAATGGTAAGAATTGGATTCACTATTTATTAAAGTTGTGTGGTTATAACTATGAATTCCTACCTCTAATAGGTTGTGGAAGTAATCGATCTCTAAGGGGGTATCAAACATTTTTTGCAACCATTGTAAGTTATGAATTGATCCACACTTCTATTGATATTGTATGTTGTGTGTTCTTGTGGGAGACGGGTGTGTCATGTGGCAGTGTAGATTTTTCATTGTTCGTTGTTTTGTGAATTATGTATTTTATATTTTATATTGCACCATAAATCCTTGCTTTTGACTTTGAATGACAAGTTTGTTGCTTTTAATATTATTATTATATGTATATTGGACTATCGGAGGATGGATCAAAATTTTGGGTGTTCGAATTTGTCAAACCCTTGTTTGATTTGAGTCCTTAAGTTCATTTATCTACTCTCTATGATAAATGAACTATGTAAAAGAAGTCCGGTAGGTTTTAACTAATGACAAAAAGTTGCACCCTGAGTCGTTGGAAAGCCATGTTTTTTGTCCAAAGTTTCCATGATATGTTTCAAAGTTCTTTAGATCATGTCCTCTATTTAAAATGCAGTTTTTTTTAAAAAAAAAAAAAAAAAAATTAATAATAAAAGAAATTCAGTTGTTTGTGAAGTTTTAGCTAAAATTCATCCTGTTGGTATATATTTTGCAGGAATTTGGACTTATTGACGGAAAGGAACTTATAGACTCCACTATTGTTCCTTACTAAATGGGTTGGCATATTTTGTTTTCACCGGATCTGGTGAACTTAAAAAGGAGACATTTGATATTTTGCACCACAATAAATTTACAATTATATGCAAATTGATAAACTCAAAACACTGGACTTGTTGGCAGTTTGTTATTTTGTATGGCATATTGTCATACATTTTATTCATTTTTTATAAAGAGAATGTCTATCAATTTTCGCAAACATTAAATTGGATCACGTGCATGTTATAAGGAGAAGGAGGCATAGTGTTGTGTTGGTTCTGTAAAATTTTTTTTTTTTTTTTTTTTATATGCCCACACAAAAGAGGGGAGATGGATTCAAACTAGTAACTTTCACTTTATTAAGTGTGGTCCTAACCGATTGAGCTACCTCTTGAGTACATATTGATTCTATAATTGCTATCATAAAGAATACATTTTTATGACAATATCCCATACAAAATAATTTTACATGCCAGAAAAAATGTATTCTTTATGATAGAAATTACAGAACCAACACAACACTAGGCCTCCTTCTCCATATTACATGCACGTGATCCAATTCAATGTTTGTGAAAATTGATAGACATTATGAGAAATGGTACCAAATTATACTGATTCAGAAATCTAAAGACACATGAATCCCAATGTTTTTATATTTATTTTACGAAAAAAAAATCTCAACTTGCACATCTCAATATACTCTGATTTTATGAGACTAACATGTGACATAATATGTCACGTCAATTAAGGATACATGTGCAAAAACAATTGCTATTTGCCTAACGAATAACGATGGTAAAGAACTACAATATTGTGAGCCTATGACATTTTTTTAAAAAAAATAAAATAAAATTGAAATTTGACACAGTTCAAGAAATAAAATAATACTATTACCAAATTACAATCTTTTACAAGATAAAAGAAAAAAAAAAAAGAAATCTTAAATCATTAAGTGGCTAATGTTTTTGAGTTCCTAGGTACTCTCATTCGGATCAATAACGATTTTATTTGCTGAATAGCCTTTCTTGGAACAAGTTGAATAGCATCGTGGATGAACTTGTTCCTGAATAACCAAATAAAATCAAAAGTAAGAGCAGCAAATAATTGAAATCTTCTAGTTTCAACCAAAGGAATAGCAAGCCTATCCTTATGACAAATTACAACAAGGATCCAATATGAATTAGGCCTGGAGGAGAAAGAGGAAGTTGTAATAGGTCAAGGAGAACTCCGAAGAATTCTGCTAAATCACATTCCAAGAAAATGTTGCACACCCAGGCTAAAGGATCCTCGTAAACAACAAACCTCTCAATGTTAGCCCTAGAAATGTGATTTGCACTTTTTTCCAAACAAAAAAAAAAATCATTTTAAGATTTTGAGAATAGAAGTTTGAAACTCCTCACACATGCACTCTCTCTCTCTCTCACTCACTCACTCACTCACTCACACACACATACAAACGCACACTAGTCTCTTTAAGCGCACACTTTCACTCTCTCTCTCTCTCTCTCAATGCTTTTAAAAAAAAAAAAAAAAAAATTATTTGTTCCTCTAAGCTGGAAAGCAATACCTTATGTTGTATACCGATCCAATTTAGAGAGAGAGAGAAAAAAAAAATGAATATTTCAGTTGGAGAGGAATTGCTAACATGGCCAAAAGTTTTTCTCAAAAGGGGTTAGGAATTCCTTGGTATGGTTGCAAGTGGTTGTAGATGCAGTCACAGAGCCAGGAATTTAGTTAAGCCAGGGCGTGAATAAAATAATAAAATATAATGATTTTTTTTTTTTTTGGTTTTCTTTATATATGGTAAATACAAATAAAAATTTATTATATTTATTTATCTATTAGACTAATGATATTATAATAAAATTATTAGCATGTTCCAATAGCTATTAATTTAACAAAACAACAAATAACATATTTGAAATTGGCCAGAGATGATAGACAATAACCTAAATCCATATATTTTAGAGTAAATAATCACAATCGAAGAGAAAAATATATTTGATATTACCAACCAATAAATTTTCCTCAACAATCAGTCAATATAACATAGAAAAAATAAAGAAAACATGAAAGGGGCTTTTGGATAAGTTTCACCTAAAGTTCAGCCAATTAAAATCAAATACACAATTAAAGTTCACCTAAATTCAGCCAAAAACAGCAATCAAAATAACCCAAAAAAATCAACAAATCCCAACCTTTGATAACCAAAGGGCTAAGTCCAAAAATTAACACAAAATCCTCCACAATTACGACCTATAATCAAATATCAACAAGGCAACAAGAATCCAAGGCTACTAAAATCAACACAAGAAAACCCAACTACAATCAAGAATTAAGAACAAAGGGAACGATTTATACCTGCAAGGCTGCAATTATACTTTTGAAGAACCCATTTATTAGTAAATAAATTTTTCTGCAGCAAGTTACCCATTTTGAAGAACCGATTTATACTTTTGAAGAACCCATCTGCAGCAAGTTACCAACGTGAAAGAAAACAAAGGAAATGAGGAGGTAAGAATAAAAAGATTTAAACTAAAATGGAAATCCCCAATTTAATCTCTAAATTTAAATCCCAAATCAGAACAATTAAAGGAGAAAAATCCTTACCTTGCCTGAAGTTTCTGCCTCCACACACTTGTTTCAATATCATCTAAATCAACTGGAAGCTTGTCTGGAATGTGAAGGATTTCCCACGCAACGGCGGAAACAGGGAGCAGAGAATAACTAAGAGAGTTTTTTTTTTTTTTTTTTTAGGTTAGGTTTGGTCCTTCTAAGAGAATAAGAAGGTCCAAAAAAAAAAAAAAAAAATGGAAGGGCTGCTGGGCTGTGCTAATTTGGAGGGGCTAGCTCGACTGGGTTTTTAAAAAGGAAGGGCTGGGCTATGGGCTGGGTAAAATTTAAAATAAAAATATAAGAATTTTTTTTTTTTAAAAAAAAAAATTAAGCAAGGGCGATAGCCTCTGCATCCCTGTACATAGATCCGCCCCTGTGTAGATGGCTTTGAGCGTGTGAGAGTGCGTGTGATTGGTGAATGGCTCCGATCATCCCTTGTCGAAGGGAAGGTTTGTACATTCTTTAATTTGTTTGAGATCCTGAGGAAATCGAGGAGGGGACGAAGAAGGGGGGTAAGTCTCCATAGTTGGTGGTGGAGAAAGAGGATTTTGTAGATGTTCCATCTACTAGTAACGAGACGAAGGGATGAAGTTCTGACGGAAAATGCCATATATATTTTCCGTTTTGCTGATGAACTTAATTGGGATGAAGTTCTGGAATCTAAGCTATGGCATATAACGAACAAGCTGTTGATTCTTTGTCGTTGGGAGTCAAGAATGCAGTTGTTGAAGCTGTCATTGAATATGTTCCAATCTAAGTAAAGTTAAACCACCTTCCATTGGAATTTTAGAATTCTACTTGTTTGAGTTTTGTCGCCAATGGTATTGGGAAGCCTTTGTATGCTGATTCTATTACTAAAGACCAAGGCAGGCTAGGGCATACTAGGGTCTTGGTTGGAATAAGAAGGATTTGATAATTGATGTTCATGGGAAGAGTGAGCAGGATATAAGTTGTAGAATTGAGGATTTAAATATGAATAAGTTTGGTTTCAATATTTTGTTTACGGGGCTAACAAGGGTGTTGATAGGAGAATTCTTTGGGATAGATTGAAGTTGGTCAAAACTCAGGTTAGTCTGGAACCTTGGCGACTTCAATGTGGTTTTATTTGTTAAGGAAAAGTGAGGGAAAGATGGGCTCAACTCATATGAAGAGAACTTTAGAGAGTGTGTTAGGGATATTGAAGCTAAGGATCTGAATTTCTGTGGTAGTTTGTTCACTTGGACTAATAAGCAAGAGGAGAGTGGTTTTGTTGCTAAGAAGTTGGATAGAATTCTTGTTAATGAATTCTGGATGAAGGAGTTTGAGAATACTTTCGTGGAGTTTGTTGAAGGAGGGGTGTCTGATCATGCTTGATATGTTAGTTACGGTTGGTAGTGTAAAGAGTTTTAGGCCTAAGGCTTTTAAATTCTATAGCTATTGGACAGAAAACCCTCAGTTTTTGCGTTGGGTCAAGGAAGTTTGGGATTCAGAAGTGGAGGGATATCCTATGTCTCGACTGTATACAAAGTTGAAAGCTGTTATGAAGTTACTTCACCGTGAAGTATACTTCTCAATGAAGAAAGCAACATGTGAGACAAACCAAGTGAGAATAAAAAAGTTTTGAAGGACCAGAATAGGGTGTGGTATGTGAATATTAAGCTGAAGGTTTTTCTTGCTTGAATGAGGATGCAACAAGCTCAAAAGGATGTCATTTATTCTAGAGGTTCAGCTGCTCGTTTGGAAAGAGAAAAGGAAAGCATTCATGAGTGTCTTGGTGTCTAAAGCAGAGGCTTTTTTGAAGCACAAGGCTTGAATTCAGTGGGTGCAGCTTGGTGATCAAAATAACTCTTTTCTTTCATAGGGCTTTCAAAGTCAGGAATAAGAATTAGATTCACCATCTTTGGGATGGGCAGGGTTTGTGGGTGGGGGAAGAAAGGCAAATCAAGAGAGCTGCAGTTGATTTCTACAAGAATCTCCTATGTGTGTATCAATCTATTTAAGATGCCATGGTCAATTTTGTGCGTTAATTAATCCATATCAAGGGCAAATGAACAGGGAATGAGAATGTATGTTGTTTTGCCCAATCATTAACAGTACACTGGGATAGCAAATAACATCATAAACAAACTAAAACCCGCTTCATCTTCTTAAAATGACGTACGCACCCCCACCAGTCCATGAATACACAGACACAGACACAAGCAAGGACTTCTATACAAGGCAGGGGTGTAAATTGATACTTCTAGCATACGCACACATACATGTAGTTACGATGGACCCAAATACCTAAAGGACATTGATTGTAGAGGCTTACCAACAGTTTTTCACCACTCTCAGAATCCTTTTTGCTGTCTTTAGACTGCAAGTCAACAGTAACCTTATGTAGTTCCTCATATGCTGCGAACTGAATAGTATTATGAGAAACCAGCGGAAGCAACACAAACGCCTCTATGTGGGTAACTTCTTTAGCTAAAGGTTAAAAAATTATCTTAGCATAATTGACATTGATAACATGTATTACTCTAATCTTCACATGATTTCAAAAAGTACAATTAAAAATACCGATTTTAAAATCTGCGATTTGAAAACATAATTTTTAAAACCCAGTTAAAACGTTTGGCCCTATCACATTTTAGCTTTTAAAACTGTGCATTTTCAAAAAAAAAAACCTCCTTACTTGTGATTAGAAAATCAAAAGGTTAAGAAATTTAGCATAATTGACACTGATAACAGATATTACTCTAATCGTCACATGATTTCAAAAAGTACGATTAAAAATACCGATTTTAAAATTTGCGATTTGAAAATATAATTTTTAAAAACCCAGTTAAAACGTTTGGCGCTATCGCATTTTAGCCTTTAAAAATGTGCATTTTCAAAAACAAAAAAACCTCCTTACTTGTGATTAGAAAATCAAATCATAATTTTTTTAAAACGCAATGCAAAACAATTCGCTATTTGGTTTAAAATCGCACTATGAAATCACTGTAACGACCTAGATTTTAAAACTCTTATTGAAATAATATTAAATAGATTAAAAAAAAAAAATAAATTAGAGTAATGATATATGAATTAACGATATTAAATAATTATTTGGTGTTAAGGGTATATATTATATTGATTGTTGATATCTTTTGAGTGTCACTTTAATTCTCAAATTTAGATTTATAAGTATGATTATGGGCATAATTAAACACAATTTAGTGAATAAATTATTTATGTTAGTGTTTGGTGAAATCAAAAATTGATTTGAAGCTTTTTAGTTTTTGGCTTAAAAAGCAGTGTTTTAATTTGCATACTGTCTAGTAAAGATTAAAACTACTAAGAAATTGTAGGCTAGCCACTATAGTTGAATTCTTGAAGGCTTCTAGTAAGATTGATTATTAGAAATATCATGGGGAATTTAATGAAGTAAGTGGGCAAGTGGGCAAGTGGCAAGTGTGAATGCAACTAGTTTAAAGTCTAATTTCGTGGGAAATTTTGTAACGGCCAGAAACTGCATCAAACGAACTCGGATGAAGTCGAACAAAAAATATAAAATGCTTGTCTCGGAGTCCTCTATCTACCCTCAAAATTTCATGTCAATCGGAGTACGTTTGGATACAAAAAAATAGATCGGAGTGCACTGCCCTCATGTTGGACGAAAAATGATAAGATAGACTAGAATCTTGGAATGTGGACTAGGTTCATGTTTTTAGTTGAAAACCTCTCAACCCTTGGATTAAAAGTAGGAAAATGAATCCTAGCCATCCATTCTCTAATAGATAGAAGCTTGAGTTTAACCATTGGATCAAAAGTGTTAGGATTAATCCTAACCACTCATTTTCTTATAAATAGGAGCCTAGGTAATTCAATTGTTTCACTTAAGTTCTTTTACTTTCCTAGCAAGAAAAGATTGCTTACTTCTCTCTC
>CM017321.1:47705400-47773296 GCA_006937295.1 Carpinus fangiana | reverse complement strand
AAATAAATATATAAAGTATATAATAATTTTTTATTTTTAGTAACGTTTGAAGAATTCAAACGTTACCTTTTTGGTAACGTTTGAATTTTTCAAACGTTACCATTTGAAAATTTTATAAAAAAATAATAAAAAATATATAATATATAATAATCTTTTATTTGTAGTAACGTTTGAGGAATTCAAACGTTACCTTTTTGGTCTTCAAACGTTACCATTTGAATTTTTTTTAAAAAAATAATAAAAATAAAAAATAAATTACATAATAAAAAAATATATAATAAACTTTTACTTTTAGTAACGTTTGAAAATTGAAACGTTACCAAATGGTAACGTTTGACTTTTCAAACATTACCATTTGGTAACGTTTGAATTTTCAAACGTTACCAAATGTTTTTTCAAATTTTTTTTTTTTTTTTAAAAATTTTCCATTAGTAACGTTTTGAAAATTCAAATGTTACTAATTTAGTAACGTTTGAATTTTCAAAACGTTACTAATCACTCATTTTTTTGTAGTGCTAGTAGCTACTAGGATCCCAACACTGGGGGATCTTCAATAAAAAAGGTAAGTGCTAATATCATTCGTAGTTGCTACTAGGATCCCAAGTGTTTCGCCATTTACATGTGCACGTCATTTTACTACATTTGGAAATTTTATTTTATTTTATTTATTCTAAACTTAATTTCATAAATTAAGCTCAAAGTAGTAAATTAAGCAGCGCGAGATATTTTCAGCGAGAGATTAAGGAATGCATTTATTAATTAATTAATTAATTTTATATTTATATGTATATATATGTATATGTATATGTATATATATGTATATATAGGGTGAAAGTAATTACAATTTGATACCAAACCAATGGGAAATTTACAGAAATCTTATTGAGATATCAAAATCTTATTGAGATCTCACTTAATTTCTACTCCTAAAAGGCATAGAGTAACACATTTTCCCTTTGATCCAAATATAACACTATTCACATAAAAATGAGGATCATACAAGTATAATCACTAACCATCTATTTCTTATCATCTGCATTAAAAGCACTCAACCACCCCCACTTACTTCAAAGTGATCAAATGGCTGTAAATAAAAAGAGACCATACATATCTCACCATGTTGACCACTCAACTACCCCTACTTACTTCAAAGTGATCAACGGATGTAAATAAAAAAGACCATACATATCTCACCATCTTGACCATTCAATTCTATTAACCCTAAAGACCATTAGAGAGCCTTGCATTTTTCCCCAGCAGCGCCATTTCATTTCCTAAATTCCTAGGCTACTTCTCACTTTACTCATCTTCTCTTCTGTTGTTCTCTGTGTTTCCTACTGACATAATCTTGTCATCAATCTGGCCTCTACTAGTGCGCTCGAGCCCAAGGGGCGTGATCGAGCGCATGCCTCGTCAGCCTGCATTGCCCTAGCCACCATCGCTTCACATGCTGCGCCGTAGGTTTTCAAAGCAATTACGTGCACTCGAGCGCACTAGTAGGGGCCACTTTGCAGCAGGGAAGAGGAGACGATTATTCATGCATTATGGAGCTGTCCTGCTGCACAGGACGTTTGAAGTGCAAGCATAACAGCTTTCCACAAAAGTAGTTGTGGGGCTGGATCCTTTTTTGAAGTTTTCAAGGCCATGATATAGCGGAGTAATAGAGATGATCTGGCTTTATTTGCAACAATGGTAAAAGGAATCTAGCATAGACGAAATAATTTTGTACATGGGGGCACATTTTCACATCCCAATTATGTTGCTTTACTAGCCGGGGAAGCGCTACGAGGTTATTGGAAGTCTATGGAGAAAAAGGATGGGAGTGAACAAAGCCCTGATATTGCAGTAAGTATAAAATGGACTCCACCCCCGAATGGATGCTTTAAGGCTAATTGGGATATAGCCTTAAACAGGGAGACAAAATGGGTGGGGATTGGTGTAATAATAAGGGACGGTCAGGGGCTTGTAAACAAGGGAAACTTTTCTAGAACCTGTAATAGCGGAGGTTATGGGGGCTCTATGCGCAATTGAACTTTGCAAAGACCTTGGTTTACATGTTATTTTTTAAGGGGATGCAAAACTGCTGTTTTGGTCAGGCATTTTACTAGATTTGGAAATTTTATTTTATTTATTCTAAAACTAATTTCATAAATTAAGCTCAAAGTAGTAAATTAAGCAGCGCTTGGAATCTCGAGATATTTTCAGCGAGAGATTAAGGAATGCATTTATTAATTAATTATATATATTAATTATATATATAGAGAGAGAGAGGGTGAAAGTAACTACAATTTGATACCAAACAAATGGGAAATTTACAGAAATCTTATTGAGATCTCGAAATCTTATTGAGATCTCACTTAATTTCTACTCCTAAAAGGCATAGAGTAACACATTTTCCCTTTGATCCAAATATAACACTATCCACATAAAAATGAGGATCATACAAGTATAATCACTAACCATCTATTTCTTATCATCTGCATTAAAAGCACTCAACTACCCCCACTTACTTCAAAGTGATCAAATGGCTATAAATAAAAAGAGACCATACATATCTCACCATCTTGACCACTCAACTACCCCCACTTACTTCAAAGTGATCAACGGATGTGAATAAAAAAGACCATACATATCTCACCATCTTGACCATTCAATTCTATTAACTCTAAAAACCATTAAAGAGACTTGCATTTTTCCCCAGCAACGCCATTTCATTTCCTAAATTCCTAGGCTACTTCTCACTTTATTCATCTTCTCTTCTATTGTTCTCTCTATTTCCTACTGGCATAATCTTGTCGTCGATGTTGTAGATTCACAGTTCCGGTGTCAATGTCATGGTCTATCTTTGTGCCGAGATGTCTCTCTCAAACATATATGCGTTCTATTCCTATATTTTATTTTCTTTGCCTATTTCTCACATTTTCTCTTATTTGCTTGAGCTATTTCTCACATTTTGTTGGGGGATGGAGATCACCGTCCGTCCCCTCCCATTATTTCATCTCCTGCAACCATTTTCTCAAATTTTTATAAATATGTTAATTTTTGTTCACACTTTCTTATCCTCGAGCTCTTTTTTTTTTTCTTTCTTTGTTGTAGGGCGGAAATACCCTACCTCGAGCTCAAGCCAAGTCGAGCCTGGCTCGACACAAAAGTGTGTTTCTAGCAAGCTCGAGCTCGAGCCCAAGCTACCATATGTACCCAACGAGCCGAGTTCGAACATGGGGTTTTCAACTTGGCTCGTTTATATGTTCTTTAAAACGAGCCGGTCAAAGTTTGTCAAAACTCGGCTCGGCTCAGCTCGTTTGCAGGCCTAGAATGAATACTTCATCAATTTCTCTACTCATTGTTTCATTACTTGACTCTAAAATTCCTGAACATGCATCAAGTTTCCATGCATCAATTTGTGGACTTGTGTTCTTTTTATCTTTAAAGGGGTGTGTCTTTGTATAATTGTATACTTCCTAAGGTGTGAATGGTAATAAAAAAGTTATTTTTATTAGTTTTTAATTTTTAACTTGTAGCAGAATCAGCCAAATTTACATAGAAACCTCACCAAACTACACTATAAAGTAACCTATACACAAAAACACTACAAAACCAAAACCTCAAAGAAAGCAGTACCAAAAAACTCAGCATTTCAGCCAAACAGCAACCATTCACAGAATCTAAAAAACGGCAGCACCAGAAACTCCCACCAGCAGCTACTATCTCAGAAAACTAGAAGGAATACCCCATTTTTACACAGTAGAACATTGGCCGCAGACTCTTTGAACTCTCCTGAGCCTTTCTCAACAACCCGGTAACTAACCACCCAACAAATATTCATCAAGTATTTTATTCTAATAGGAAAGACAATAAACCTAAAGAATAATATATAAAATATTCTAACATCCCCCCTCAAACTCAAGGTGGAATATTCTACAACCTTGAGTTTGAAATTTGAAACTATGATGATGGCGAAGAAGATAGAGGCTGGCGGCCGACCAACGATGGCGGTAGGTGGCTGATGGATGTAAATTCAAAAAGGCTGACAACGGGCCAAACTCCAAAATGGGCCGACAATGGGCCAGGGCTGACAATGAGCCAAACTTAAAAAAGGGCCGATGACGGGCCAGGGCTGGCAATGAACCAAACTTCAAAAAGGCTGACAATGGGCCATGAATAAAAATAAAAAGAAAATGAGCCTACTTGGGCGATTATCAGATCGGCGCACCGAACCTGACCGGCGTATGGCGCGTGTGATGTGGTCACTTGGACTGCTTCTTCTTCAAAAGGGCCGACAACGGGTCAAAACTCCAAAAAAGGGGCCGACAAGAGGCCAAAATCCAAAAGAGGGCTGACAACGAGCTGAGTCCAAATATGTTGTGGGCAAATCCACCATAAGCCTGTAAGCTTTGTTGAAGGGGCGTGATCTGGTGTGATGTATGTGAAGGTGGATTGGTGTGGCGCGAGGAACAAAATCCAAGCATGAGTGCAAACGCGAGCTTGTGATTGGTAGGAAACAGTGTTGAGAATAGTACACAAAGGAGGTTGTTGGCAGCAGTGGTGAAATAAGGACGACGACTGCATAAGGTGGTGGACGAACCGCTGACTGGGTGCTGAATGATGATGGTGGGCTGCAGCAGCGATGGAAGGAGACCAGAGGATTGTCGGTGGCAGTGGAGAGCTAGAATTGATGATGGCCGACGTGTGTAGGTGGTCGGAGTGGGTGACTGGATGGCGTAGAAGCCGCAAGGTGAGTATGGCAGATATGGGGTCTACGACAGTGGGTCTTCGATCGGAGTGGGCTGCAATGGTGGATAGCTCGCCTCGCTAGACAAGATGGCGGAGAAGATGATGGCCACAGAGTGTAGGGGAGTAGAGGTTCTGGGTGGCGCGATGCAGTAAGGTGCGTCTGGCGGAGGCAATGGCCAACCGGGGCAGTGTAGTTGATTGTGGGTGGCGATGCCTCGAGGTTGAGGTCTGGTGGCAATAGTGATTGGTGCTGATGGAGATGTGGCGGGGATGGCTGGGCAAGCTGCTGAAGGAAGACGATCTGGTCGTCTCCGACGAGGACTTATCGTACAACTGTTGCCCTTCTCAACGTGCGTGAGAGTTTTTTTTTTTTTTTTGTCAAGAAACAAAACAATAAATTAAAGAAAAAGAAATGCACAGACCATTGGATCATACAATGACTCTAATACCATGTTGAAATAATAAATATGCGGAATATACGAGCGGAAGAATGAGAGAAAGAAGAGAGAGAGCAGAAGCAAATGTAAGGACTACATTTCTTCTATATTGATATATATTAAGATGATTACATAGACCTCAATATATAGAGAGGTTAAGAGTGATAGACAAAAAACTCTAGACTAATTAAGGTAGGAAATAAACTCTAATAGGAAAGACAATAAACCTAGAGAATAATATATAAAATATTCTAACACAAAGAACAAGTGGTCTCTACTCTCAATTCTACTATGATAGAACAAACAATTCCCATTACCATTCACACCCCATTTCTGGCAAGTTCAACATTTCTCCTATGGTAATATACCAATGATTTTGTGTGTGTTAAAATTGGTTGAATTGTTTTGTCTGATTTGAATTGTTGTATTTTATGTTGTAAAACCAATTCTTCCACAATGCGAAAGTAAGGGGCACAATTTGTCGAACATATTCTGACCCTATACTATCAAAGGTAGTTTTGGGGTAATACTACAAATGTAAAACTTGAATCCAAGAATTCACTTGTCTGCATACCCTCTTCAACTTGTTCATCACTGTTAAAATTTGCTCTCAAGTACTTAAATTGTATGTTTTGTTGGGATCATCTCTCTGCTAGAGTTGTCATAAAGGCTCTTAATTGGAAAGACAAATAAATGAAATCTTTTTCAGATTTCAGGCCTAAATACTAACATCTTATATATATATATATATAATTTAATATTCTCGAATTGAATACTTAGGATTAAACTGATTGCAATTAATTGTAACATATGGATAACTCTTCTGTATTATATTCTTGACAAGCATGTTATTAGAGGTTTTTTTAGCAAGCATTAATCTGGGTTTAACTTGTAATTACTATATTGAGATTAGTTACCCAAAAAGAGGAAGTTATGCAATTTGCAGGGAAGTTATGTAACTTTTCTTGCAAATGAGAAGACCTTAAGAATGCTCTTAATTCTTATGACTGCATAGCATACAACAGGTTATACTTGAGTTTGAATTTATGCAATATTTTGAAGAATTTGAAAAAAGATTATGGAATTTAATCCAATCCATTCAAAATTTTCATTATTTGGCTAAGTGTATTCAACATAAATCATAATACCCTTGCACATTTAGAAGTGAATCTGATTCAAATAACCAACATTTTCCTTCATCTAATTGTATTTGTAACCCCTCATGCTTCCCATCTGCTGATTTAATATTTCTGCTTTAGAGTAGATGATTAAACCCATAGCATAACATTTGCCATCACATTTCTTTAGTGTTTGACAAGTCATATATCTAATGATGCTCAATTCAACCATGTCTAAAGATAAATGCTACACGAATTATTTCTTTTAACATTTTCAAGTGCTTAGTTCCTAATACGAGAGTTGCTATGTTAGCTTTTCATTATAATGCTTTTTAATCTTATCTATTTATTCTCTTTTTGTAACTGTTACGTTAGGAAATAAGCATTTGAGAGCGTAAAAGAGGGAGACGCATTTCACCAAAGTTGTAGAGAACAAAGAATTAGAAACTAGACATTCTCATGTCATGTAAAATGTCATGTGAGTTGTTTGCTGTTGTGGAAAACATGTTAGACCTTATGGTAACATCAACATCGGTCTATGGTAACATCAACATCAATCATAGCACCCACTTATTCCAGCGTGATCAAATTGGATCTAATGGTCAAACTTCATTCAATACACTAGGAAAGATAATTTGCTCCTGATCCACCTTTCTTTGCATTTGCTTGCTTGACTTTTAAGGGTCCACACCACGTTCCTCAAACACTTTCACGCGCTACCCACCAAACACGTTAATATGCAATTATTTCCTTAAGTTTGCACATCTTATTGGTAGTTTTGGTGCCACTTGCTCCTGCAATACTATCTCCAATAGTTTCTCAAAGAAGGCCAATCTATGACGAGGAACCTGTGAGTTCAATAGGCATTTCACTATCAGCAATTCAATTATGAACATGATAGAGTTTTGTTTGGTGCATTCGCTGTGATTTTGATAGATCTTATGCCCATGCATGTCGTTTTGAGTGGCATGTGGTATGTATCTCTGGCCAAGCAATGTGTTGTGCCTCTTGAGAACCCCCATGTCAATCTGCTTGGTATTAGTTTGGTTTCTGTCTCTCATGCTCATCACTGTTGATTGTGGCATCTAGGGGGGACATCATGGCCCTATTCTTAGTTTTAACCTTCTATTGGTCAGTGCAGTCTTGTAGTTTTGCATTAAGCTAGGGCGGTGAAGGGTTAACATATAAATTTTAGCAGCCGCTTGAAATAGAAACCTGCAGATTATAAATTTTATTAGGTTGTATTCCTGATTGCAAATTCCTATTATGCTTGTGACTCTGTTTTGCTACCTTAAATTGTCTGCTATTATTGATCTGAATATTATTACTGTCAATCATTAGTTGTGAAGTTATATACCAACCTCTTCTTGTAGTTGGCAAATATCTATGTGGATAACATGTTAAAGGCTTTGAACTACCATCTTCTGTGACTAATATCCAATTTTATTGTATTATTGAAATGTGGTCATTAGGTTTTTGAACATCTTTTAGTCTCATTTCGAATTACGGTTCTAACTGCATACAAGTCAAAATGTGCTTAGGTAACATATACAATGTATTCTCACCAAATTGGCTTGTTGTTTCTCATATTTATCTCAATATTGACTTCTGAATAGTTTTTTTTTTTTTTTTTGTGGGTAAAGTTAGTATTGAATTCTCAATATTGACTTCAAATTACGGTTCTGCTGTTTAAACCTGCTTTCCAAAGAAGTTCATTTGCAAGCCCGTCTACATGCCACCTGGACGCTCCTAGGAATATGTTTTTCCCGAGAATCTCTTTTGAAGTCTCGTCAATAAGTCGTCCGGGCGTGCCGCGCCAAAAAACTAGGGTTTAGTGTGTTAATCTTATTTTCGTCCGAACGTGCGTTTCCTCCGTCTAGATGCCCCGTGCAAACTAAGTCCTCTACGATCTTATTTTGTGGGTGCTATGTTAGTCTATAAATATTCATCCCTTGAGAACTTCAAAGCTATGAATTATGCTCTAGAGTTCAAGAGAGGCTGAGCTAAGAAAGGTTTTATGTAAGTGAGCTAGAAATTGTTTTCTCTCTTAGAGTGATTGTAATTGTGAAGTTGTATTCTATAAACAACGGTTGAGAAGTCTATCAGAAGAGTCCGATAAAGGAGAATCACGTGAAGAAGATTGTAAGATAGGAGACGCGTTAGAAGCTTGGCGATCTTACAGAGCCAAGGACTTACAAAGGATTGAAAGTGTCCCCATGTTTATAATCTCTAAAATATTTTCTTATAGTGATTTCCTGAGTTTGACTGTCCTGAAGAGGTTTTACTTTTAGAACGGTTTCTTCTTTATCACCAAAATATATGTGTTTGCTTTATTTACTGCTTTAACATATTTTGGCAATTGTTTGCATATTGCTGCATATTTTTAATTCCGCATATATTGGTTGAACACTCAAATTATTCCTATTTGAGTGTGTATTGAAGTGTTACTACTTTTCAGAGAGTTTCAGGCTTCACCATCTTCAGCAATGCCGATTATGACTTACAATTTCATGAAGAAAAGCCGACATCTTATATATTAGATGATATCGCCATCTCTGACGCCTCACCTCAATGATGCTTTATATATATATAATTTTATTATAATAAAAAAATTTGGTATTTTGAAAATTTTATGAAAAATTATAACTGAAGTGATTAATTGAAAATACGATATCTTGGCACTTTGCATAAGTAATTTACTGGTCTTTGGTTGATTGCTTTTTGCTATCTCAGAATTTCGGCCAGTTCAGAGTTCATATTTGCTTTGAAACGCCTACTATGGTCTAATATTGTTTTAAATTTACGCTACAGTTTTACACTAAAAATAAGACACTTTTTAAACTAGAGAAAAGCAAATAACTCACATTTTCACTTTGTCATCGCTTGGATAATCACTCTTAATGAACTGAATATCCAAGATTGTTAATAAAATTCACTAGTGCCTGTGAAAAAAAGGTGAAGTAGCATCATTAATGGGGTACCCCTATAACTTAGTTGTATGTGCAGCGCACATAAAAAGCTAGATTCAGCTTACATGCTGTTATTTTAATAATAGTAAAAGCAACATTTAAGATTGGCCCACAACAAAGTCTATAGTGGTGCCATCCAAGTTTCCAGGAGTTTCCTTGTAAACATAGAAAGGTAACTCTTTTAAATTCTTGCTACATGAACATTCAATTGCATGGAACTTCATATGCACTTCCGTCAGCAAGGGAACATCATAAATTTAAGGCATTTCAACAAGTCAATAAGCTGATTACATTGGCAAAATGATGAAGGAATTGATTTATCTGAAATAAATTAAAAAGAAATTTTTAAATTTTTTTCAAAAGAAAATTAAAAGAAATTGTTTCGTAATAAATAAATAAAATTAAAAAAAAAGAAAAAAAAAGAGAAGAAGTTGACTTCCTAGGAGAAATGAGAAGAGTTGCTTGCCAAACATTGTTGCAAGGGTCTTGCTAGATTGCAATCAAAAGTCCATCTTTTTCTCATAAATGTTGAGGTGGCAAGCCTACTTACTAATATTTTATTATTATTTTTAAAATAAATTTAAATAAAAATAAATAAAGAAAAGTAAAAAAAAAAAAAAAAACTTAAAAAAATATAAGGGGTGGCCGACCACCCCAGTATAGCGCAGGGGTGGCTTCGACCACTCTACACCGCCGGTCTGGGGTGGCCAAAGCCACCCCTTGGCCCAAGGGCCAAAAAGAATTATTATTATTTTTTTTTAAAAAAAAATGTGTTTGGCCCTTGAGGGTGGCCGATCCACCCCAAGGGTCATGGGGAAAAGCCACCCCCAATGGCGGGTTTGGGGTGGCTTCTGGCTCTTGGGGGTGGCCGAAGTTCGGCCACCCCTGTGTTATATTGGGGTGGCCGGCCACCCCTTATATTTTTTTAAGTGTTTTTTTTTTTTTAAATTTTTAAATTTTAATTTATTTTTTAAAAATTAATAAAATAATAGCAAGTGGGCTTGCCACCTAGCATTGATGGGAAAAATATGAAGATTTGCTTGCAAAAAAGCATTTCTCATATATATATATATAATAGTAGGAGTAATATGTAACAATACACAATGAATCTAGTAAATTTACAAAAATAAAAATAATAGTAATAAGTAAAAACATTTTGAAACCATTTATTCTTGAACCAAAATTACTAATTATTTGTAAAATATGGAGTATATACTTGTGCCCCATTGGTGACAGATCATCAACCACTCCTGCCAGCACACTACAAATACGAAACCCCCAAATCCAATGTGATTAGTTGCTTAATCCGCCCCTTAAATTGGTTGCACATGACGCATTTTCTCGAAGGCCTCACATGCTTACCAAAATCAACATTATTATTATTAGTTTATTTATTAATCCCACGACCGAACCCCACATAATTCAAACTTTAGGAAACAAGAAATAAAACAAAAGAAAAGCATCGAAGGATTAGGATTAGTAGGAGGAGGAGATTTCTAAGACTCGTTGCTCATCTGGAACCTCCTTTTCTCTCTTGACTTGATAGGCGTTGAGACGTTGAGCGCCTTGAATTCTTCGACACGGCGTCGCTTTCCGTGTTATGATGGGCGACGAAAAATCGGCGATCGTGATGGCCAGCAGAGATAGAGATCGCGAGCTTCTTATCCCGGTGGCCGACTCGGGGGGCGACGACGCCTCCTCCAAGCCCTCCTCGTCTTCCTCGTCTTCGCACCACTCCGGCCGAGAGGTGATCTCTCGTTTTCTTCCTTTGCTTCTGGGTTTTTTAATCTTTGATTGTGCTTATGCTTGTGCTGTGTTTGCTTCCCTAGAAAAATGACGGAAATTTTGGACTTCTTGTTCGGATTGTGCTTATTTTATTGCTTTTCAGTTTGCGTGTTTCGAAGTTACTTTCGGGCTCCGTTGACCTGTATTTCGGATTGTTTTGGATTAGAGCTTCGTTTACTGCCGATTTCGGCAGTAATCTTAATGCTTTAAATGTTAAGCTCGTGAACAAAATGAGTTGAACTTAGACTTAGGTGCTTAAATTCTCAACTAGTTTTGATTGAATCGGATGGCTATTGTTCTAATAACAATCATTTCTGGGGTTTGTGCTGAATCGGGCTCTATCTCTGGGTAGAACGATTTTGTTTGGCAACTGAAACGGTTGAATTAGGGTGTGTTTGGAAATTCAATGGACATTGAACAACTTCATTGTGCTTTACTTGGCATTAGAACATCTGTCTGAGGACAGCAAGGTTCATTTTGCATTCACAAATGGGTTCCTCCAATTGACTTACCTAATTGTAGTAGTTACTCCCAACATCTTTTTTGTCCTACTGCTATGAATGGCTGCATTTTTTGTTCTTATATAGTTGCACTAACAGTCGTCTGACAATTTCTGTATGTTGTATTCACTTTGTAGACCTTTTACAAAGTTGTTAGGAGCTGGGCTTCAAAAAAGTTCATGACTGGATGGTGCGCAAATCTTTCTTCTTTTTCTCCTTCTATTTTTCATTTCAAAACATGGACAACACACTCATTACATATGCTTAGCATGCGCTCATAGGTTCCTAAGGCACGCATATTCAACACTTCATTTCTTGGAATTCTTTTCTTCTTCCTGTTGGTTTACAATATGTTATAAATGACGGAATCTATTGGTATAATTTCAAATATCACCTGTTCCAGAGTAACTGTTCATGACTTGTGCAACATCTTCATGATCATAGTTTTATCTTGAAATTGTTTGCCAAGACATTTTTGTTGTTGTTGTTGTTGTTGTTTTTTTTTTTTTTTTTTGTTTGTTAATAAAATGTTATAGCCTCTGGGTTCTGGGAATTAGTTTCAAATGGCTTGGTTGTTCCTCTGGAATTTAACAATCTTTGGCCTTAAATGATTGTTTAAAGTTTGGGCCGAAGGAAATTGACTGGGGCTAAGGGAAAAACATCTTGCTACCTTTTTTTCCGCTTCACATAGCTTCTCAGTTTGGGACTTCAGTTGTTTTTTACTGTACAGTTTCACTTATCATCCACGTCAATCATAGATTTGGTTTGTAACCTTGCTATTTTTGCCTCTGAGGGGTTATCTTGGAATCTTTATGTTGGAAGATTCCTTGATGATAGGGATATGGAGATAGTAGATCACAGGCTGAACAACTACTTGGATATCTTTCTTGATGAGAGGGTTTTGGACCATAACTCCTTGGGTATTTTGTTGCAAATTATTAACCTTATTCTAATTATCTAACTCCATGGACGGGAAATAAGAGAAACGATCCAATGCCGCAGTAGGGAAATCCACACTGTTACCTTAGTGAGAAAATGCTATGTGGCCATGGAGGCTGCAGTGTGGTACTCGTAGGAGTACCAAAGGCTGAAGACTAAGGCCTTTGCTTTGCTAATTACACTATACCATAAAGGGTCTTTCTCTTTGACACGTCTTCGCTCGTGATCACTTGGAGCCCCTCTTCCATCAATTGGTACTGCCAAGGCATTGACCACATGCCCTAGCATTGCCTTTCCTGCAGGAACATCCACAATAGAGCCAATGCACTTGATAAGATCTCCTTTTTTTATAGCAGTATCGCTGCCAAAGACAACAATTCCTACATTCTCATTCTTAAGATTCAAGGCTATTCCTTCTACTTCACTAGAAAATTCAATCATTTCCCCAGCTTGAATCTTGTTTAATCCATAAACACATGCAATACCATCTCCAACTGGGACCACTTAACCAATCTCATCAACTTGAAAATTCGTGCAAAAGTTGGTAACCTCTTCTTCTTCTTCTTTTTTTCTTTGTCTTTTTTTCTTTCATTCTAACAGAGTTGTTAGTTCTGAAACTTTGGGAGAGAATTTATATATATATATTTGATCGAATCAAGGGAGAACTCCTAGGAGCACTATACCATAAAGGGGCTTCCTTTGCGACACATCTTCGCTCGTGATCGCTTAGAGCCCCTCTTCCATCAATTGGTACTCCCAAGGCATCAACCACATGCCCTAGCATAGCCTTTCCCGCAGGAACATCCACAATAGAGCCAGTGCACTTGACAAGATCTCCATCTTTAATAACGGTATCACTACCAAAGAACAATTCCTACATTCTCATTCTTAAGATTCAAGGCTATTCCCTTTTACAAGAAAATTCAATCATTTCCTCAGCTTTGGGAGAAATTCCATGATTCAAAATAAATAAATAAATAAAAATAACAAATTTGATTGAGTCAATGGAGAACTCCTAAATGAGTTCTGGCCAAGAAATTCTTCTTCCAACATGTATGACTATGTTAATAAATTGGTAAATTTAGAGAAATTCTCGGTTTTTGGAAGTTCTTTTAAGAGTTAAGAGGCATGTTAAACTTTGATATATTGGAAGATTGAATGCTTTGAATATAACCTAGAGTTCGTTGTTCAATTTTTCTGAAAGATACTATTTATAAATTGATAGAGATATCCTTTAGTGAGAATTCTTGAAATTCTGTTGTAGTCATAGGAAATGTTGTTTCTTTATTAAATAAGACTGCCTTCCTACTAGATTTTGTTAGAATCATAGTAGCGTCAGTTTCTGATACTAGATTTTAGAGCATGGAATTGTACTCTGCAAGCTATGTGTTGTTTGGTGTTGTTCATAAATTCTTTAATTATGTGGTATCCAACCATTATAAAAGCTGTACTTTAATGGCTGGGGCTTACTTATAAGATATGTGCTTTCTACTGTTAGATGCTTACTCTTAGCTGTTTTGCAGTGTCATCCTATTTCCAATAGCAATTACTTTCTACATAACATGGTGGTTTATTCACTTTGTGGATGGCTTTTTCTCTCCTATCTATGCTCAACTCGGAATTGATATCTTTGGTAAGCATATTTACTGAGAAGACATTTTTTTTTCTTCCATCCCTTGCGCGTTGGTAAATGTGTATGAGATGTATTAATCAAAATTCATGAAATTAATTTAAATGCCACTTCATCAAGATTTATTACACTGATTCTCTTTCCTAGGAGACCTTTGTTGCTAAATTTGTTGTGGTTTCTGTGGGGTAAAAGAAAAGGAGAGGAAACAGACAGTGTTTGTCTACTTAGCTGTACATGTACCTTTGATTTTTAAGTTGTTCTCATTTCATGAAGTGGCTATCTAGCTTCACGCATTGGGCAGTTTTCTCATGGATCTGAAAATGCGCATCTGTAATTCTTACTGTGTTTATCAAAATAAATTGAACTTCTCATTTGAAGTTTTCACTTGCTTATACTTCTTGGACAGGTCTTGGATTCGTAACTTCTATAACATTCATCTTCTTGGTGGGGGTGTTCATGTCATCATGGTTGGGTGCATCTGTCCTTGGGCTTGGTGAGTGGTTTATCAAACGGATGCCATTTGTTCGTCATATCTACAATGCCTCCAAGCAAATTAGCGCTGCCATTTCACCTGGTGCGGTTTGTGCTCAGTTTCTTGCCCTTGTGTTAATGTAATAAGTTTCAGCTGGATAATTATATACTAATATGTTCATTACTACAGATCAAAACACACAAGCCTTTAAGGAAGTAGCCATAATCAGGCATCCACGTATTGGTGAATATGCGTTTGGGTTCATCACTTCATCTGTCATCCTCCAGGTCTGAAAATAATCTATGTTGTGAGATTATCAATTTTTCATTAAACAATATCCATTAGTGTCGTGAAACTATTATCACCTCACATTTGCCTCAAACTTTGGGAATGTGTGGGCATACATACTGCTTATTAAATTGACTCTAGGGATTTTGCTTAGGGTGTGACACTCTGGCTAACCTGCAGAAGCGAATTCAACGGACCAAATCAATTTGGGTTGTGTTGATTTGGATAGAGGTGTTTTTTTTTTCAGTCTGGTTTTCTCCTTAATATGACTTGTGTACTAAAACTATTTCTTTGCATGGTATTTATTTTGTTTGCATAAACTAGATGTTGCGAAAGCTATATTAAGATGGTATTGTTGTTTCTTATCATGCTTTACTCTAACAAACCACAATTGCCTGCTGCTCATACCCAACTGAATCTCCTGTCTTGATTCTGTTACTCTCCAACTTTGTTTAGGAAAATTGCCTATTGACTGCAGATTAATGGTTGACTCTTGTTTCTCCTTCAAAAAGGCCATGCGAGTGTGTCGGTGTGCCACATGTCTCCTGGTCCCCTGAAGGTTTCCTTTAATGTTTCACCTTCTCTGGTTTAAGAAAAACAACTCTCTCAGACTGAGAAACTTCACACATGGAACATCAGTCATTGGTTTTGGTTTTACAGTCTTTGCCTCAGTTATGAACTGATTTGAACTGTTAGTTTTATGTCTCGAGAATTCTATTTTGGATGTTATATTATACTGAACATGGCTTATAGAGTTTATAGAGTTGTGGACCTTGGATATGTCAATGGTTCAAGTGTATCGCTAGGGATAAATTGTCATTGGTTCATGGTCGCTTAAGGGAAAAATCATCATTGATACATGGTCGCTTATATCAATGAAGCTTGCCTTCCACGAGTTGAAAGCTGTGAAAGAATAAAATATTGAATAACTGACTAGTTGATCTATGCTTATCAGAAATTCGGAAATTCAAATAGAATTTATAATTTTTTTAATTTTATTTTTTAAAATTAATGCAGCACTATTCTGGAGAGGAGGAGCTATGCTGTGTCTATGTTCCGACGAACCATCTTTACATCGGTGATATATTTTTGGTCAATACCAAGGATGTTATTAGACCAAATTTATCGGTCCGTGAAGGAATTGGTAAGGAATTCATTTCTTCAGATGTTATTTTATGTTTTAAATGCGGACAGAGAACATGAATTGCTGTCGGCCTGGTATCACCTTCTGGCCTGTGTTGTAACTAGACCCAGTCTGGAACTTTCTCTCAGTTTCACCAGAAAGTGCGTGCTGTTCATTGCAGCATAGGACAAGAATTGAAAGGATTTGAAAATGAAGATACCTTTGCTGTCCAATAATAGATAGGGGTCTTGTAATGAGTTTAAAAAGAAAAATTTCTTCCATTACTCATGCTATCTAATATAGGTTGATGTGATATCCCCTTTGTTCTTTAATTGCAGAAATCGTTGTGTCTGGCGGCATGTCGATGCCTCAGATCCTGTCAACGCTGGATTCACGGGTTATGCCAGTTGATAGAATTAGACCCGACAGAAGCTGAGATTGAAGAGGTTAGATGTAGTAGAGTTGTTTGTTTATTACTTTGGTAAATTCAGTTGGGAGTAATCACAGAATGAATCTGTTGAAAGGCAGGATTAGATTGTCGACCTGTGGTCAATGAAGTGTCAGATTTCGACCGCTTATGTAACATTGGTTGCCATGTGGAATATAGAGTTTAGTGTTTGCTTGGTAATATAGTTTGGTTGATAATTCAGGCAGATAGGCTGTTTGTCTTCTCGATTTCTTTTCCCATTTGCTTAAATTTCCCTTCAACTGTGTGTGTACCCTAATTTCCATTGGGAGATATTCACTTTTAACTTCCTTGGACATTAATCCGATTTTGTAGATAAAAGGAAGCAGCTGTATTTGTTCAATGTTCACTAAATGGTGTGATTATGAACCTCTACCTGCTAATTTCTTATATATATTTGGAAGTGTATGTATACCTTTGAGATCACATACTTTAGGCCTGGGGATTATTTGGCTTAGGTGTTACAGGAGATCACATGTATCATGTATGTAGGTGCTCTTTCACTTTCTCATACAAATCATTGAAAAAATATATTTTTACAGCACTAAAGCCATATCCTAGGTGTATCCAAGGTTTTCACACGCCGATTTCTGCGTGTGAAAGAGACATGATGAGTACAATGTGAATGCAAGTATTGTCGGCAATCAGATTCAAACACAGCCGACCAATTCAAATTTCCAAGTCTACTAGATTACACAGCAGACCAATTCAAAGTCTATACGAGACGGAGAGAGTAGCCCATCACCCTGTCTCAAATATACGGTTGGTAACCGTCCTCTCTGCATGTGACACGTACATTGTATAACGTCCTAAACTAGCAGTGGTGTTTCAAGACGTGGACGACAAATAGTACTTATATTGAGCCGTCAAACAAATAAATATCATAAAAGAATTTATGTTATTTTCGATTACCATAATTAAAAACATCTCTTAAAAAAAACAAAAAAAAAAAAACATTGGACATAATATATAAAAAATAGTTAATAAGGAAATTAAACTGAGCCTATTGGTTTCACGAATCTTATTTAGGTTTTTGCGAATATTGGATCTTTATAGGTACGAGTACGAGATAATACAAGCAATATATCTACATAGATATATGGCTATTTTAAAATGTTATCTTTGCGTAGATTGTTTGGGGGGCAAAATTCTAAAAAAAAATAATTTGGGGGTTAAAAAATTAAATTTTATAGGATTTTTTTAAAATTTTTTATAATTTTTTTTGGTACCACCTTGGGCTTGGGGGGGTCTAAGGCCCAACGTGATTCTGCTCCTAGTTTGCATTCCGCAAGTTCATTTTTAAACAAAATTGTCGAAAGTATTTTGTTTGAGAGCGAGTTTAAAAACGAAAATGGTAGTTTGAAAAGTAAAAGTTTTTATCCTTCAAACAGCAAATAAAGGGATGTATTTTGATAAGAGCACCGCTCTTTTGAAGGTCGAATCATAATTTTACCAAATGTTTAATTATATTTTTGTTACTGAATTTTCAAATAATTTATTGTTTGAAATCACACATTTAAAAACTGCTGAATCAAACGGACACTTAGAAGTTACAATTTGTTATAAAATTCAAAGAACTCACCAAAATGTTCACCACCGGGAATATCTTCTATAATTATCCATATACGAGTACTGTTTTGTTTTATTTGTTCCCCTTCAATTCCCAGCTTTGGGAGGAATTGTAATCTATGATGGGCGGAAAAGTGGTGGATGCAGACAAAAAAAAGTGACCAAAAAGGTTGGGCTACGTGCCACCCTCAAAGTTCTCCTTGGCTAGCTTATAAATCAGACCCTGTGTCTCTGGACCCACTGTGGAGGAGATAGCCAGATAGGGAAGCTTCTCGTTGGCCATAGATTCTTGTATTTAGATACCTTCATATTCCGTTGAGAGAATCATTTCTGGGTTTCTAAGAAGAGAGTGAAAAGATGTTGGAAGGAAAAGCTTCCATTAAGGAAACAGACATGCCCGAGAAGATGCAGATGCAGGCCATGGCTTCTGCTTCTCAGGGCCTTGATCTCTATGATGTTGTTGATTGCATCTCAATTGCTGCCCATATCAAGAAGGTATTGATTCTTTTCTTCTTCCTTTCTCCTTTTTTTTTTTTTTTTTTTGTGTGGTAGTTTTACATATAATTAATGTTCTTCATGGGTTGTTTGTTTTTCAGGAGTTTGACAAGATTTATGGGAGTGGATGGCAATGTGTGGTTGGCTCAAATTTTGGCTGTTTCTTTACTCATACACCCGGGACTTTCATCTATTTTGCTCTGGAGACCCTCAATTTCCTTATCTTCAAGGGATCCTCTTCTTAAATTCATATATATATATATTTGTGTATATATATATATAGAGAGAGAGAGAGAGAGAGGGGATAGAGGCACCAGATCATATATATATTGTGGCTCTGGAATCTTCTTTTACATGATTAGATTATGTATGATGCTATTCTGTATAGAAGGTAGAGTAGTACTAGTTGAAACTGTCCCCATCTTCTGGATGAATGCAGATATGCCTCTGTAGTAGGTTTTTTAATTAGAATTAATTAGAGCTAAAATTATCTTTTACATGTGTTTAATTGCCATTGTTTTGGGTAACTATCACTTTTCTGTAGTCAAAGGTTCATCATATTCATGAGGACAATCGTCGTCACCATGTGCTTGGAGGAATCTATTGCTTCTTCAGTGCTTGTCACTTTCACTCGGCCACCTTCTTCTTGTATTCATGCCAAGTGATTCAAACTCCATAATGTACGTTTAATTATTAAATTAGTTTATTATTATTATAGCATTATCTCTGTGGTTTAATTTTCATTTTCCTTTTCATTTTAATTAAATGGGGAGATTTAAAGCATACTATTATTGAACGTCGAATAGCTGTCATTGCTCACGAGTCATTGCACCAAGTCATACGGAAGAAGACACAGTTAGCTTCCGTGACCTTTTGAAACATAATCTTAGCACCACATATGGAGGTCACATGGTTGATTCACGAGGACTTAGAGCCAAGTCTTCTTTTTTTTTTTTTTTTTAACATCTGTGATGTGTCCAGTTTTTAAGTCATAGACTAATGTGTTAATGATGTGGCACGTCCTGCATGGAGTATCTAATGTAGACTAGTTGAGTCAATCGTCTAGACACTTGTCTTCTTTTAATTGGCTATGGCATGGGCAAATGGCCATGTGTCACTCATCACCGTTAAAAAATTGACCTTAAAACCTTAAAAGAGCGATTTGATAAAAGGTGAATCCTCATGAACCTTGAATCATTTTTCCCTCACTTTTACTGGAAAATATTGTTTTCAAAGAGCAGAGCATTCCTGGAACTTCAACAAAAACTGAATCCAAATACATTTGTACTTACCAAGAACAGAATGAACAATTGATCTGCATAATTCAAGAGAAATAATCGACCCAATATATAGAAATTTTCAAACGACCGTATATAAAACATTTTTCAGATAAGTAGTCAAAAAAGTTACATTTCACTGTTAGAAGATATTTATTTGATTGCTTAAAAACGTGATATTGGAATATGATCTGTGAGCATGTTTGGAATTGTGTTTGATAAATAGAGCTTTCAAGTAAAAAAAAAAAAAATGACAAAAGCTTAAAAAATGAAGCTTTTGCCAATTATTTTTTTTAGAGTAAAAAAGTTTTTACTAAACATACTAGTTTCTGTTTGGCAGAGCTTCTTAGGTACTAAAAGTACTTTTGAAATTTTTTATCAAACATGCTAGTTTTTGTTTGGTACATATTTTTAGCTACTAAAAGTAATTTTTAAGCTTTCAAACACAATCATAAACAAACACTAGTTGACATTTTCAACTATCCTGTCTTGTATTAAGCATTGCACCATTGTATATACAGAAAAAAAATAAAAGCAGTATTGCTACACTGGCCTCTCAAACCTGTCCCAAACAAACATAGAGAACATGCTGAAGCACAAATTATGTAAAGACCTCTTCAATCAACCCATCAAAAAGTAGCTTCTCTATCTCATTCACTACTTGCTCAGCGTCATCCACAGAAAATGCATGCCTCCAATCAACATCCCAGATTGCATTTTCCACTCCATTGCAACTTATATCTCTCTCCAACATTGCATAAATACCATCTACAGGAAGACACTCACCAGCAAGATTGCTGTAGCTTCTCAGATTTTCAATACCCTTACAAACTTCCCCCGCCAAATTATCTATTGAGATGCATACTCTCAAGTTGCCCACACTCGCAAGCAACAAAGGATGGATTGTCTGTGAATCTCTAAGGCTTATACGTTCAATGAGTTCATTTGCACATTCTAAAGAGAGTTTGACATTGGCTACTACCAAATCACTGATGCCAGAAGGATTCCTCACATTGAGATAAAAAAGCTCCTCCGCACGACTGAGGAATGATGGACTGCTCAAGAGCAAAGCTTCAAGATTAGTTCCACTTTTGAAGCTTTTGATATCTGCTCTACTTTGAATGATGTGATTGTAAGCTTCCTCTGTAGTTTTATCATCTATTTCATGTTTGGGGCTCAGTGGTATGACATCAGAAAGAGAACTCTGGCTATTACTGCAATGCTCTACAATTGAAAAGAAAATAGAGTTACATATGTATAAAGGTGAATGCAGGTTTAATGGATACAAGCTCGGACAAACTATAACAGTCTCTCTAAAGTCTTGGCTACTTTCACAAATACTAAGAACTTCTACCAGGATTTGCATAAGCTCACGAGTAGAAAGATGGAAGGAAAAATAAAGTAAATTTGGAGTTGTTCAATGAAGCATAATACTTTCATTATATTATATCTCAAGCATTTTTATTTTATCTAGTTTGGATTAGATCCAGCAGATGTCTACAGACCAAATAAGAAAAAAAAACAGTTTTTTTAACTAATGTATGTATCCATGTATATGATCCAGACATGTGGGAGGCATAAAACATGTAAATATAATATAATATGCATGTACTTCTAAGTAGCTTTCATATGTAATCTTACTTATTTCTCTAGTATCACCAATTCACCATAGTTAAGTATCAGATTTTGACCATAGCATAATCAACCTATATATAGTATGTTACCTTCAATATAAGATTCAGAGGCATCTATGTCCTCCTCTATAGGAAGTTGATCCACAAGAGAAGTGTCAGTTCTTATCATTGGAGAGCAATTTCCACTTCCAAGATTGATCCTCTTGTCATCTTCTTTGGATCCAAAATTCTCGATCTGTGGAAAAGAAGACTGCCTTAATTTTCACAAACCAACAAAATCTTCTTCATTCACAGGTCAATCATTTTGCAAAAGTTTAGTTGCTAGGTTGTATTTCTCATACTTATAAATCCACATCAATGATTTTTAGAACAATATCACCTTAAATTTTAAAGCACAAACAGAAGTTTCAGAAAGTCATTAGGAAGACTCACAAGTGATTTAGCTGCAATAGGCTCCCTGACTGGATTCATCTTCTTCATCTGATTCTTTTTCTGATCAGTGGAACTAGAAATTGTAGTTTTTGTTGTGAGTTTTGAGATGGAGTTTTGGAAAGCACTTGGTCGTCGAGTAATTTGGTTGTTTATGATGTTTGATCTGTTTTCATGCTTTCTTGGCTTTGTGGAGGCCGCCCTCGCTTGATCTTCAGATTTCGAGACAATTTTAGCTTTCACATTCTCCATCTCTGATGGTTTCCCTCTGGCATTTTGAATCTTATGAGCTTTCTTGTCGGTTGCCTTTTTTTTCTGCAGTTTCTGATCTACAAGTCCAGTAGCTTTCAGCTTATTTGAAGCCTTTTCTTTCGATATTACTTTTTTCTCTTCTGGTTGTCTAACTACTTCTTTATGTTTATTGCCTTCTTCTAAGCTAAGTGTTTTGGTTGGAGCCTCCACTGCTTCCATTTTTCTATGCAGTTTCTTGGAACTCAAAGCCCCTTCTTTGTGAGTTTTGGAAGGAAGATTTTCTTTTCTTTTCACTTTTCTTAGCATCTTTTTTGTGTTCAAAGCTTCCTCTTCCTGAAGCACTGGTGTTTGGAGCTCCTCTATCAAAGGTTTAATAAGAACAATGGGCGGTATCTCATCAATCAACCTTTTTTTGGAATGGGAATGATAAGACTGAGGAGGCTTAAGCTCTTTGACTGAGTTGCTTTTCAGAAGTCCTTTGAATTTCATGGTTTCAAGTATATTCTTCAGCGTCCTTCGCTCCAAATCTGCATTAGAAAAGGGCTTCCTTCCCCTTGGCCTATCAATATCAAAGACAGCCCTTCGTTGATTCAAAATTCTCTCACTCTCTAAATGTTTCTGGAGAGGGGCCCGCAATGGTTTTGAAGGGAGATCTTCTAGACCCATAAGCTTGGCAATCAAATTTGGGCCTTTTTCCTTCTTCTGTAGAGCTCTTGATGAAAGAGCAGGGTCAGTAGAACCAAAATCATATGGATGAACCATCAAAGACTGGCTTGAGCTTGTGGTACGGATTTCTGAAACCGAGTCTAAATCTTTTAGATGAAGATAGCCCATTTCTTCAATGGTTGGGTTTGGCAATAAATTCTGCCTGGTAAAGCTGCCTCTGATCACTTTCCTAAGCTCCTCAATGTGATCCCTTGAAGAGCCATCGGCAGAAAGCCGTCGCTTCTGGAATCGCATTGAGCAATTTTGATCCCCAAATTCACTTGACTGTGTTCTCTCAATCCCCACTTCATCAATTCTTCTCCTTTCTGACTTCTCATTCTGCTTCGTTTCCAACCGAGTCATATTCTGTGATGTTTCTTGCAACTTCCCTAGCATGATTAGAGACTCCTGCAGATCAAGAGCTCCTTTCAATAGATCTTCTGCAATATCTTTAGACTGCCCATCAAATCTCACTCCTTTAGTCCATGAGTTAATCATCCGGTTCAGCTTCTGGACTCCTTGTGAGACCTCCATGAGTTGGAAGGAAGATGGACTATGAACTTCTTCTTTGAACCCTTTTGAGAGCTGCATCTCCTCTTTCTCTGCCTTGTACTCCATGGATGTATCTGAGTTCTTTGGTGTACTTCTTCGGCTTTCAATCCTGCGGTCCATTTTCTGAGAACTTGTCCTTGATTTTCTCATTGTATTACAATCCACAACTCCTTTTGGATTGTCACATGTGACAAATGATCTATACACTGCTGATTTCAGGCTGCCTTGAGGCATATTCTGCCGACAGAAAATTACATTGATAGAGTCAGATGTAGCTATATTTTAAGAACCAAATCCGCCAATCACAGTAAGTACTCGTAGAATGCTTACATGATTTGCAGTATTCTAACCAATCATTTGCAAGGTTGTCTGCAACGGACAAAAATATACTTGCTCGGCGCTGGTGAATAAACACACACAAACAAATCATAAGTTGCCGCCAATAAAATGAACGACAAATAATGTCAATAAACAATGAATGAATCATTCTCCTCCTGAAATTTTCAAACATGAACTAATGGGTATGTCCATAGTATGAAATTCCATCATTTTTTTCACTATTGAATATTTGAATTGATAAGACGGCAAGAACATAACAAATTGGAAGCATCAAGCATGATTATTATCTCTCCATGAGAATTTGACGCACAAATACCCGAATTATAACATAAAGCTAATGGGAGATTTACAAGGACAAACTTTCATCAACCCATTAAAACTTCAAGTGTACTTACCTGAGTTCAATGGTTGTTCTTCCCCAGCATTGATCAACCAATTCTTATGCTCTAGCATCTATCCAAAAACCAAATATAAAACAAAAGAACAGAAAAAAAAAAAAAAAAAAAAAAAAAAAAAAAAAAAAAAAAAAAAAAAAAAGAAGAAGAAGAAGAAGAAGAAGAAGAAGAAGAAGAAGNCAACAAAGAGCAAACGCAGAACCCAGATGAGCAAATGCATGAATAACAGTACTCACAAAAGCAAAGCTGATCAAGACCCAGAAACGGTTTCAAAGAAAACTCACCGGCAAGTGAGCTAGGAGAGACTTAGATCCTCAGAGCAGGAGCAGAACAGTCGGTGCATTGACTTTTTTTACATGGTATCATGGGACAAGAAAATGGTTGTGATTAATGGGAACATTTTGGTCAAGCCAGTGCGCGTGTTTCAGGGTGCCAAAGAGGCAAAGCAGTTCAAAAGCATGAAGAGGGAAGCTAAGACCAGAGAATGGCAAGTTGTGCTGTGAACTTAATGAGAAACCACCTCTGCCTCTTAGTCATGCTAGTTTTATTATCTTTTACTTTTTTTTATTTCTTTATTTATCATTTATTGTTGTAACTTGTAAGGGAGTGTTTGGATCCGTTACTGACTGTCCCTACCTGACTGTCTATAAACCAACAAAAATAATTTTTTTTTCTTTTTTTTTTTTTTAAGGATAAGTAACAAAAGAAGTTATTACTTGATTATTATTATTATTATTATTTTTAATTTTTAGGGTTGTTGCAGGCATGCAACCAAAATTGGGTAGTGTAGTTCATATTCCTTTTTTTTGTCCTTATATTTATTGGTCTAGCTAGGCTGGTAGAGACTAACGATTATTAACAGTTAATAACCATTAGCAATTGCTATCTAGCGGTAGTTTTTTCTTACTTTTATATCACTTGAATTACTACGCGATTTGACAAATCTCTAAACTTTAAAATCTCTCAATTTGAACCCTTAAACTTTCAATTGCAGTCAATTTGAATCCTTCCGTCAAATTTTAAACGTTAAAAGTGAGACGATGACGTTTATACCTCTGACTTTTTTATAAAATTTCAAATTTATCCTTAATTCTAAATTAAAAACAAAAAAAAACAAAAATCAAGAATATTTTGGTCTTTTTAGGTATTATCGTTAGAAGATAACGGCTAAGTCTAATGAAATAGTTCAAATTAACTACAATTGAAAGTTAAGGGGTTTAAATTGAGAGGTTTTAAAGCTTGGAAGTGTTTGTCAAATCGCATGGTAATTCAGGAGTCTAAAGTGAGATTACCATTTTTTTTCTAATTAACCATCTAGGCAGTACGGTTAGTGTTGAAAGGATAAACGAAAGTGGTTAATAACTGTTAATCGCCTACCCTTATATATAATATATATTAAATATAGAAGAAAAAAAATGACGTTTTGGTGTTTAATACCAAAATGACTTCATTTTGGCATAGGGTTTCATACCAAAACACTTCAACAATTTTAAAATCGTCTAAAACAAACCCTAAAGTAGGCTCAAAACACCAAAACAAAATAGGCCCAAAAGACCCATATTGGTCAGGTGCTTATTATGGTGTAATTTGAACATAAATAACAACTAACGGTTCCTTAAAACTATAAACAGCCTAAGGCGGTGCGGTTAGTGCTTGCCTCTAACCGCTAACCACCACAGTTTGTACAAGTGTACAACCTTAGGTCTAGCTAGTTTCTTATATTTAATAAAATGTTTTTTAAGAATGCTTAGATAATTAATAACTATAAAGATTTGGAATATATAATTTATGAAAATAGACAGTCTAAAGCTAATATTTAAATAATTTTGATTAATGTTTTGTTTAACAGTATTTGAAACAAACAACTTTTTATTCAATTTAGAAATGAATCGCATAATAAATTTTCAGATGAGTTTAGGGTTTGTACTGTATTTAGGTTTTTGATGCGTGTAAGCGTGTTCTTTACGCTTTATGAAAACATAAATCTTTTTAAGAGGTCAATGCCTTCATGTCATGGATTTGTGTTTATCAAATTAAAAAAAATAATAAAAAAATAAAAAAATGTAGGATTATTTACAATTAAAGATGACAATGCCTTCTTGTTAATGGATTTCTGTTTATCAAAATTAAAAAAATAAATAAATAAAATTGTATGATTATATACATTTTAAGAGCTCAATGCCTTCTTGTTACGGACTTCTTGGCCAATATCAATTTAATTATGTCTTCCATATGTAAACAAAGACTTTAATAATTCATGCAAAATGCAAAATGTACAAGTATTTCGATCATTGTTATCTATAGATCTATGTAAATAATATTCATTTTATTTAAACAGGATAATATCAAGTTAATCATAATGGAGAAGTATTTTTGTTCTCTTAAAAAATAAAAAGACAAAAATACCCCTTCTACTACAATTAGCTCGATGTAAATGGTTTAGATCAATCAAACACCGACCAATATATATATATATATATATATAAAATAAAATAAAATAAAATTTGAAGCCATTATTATCAAATATAAATGTTGCAAACCATTTTTAAAGGCAGTCACGGGACTCTTGCAGCATTCGTTTTTCATTGATTGTTGCTTTTGATGCTTCTCATAAATGCATTTGAATCCTCGTCATTTTTTATTTTTTATTTTATTTATTTCTTTTCTTTTCGCTGTCCTTGTCATCATCTGAAATTTAAATGTTTCTAGCTACATCTTGTCTTAAGAGTTAAGAGTGAAGTGAAATAAACTCGCTCAGGATGAAAATGTAGTTTTTAGAAATTTATAGCATTATATATATATATATATATGTGCGCGCGCGTGCTTTTCTTTTCTCATTGAACCAAAAAATAAAAAATAAAAAAACTTTACTAAACATTTCTGAATTGCCATCACTTTTACAATGTCTCTCATAAAATTCAACTTCTCTCAATTTAGTGTATCAACTATCTATCTTTCGATTGTTTGCAATCTCACCCTTCCATTAACTTTTTCGTTGACTTTTTCCAAAATACCCTCATTTGTTTCAGAAAAAAAAAAATTACAAAAATTAAGGCATTGATCCGAATTTAATAATATTTGCAAAAATGTGCATGCTTGCCTCAATCTTTACAAACAATTTTAAATATTTTTTTCTAAAAAATTAGGTATTTTGAGAATTTTGTTGAGATTTAATGGATGTGAGACATTGAAAAAAATTAAAATTTCGAATGTTTTGAACTTTAGAAGGACATTGTAAAAGGAGTGATAATTCATAGGTGAAGTATCCCCAAAAATAAATAACCACAATGTAATTTTCTCCTTAGATCTTATACATTATGGGTAATTCGAGTCTTGTAGTGTCTTTAAAGTCGGGCTCAGTTCGTTATTGTGTTTTGCGGGGTTTTATGTAAATTTTGTTTGAAAAAGTATTTTTAATGTGAAATAAACGTGAAAATTGTTTTTGTGTTGTTAGGAATGTTTTGTGTGTAAGTAAGTTGTTTGTTACTATTATTATTTTTTAAACAAAAGACAAAACAAGAACTTTAACGACCGGAGCAAAGTTTTCCTTTAACCTAAACTATTAAATAAGGGTGTGCAGAACTGATATTAACTGCAACCGATAGTTATCGGTCGATTAAATACTTTATACCGATAAGTTTATTGGTCGGTTAATAATTTGTTATCGATAAATCGATATGACTGATAAAGATTTTTAATTTTTTATAATTTTATAATTTTTATTGAAACCAATATAAAAAAAGATGTAGTAGATCAATAAAAAAAAAAAAAAAAAAAGGCTTCAATAGGCTATTTTAGCCAAATATATATATATATGGATCCCAAAACAACTAATTTTTGGCCCAATTAGTAACAAGTAAAAAACCCACGAATATAGGTTTAACCGATTATCGATAATTTTTAGTATCATTCTGTGGCGCCCCACATCGCTTGGTGACCTGCTCGAAAGTATGGTTTCAAGGAGCAAAAAAAGGATAATATTGTGTGTCCTTGGGGTGAGGTGTTACAAATTCCTTATCGGTTGGTAATCGGTAACCCTTATAACCTGACTGATGTGACCGATACCCAACCCTACTATTAAACTCATATATGTCCTTAAATCACATGTTTTATAGATATAATAATAAACTTTGTTGAAGAATCCAATTTAAAGAAAAACTTTGTCCACCTTTTAGGTTAAGTTAGATTTTGAATTGTATTGATCGTGAGCCGTTGATTTTCAATAATTAAAATTTCATTTGGTGCAAATTGTAATATGTAAAAGGCCATATATATTAGACAACAAGTAGGTTGAGAGAGCCTTAGATCATGGCCGTCCATTTATCGGTTCTTGTCATTAAACTGTAAATAACCTGCAGGCTGATTATAGACTTGTCCTTAGCCATGGGTTCAATGGCCACTACAATTTTTTAAATATCCCTTTTCTTTTAAATGCCTCTATAATATATTTGTCCATCCAACTTGACTGTTGATTTAGACCAAAAAAAACAAACAAACAAACAAAAAAGAAGAAGAAAAGATTGACATTAAAACTTGAAAATAGGATTTAAGTTGAAATTGGTTAAACTTGAGGGGATAAATGACACAAGTAATAATATAAGAACGATTAGAGTCTTCTTAGAATCATTCTAAATGTTTAATCGGTTGGAACCACGCCTTATAAAGCGGAGGTCACTAATTCGAATCTCATCTATCCCCTCTTGTAAGGACATATATAAAAAAAAAAAAAAAAAAATCATTCTAAATGTTATGTGATATTTAAAATCACCATTTAATTTGATATGATCAGTATTAAATTTTAATCTATTAATAATTTTAAATGTTATACAATATTTGAGATCATTTTTAATCTTTTTTTTTTTTTATATCATTATTCGATAAAAGCGATAGTCTAGAAGGAAAAAGTGTAATTTATCCATTATATTTTGATATTGTGTTTTATTGTTACAAATTGCACTAATATTCTTTGTTTTTTTTTATTACTATTGAATATTTGTCTTTTTCAATAAATATCCAAATAAGATGTACCAATATGCAACAAGTCTAATCACTCATAACACCAGATTTCAGATTTCAGTGACACCAAATCCAACCAAATCTTTGATGATCTTATGTTTCACATATAGCCAAACTAGGAAAAAAGCATCTGTGAATTATTTTGTCCTTCCCTATACATGTAATGGTGGGGGTTCAATGGTCTAACTTGGGTTTGAATTTTTGTAATAAATTTTTTTTTAATATGTTTAATTAGTGTTAGTCACTTTAACTTTTATTGATGACCAAAAATGGTTGGGTTAAGTTATATCTCAATCGGATTTGAGAGAATGCTTATGATTTTCACCATTTAGGTCCCTCTTGTGTACTTTTTAATGGGTAGATGCCATTATAGTCACACTCATATCTGATAAATACCATTGATTTTTCTGGCTTATCTACTTAGTAAAAAAGAAAAAAAGAAAAAAAAGTGTGAAATCTCCTTTTCTGGGTTTGCATATGCTAAACGTTGGAAGTGGGAAACAATAGGCATGGGCCTCCTCCCTTTTGGATTCAATTACAGTACAAATAAAAAAGAATTGTTTCTTGGATTTGGTACTTTTTGTAACAGTTCAGATTTAGTTTTAAGTTTTTAATGAGAAAAAAGAATGAATGATATTAAATGAGTTTATGTTTTTACATAGTTATTTAAGTAGGATTCAAACGGTCCTACCATTTTGAGCCAAATCTCATTCCCTACAGATGAACTTCATTTTCCAGTTGTGCAATCTCTTCCAAACTCTATATTTTATACTCTTGAAATTCCAAGTTCTTGACTTGTCCACCAGTGCCGAGAGCTCCAAATATATTTCATATCTTTGTGTAGCTTGGATCTTAGATATTAGAATTTGATCTTTGTCCTCCACACTAGTATTCATGCTAAAAAAGACGACTTTTTTTCCTTATTCAACTTCTGCCTTGAGGCTCTTCTCATAAATTCCCGGCAACTTTGTTAACATGCACTAATCGAGAAGTGGCCTTGCAAAACAATAAATTGTCATTAAAAAAAAAAAAAAAGATTTAGAAGTGGACCTTTTTTGGAGGTCGGAACATATGCCATTTAACTAGACTATATTAAAGGGAAATTCTCCCAAAGGGAAATTTTATTTATAAAATTTTTTCCCATCCTTCGCCACTAAACCAGGCTCCATAAAATGGACCAAAAATCTGTGTGGTATATACGTATGAATTGGATCAAACAACACACACAATAATATTCTTAACCTAATATAAATTTAATTAACTCAAATTTATTTTAGTTTTTAAATGAGTAGCAAAGTTTATATCCAAATCATGTCTCAACGAACCCGACTTGATACTTTATACCAAATAGGCAAATAATAATAATAATAATAATAATAATAAAAGATGGTCACCGGCCAAAGCCAGTAAGAGAGCCGTTAGGATTTGAATTGGAAGAGTAGCCCAGTGGGACTCACAAAAGGGACGGCCGATATCTTTGACTCCATCCCACGACCTTGCTTTTCCACCGTTGATGTTCCACAACTTGCTCCACATTTAAACCAGAGTCCTGCCTTCCTCACATTTACCCCTTCATTTTTCAAATTCTTCTCGACCGTTTCACTCACACTCACTCTCTCTCTCTCTCTCGCTCGCTCGCTCGCTCGCTCGCTCTCTCTCGTGTGTGCATTTGTAGGTCCTTCTCTGCACCAGCAAGTAGAACATACTTGGTCAATAGGATCTGCAAATCGCACAGAGAAGGTTCAATTCGCTCTCTCTCGCTGAATTTCAAAACCATTTTCGGTTCTGGTGGACAACAGTGATGGTTCTCAGAAGATGAGGCCTTTGCATGGGTAATTACATTTCCGCTTATTTTGTATCAGTTTTTGAATTTGTAGTTTGTGATTGTCCATTTTCAATTAGGCATTTTCACGAGTTTAGAAATTGGTTCTTATGGAGTACCGGATTGGGTGTGTTTCAGGAGGACTACTGGTCCGAAAAGGCGATCGACGACGGGAAAATGGACTGCCGAAGAGGTACTCTTGAAATGGGCTTTTGTTATATGTGTCTTGTCGTTGATGAACAACCAGTGACAAGGGTTTGTGTCTTATGTTCAGGACGAGATATTGCGCAGCGCGGTTCAACATTACAAAGGAAAAAGTTGGAAAAAAATAGGTATTTATAATGGGGGTGACATGTATTTATGAAAAGAAATGTTTTGCAAATTCTAGGTTCTGTTTAGGACGAGATCTTTGTACTACATTAGAAAGCTTTGTCTCATCTTTTAACATGCTCTTGCTCTCATGTCTCTTGCTTTACTTCCGTTAATTGTTTGTCTTTTGTCATAGAGATTTGAAACTGTTTGAAGCAAAAGAGAGGGAGAGAGAGAAAACACACACACACACACAAAAACACAAAAAAAGAAGAAAAGTTTGAGGTGGTTCCAGCCTTAGAAACTTAAGTGTATAGTTTTAAGTTTTAATGACATTTTGATTATGTTGATCTTATAATAATAATAAGATTTTGACATTGTTGAATATATATGTGTGAGTGTAAAAGGATAAAGTCTCACAATGAAAAAATGTAATGAGTGTGAGCGGATAATATAGCATTGTTGAGCCCACACCCATAGACTTAAGCTTTTGGATTGTGTGGTGTCTCATCATGCTATATTATGGGCTCACTAAAAAACTCCCCAAGGTATCAATCTCCTTAACAAGTGGTATTAGAGCTGATGATGGTATATGGTATGGTGGAGTGGTGCAAGCACAAACAAAAGTTCCCTAGAGTATGTAAAAAAAATGTGCAAGGTGCGAACATGGATGAACGTCCTTGGAGTGAAGGGCAAAGGTTCATGGCATGAGCTTGACAATGGTTCATGGAGTTGGAACAAAGGTGCAAGCTACGAGCATGAATGGGGTCCGTGGAGAAGGAGCAAAAAGGTAGTGCATGGAGCATGTGTGAAAGAACCAAGTTTGGTGCAAAGGAGCGCATGCCTGATCATTAGAACTTGGAATTACTATAAAAGTGGAAATTTAGCATGGACAACAATGGGGAGACTATTGGAGATTACAAATATGTGACTCTAATACCATGTAAAAACAATAAATTAAAAATAATGAGAAAGCAGGAATGGAAGCAAAAAAGAAAAAAGGAACTCATAAATTTAAGGTGGCCTTTAAAAACCTACATCTGCTGTTCTAATACCCAATAGGGCTATACTTTAAATTCCAAAATAATAATCAGACATGATTACATGAAATCATAAGGAAATAATAAGTATAGAAAGAATCTTATGGATTTTAACCGAAACAAAATCAAAATACTTGTTATTCTCCCTTTATTCACTCATAGATAAGTACAACTTTGTGGGTTCAAACAGTGCAGTATGGAACTTTGAAAGCTCCTTTTTTTTTTTCATGTGCAGCGGCATGTTTCAAAGATCGAACAGATGTGCAGTGCCTGCACAGGTGGCAGAAGGTCTTAAATCCTGAACTCGTCAAAGGTCCATGGACTAAAGAGGTATGTTGTTTTACAAACTGTTAGTGCTCTATAATATTGCTTTTAAAATAAGTTCAACTTTGTGATTCCATGGTATAAGTGCCTGATCTTGTAAAATTATGACAGGAGGATGAGGTAATAGTCCAGTTAGTGAATAGATATGGGGCAAAGAAGTGGACAACCATTGCAGAAGCATTACCTGGACGTATTGGAAAGCAGTGTCGTGAAAGGTCGGTTTTTTAATTTGTTGATTCATTTTACTCTCTCTCTCTCTGGTCACCTTAGGAGAGCTTTTGTAGGCTGTCCGAACTCCACACAAGTTCTATGAAGAGTTGGTTTATGAAATACTTGGGTGTGGTGATTTTTGGGTTTCACTTGTCTGACTTTTAGTTTTCTCCTTCTCATTCATATTTTGTTCTAATTTCTCATTTTGGAAAATATCAGAGTTTTATTTATAGTTTCTAATTTTTTGTGAGAATATGATCATACTAGGATTCTTCATTTCATATGTTTTGTTGGATGCTTATTTTACATCCAGTTTTAGAAACACATTAGCTGAATGCATATTAAATAAGTATCATCATCAGAACAGAAGGAGTTACTAGTTGAAGCACACACAAAAAGGGAACACTTTCGGGTGTGTTATATATCTATTGGGACGATAAGTACTTTGTTTTGAAGTGATCCTATTACAAGGGTTATTGATACTGCATTGTAGCTTAGTTTTAGATGATGTTCATGGTTTTCAGGTGGCATAACCATCTTAATCCTTCCATAAACAAGGAACCGTGGACACTGGAAGAGGAGCTGGCTTTAATTTGTGCTCATGAAAAATGTGGGAACAAGTGGGCCGAGTTACAGAAATTTTTGCCTGGAAGGTAGGTATCTCTTTAATTTACCATCATGTTAGTATAATTTTGTTGAATCTATGGTTTGACCATTTACTACAATTGAATGTAAATTTCAATTGCACATTTGCTAAGATGAATTTAGAAATATTTTCTGACCGAAGTTCTGAAACATCATTGTGCTTGTTTGCACCAGGACAGACAATGCAATAAAAAATCACTGGAACAGCTCTGTGAAAAAGAGGTTGCCATCTTATATTGCATCAGGATTGCTCGAAAAGTTTCAAGGTCTGCCTCATGTAGGAGAACCTAGGTCATCGTCTGTGGGGATGCAACTGATACAAGTGGATGGGGTTGAAGAAGATGAAGCTTCACAATGTAGTCAAGGATCCATAGAGGTCAATTGCGCCCAATTTGATTCAGGAATAGGAAATGCAATGGGAAATATTATTACTGAGGAATCTGATCATGGAAAAGGGCCCAATATGGAGCAATATTTTTTACATGAGGCTGAAACTCATGGAAGTAAGGATTGCCAGTTTAGTTCCCATGAATCGCCCAACATCTTTGTAGATGTATCACTGGAATCATTAGAATTGTTTGGAACATCTGAACACTGTAAATGTGTAAATGAAAGCCATGACAAAGGCTGTATTGCATCACAGAGCTCTGCTGCTACAATGGAAAACATGCATGTTTCTTCTGAAAAAATGGATCACCTATTGATATCTGAGAGTGATTTACTTGAGATTGCATTCCCAGAGACAGGGAATCCTGGAAGAATTTTTTATGGGAATGTGACAGAACAATCAAATAACCAGGATGGTGCCACAGTTTCAATGATTTGCCAATCTGATTCCCGGATAACTTCTGCTTTGGAGCCATGTGCCCCTTTAAAGGATGCCCCAGGAGGAATTTCGGAATTGGAGGTCATTACAAGTTCAAGCAATGACTTTATCTATGTCGACTCTCCTGATATTGATGCAGATGAAAAAGACCACCGTATGAAACTAGACCAGGCAAAGAATGCTCCAAGACTAGTTCCTGTAGATATATTTAGTGAGGTAAGCTCAGATACTAATGGGACCTTTCCGTCTAGAGATGAGAATGCAAAGAATCTTTCTAACTCAGATGAGGTGAAGGTTGCTTCGAAGCTGGCTCCTAGGGATTTAGTTGGTTCATTGAACTCAGATTCTACGCAAACCCTCTCCTCAATGGATAACAATGCTACTACTGTGAATACAGAAGAACAGGATTCAGGAACTCTATTTAATGAACCTCCTCATTTTCCAAGCTTAGAAATTCCTTTTTTAAACTTTGATCTCATAGCATCTGGTGATGATATGCAGCAAGCATATAGCCCCTTTGGAATTCGCCAACTACTGATGCATCCAATGAACTTTTCCTCACCACGCAGCTTACGGGATTCACCAATTCATAAAAGTACTCAAAATGCTATGTTGAATAATGCTGCCAAGAGCTTCACATGTACGCCGACCTTAATGAAAAAGAGATTGCATGAACCTCTGTCACAGGTTGAGGAGTCAAAGGGAGGCAAAGAACTTGAGAAGGACACAAATGCAAGTGCATTTAGCTTGATCAGTAGTTTTTCTTCTCTGGAATCAGTTTTAGACGAGAATGGGGCTTCCACAATGCCCATCTCGCCTACTGGGGAGCTATTTGATTCCCCATTCGACCAGAAAGTGAAATCTGAAGACTCCGTTCCTGATAAAGCTAATATGGACCATGCTCTTGATGAGGAGAAAGAGAGGATTGTGAATTTGGCCGTTAGAATGTCAGAGAAAGAGGCTGGAATCACTGATTCTCCAGAGAAGGTTAAGAAGGGTACCATGAGTCCTAAGTCCAAGATAAATGCTGACGCTACCGTTCTAATTGTGAGTTGTTGTATAATTATTGTTACTTCATTGCTCTAGGTTTCTTTGACCGTATTAGTTTTGCAATTCCAAGAGAATAGTTTGATTGTGAGTTTTTCCCTTTTTAAATCATGTTTTTTCATTGCTCCTTATGGTGGTCACAGTATAATGTGATTAGGCTTAACATGTGAAACCTTTGGTGTGCGGAACTGTGTCCACTTAATCCAATACCTCTTACCTCTTATCATTTGCTCGGCTTGATTATCTAAGTTTTGTTGTCCTGCATTATGGAGTAATAACTTTCTTTTAATCCCTAGAATATTGGGATGTAGATACTAAAACAGTGTTTAAGTGAAGTTACTTAGGGGGAGCATGATTTTTGAGAAAACAATTTTAACTAGTTTCTGCATTCTTTTGTACTAAAGTGGAACAAAATCTTTTATGCTCATCAGTTGATTGTATCACTTTCGAATTGGAAATAAAGAGCCATGTAAACTAAAAGTTCACTTGTATTGTAGAACGATTTATGTTTTAATCACCAATGTTATCATCGATAACACTGCAGAACTAGATGGTTTGCAACTTCTCTTAGTTGTTCACCCTTTTGCATATTATTTACTAACTTCCTGGTTTACATCAATTCCATTTATGGTGCTACAGCCTACAGGAGTGCTTGTTGAACGTAACATAGATGATCAGCTTATCTTTTCTCCTGATAGAGTCGGACATCAAACAACTAGAGCCTTGAGTATGGCAGTTTTAAGTCCCAAAGGCCAGTATATTATAAAGTTGGACACTAAATCATACCGAGGTGGCAATTTAGAGCCATCATCTCCAAAAAATGGAAAGTATGCAACTCCAGCTACGTATACAGAATGCACACCATCAGTAAAGCATCTAGAAGCCACTAGTGGAAATGCTGGGAATGATACTGATATTCAAAGCTTTAGCATGTAAGTTACTATACTTATGGTTTAACATAAGACTACTAATTTCTATTTCATTTATTCTTCTCAAGTTCATTACTGGATACAAGACAATGATAAATCATTGTTGCAGAAACTTGTAATTTTTGAAATTTAGTTTACAGAACAGAGCACACTTGATGAATAAGATAATGGGACTCGTGCTTATTTATTTCCTAGTTATGGTAACATGCAAAGCACATATCAGTCAAACACTATTGCAGACCTTCTGTTCCCTTCGTCTCTGTCATAAGAACAAAAATGCTATGTACTTTTTATAAAATCATTGCACTAGCGTTGAGCAACAAAATCCCCGAAACCTCATGAGCTTAGCAAATCTGCTCTATTATTTCTTTTTGAATATCTGTATAGCTCATTTAGCCCATATATCTTCTTTTTTTGTTACAGTCTGATATCCTAATAAGATTTATTTTTTATTTATCTTTTGTATCCCTCAAGTTCTAGGTTTGACGAGACTCCAGGTAGAAAGAGAAGAATTGTATCTCCATCCGCATGGAAGTCTCCTTTGTTCATAAATACTGCTCTCCCTGGACCAAGATTTGATATGGACCTGACATTTGAGGTAGTTCAAAGCCCATTGGTTGCTAATATTGTTGAGTCACAAGAAAAGCTTGTTCGCCCCCCCTCCNCCTTTATTTTCTGAGTTTTGGGAACATGGTATAATCTCTAAGAACCTTAAATGTCCAATTGTTTTGACTAGAGTTGAAGTATGAAAATTCAAACAGACCTGTGATGACTTGACTAGGATAATTGATCGGAATGCTTTGAAATGGGAAATGTCATTTGAAATAGAATTAGTAAGGAACTAATATGGAACTGAGCATTTATGAGCACCTTTATAATTTTCCCACTCAATGTGGGCAATCCACCTACCCAATGTAGGACTAACTTTCTAAGTTGTGACAATTTTACTCATAAATCCTTTGCTTGTTTGATGAACATTCCCTGCATAAGAATGTGTTGTATACTTAAGATGCCCTCCCATACACGATCTGATTATCACATGCAACGACATTATATCTGGGTTTGTGACAGCACACTTAATAAAGGAAAAAAGGGGACAATATGAAAATATTAGTAACTGTAGATCTCATTATTGAGAATTTTGACCACCTGCAAAAGGCAAACATCTATTGCAAGATGGACATGATAGTAGAATGTTAATTCATATGTGCTTTTGTGTACTTTTTTTCTTTTTTTGCATTGTGCTTTCTATCACTGTATTTTCTCCAACTCATTAAATGATCTCTGCAGGATCTGGCATACTTCTTGAGCCCTGGGATGAGAAGCTATGATGCCAGAGGGTTGATGAAGCTGAGTGACGACACTTCTGCTGTATTTGAGAATGCCTGGGACATTTTGACAAGTGATGATCCTGAAATGACCTCAAAGACAGTATTCTCCGATGACCAAAATTTATCTGGAGAGAAAAATTGTTTTCTTCGTAACGAGCAGGAGAATATGCCTCCTGGTGCCTTGGTAAGGGACTGTGTGCATGCATGCACTTATTCCGTATGTCTTTTGTAGCTTTTGGACCTTGTTGTGTACATGTGTTTTCATGGGGATTTCTAACCTTAAAATGGATGTGTCACTTTTCCAAACACCGCAAATAGATGGAATTCTAGGATTCCTTCTTGGGGAAAATACATTTATACATTATCTTTTCTGGTTGGTCTATTCTATATGAGTTCTACTAGTATATGCTGGATTTCCTCACAATTATTGTAAGATGCAACTTGAACCGTAATTATAGATATCCTTTATGAACTGCTCTTGTGCCTAGGCTCATTTAGTGGAGCACGTTTTGTTATAACCATTCTTGTTCCCTATACCCCTTGCCCTCCCCCCTTCTTTTCTCTACGGAGACTAAAACATATTATGTTGTTTTCTTCATGAATTAAATCTACTGTTTCTAGATCATTAAATTTTGTTCTTTCATAAATTCTACAGGGAGAACGACGCCATCTTGATTTCAATGGATGTGGGACGCCTGGAAAGAGCACAGACAAAAAGAAATATCCTGAGAGCACAAACTCTACAAGCAATTCAAGCCCATCATCTTATCTGATGAAGAATTGCAGATAGTGAGTTTACTTGTATGTTAAGTGAGTTTATATACATGTGTGCAGTTTTTATAGTATATCTATAAATGTGTCAAGGTTCAGTTATGCAGAGTGAATGTAGATAGTATAGTTTATCCAATACATTTTAAAGTTGTGCTTGATTTCATTTTCAATGTTTTCAGATCCGAGGTGTGATGTAATATAAAGTATATGTCCAATTTAAATTAGAGGTTCTGTCTGATTAATAATAATTTTGATCTATTTTGGACACCTATTCCGAGCAACTGAGCAAGAATCTCTACCAGAAAACCTAGTCATAATGAGATTAAAAATGATGCTTCCTTGGTCATGTGGAACATGGATTAGCATATTTTTTTAGCTATGTTTCAACATTTTTTTTAAGCTATGCTTTGGAATCTTGGATCCTGCATTATAAGTAGGTTTTAGATTGTGAAACGAATCCCTTTGTTATTTAGAAGATGACACTCTTTTAACTTTAATGACAGTTGTTTCAATGGCAATATCATAACCGTTGGAACAATTGCCATTTAAGGCTCCGTTTCTTTTGACGTAAAATAGTTTTCAGAAAATGGTTTTTACATTTTATGGTGTTTAATGCAATGTAAAATAGTGGTCAAACCGAAAATGAACAACTACCCTTTTTATCGTACCATAGGTAGTATATATTGGTGGTTACTGTTGAGTTGTTAAAAGTGATTATTGCTAAAATGACAAAATCTCAATCATTGAATTCTAAATCAATGGTTAACCCTAGAATGTGTAAAGTTTGAAGTTTGTGAAAAATATACTTATTTTTCATGTAATGACATCTCATTCGCACTTGCTCCTTCAAAGTACTGGTCCTTATTTTGACTCTCTCCGAGTACCATTTAGATGCAAAAAAGGGCCTCTCTATTAGTTGTTTCAATTTTTAACCTTGAAATGATGAAACTACTCTTAGTTTAAACAATAAATTTATTTAAATATCCTCAAAGTTTAAACTAAAAAAAAAATGCAGAAAAGAAAAAAGAAAAGAAAAGAGGGATGTTAGCCACCAATCACCAATTCCATGTGACAGCCACCTATGTATGATGGCAAAACCACTCCGGTAGAGCCGTAGAGGCACCTCCAAACACCCTTAGGGTGGCCAACCCCCATGTGATTTAGGGGTGGGCCTGGAAACGAATGTACTCATTATTCTGTCAAATTTTAATGCTCTCAACTAAACGATAACAAGTATCATAGCAGTAGGTGTTAAAAAAAATAATCGTCTACAACAAATGGCTGGGTTTTGGCATCCCACTTGTGATTGTATTAAGAATCAGCAGTTTAAGGAGTTTGCATCCTAGATTTTCCTCTCACTTCCCCCTCCCACTCCCTCTTGGTTCCACAGCTTCAAGAAAGGGATATTTGATAAGGTCAAAATAAGGGAACAAAAATGAAGAAAAAACCCATCCAACTGCCTTACATAGACACCCTCAAGTATATCCCTCCACCACCAGAGGCCAAAAGCCCCCAAACAAATTTAGAAGGAAAGAGAAAAGTTTTTTGTTGAAAGGTCTTGGTCTAACAATTAGACTTTTTATTTTTAATTGCAAGTCAAGGGTAAAAAGAAAGAAAAGAACGAAGGAGTTGGCCTCACTACTAAAGCCTGAGTAGTGCTCCATCACTTCTTAAGCCTCTATTCGGACGTCCATTCATGGATGGCACTACTTGTTTCACATCTAGTAGAAATTGGAGTTGTCACAATTGAATTAGGGCGGACAATATTCTATATGAGTCGTATGCTCAATATGAAATTAGCGGGTTAGGTTTGAAAAATTTGATCAATTTAATGAAATGAGTTGGGTTCTTATATAATCTTATACCATGTCTCAACACGACCTGATCCTAACATACGATATTTATGGTCAACAATTTTTTATACAACTTGTGAACCTATCACCAAATTAGCGAGTTAGAGTTGAAGTGTCTGATTAGTTTAATTAAATTGGTTAGATTATAGTTGATTTATATAGTTTTATATTCATAACTCGGCACAACTTGAACACATCATGCAAACAAGAATTGTCAACTGTCACCCCTACTTGATTTCAAAAGCTATTTAACAAATGAACGCATTTAAAAATAAATATATTAACTATCAAGGTGTTAATTTACACATGGAACGTGGTGTTCTCGACCTAACATTATGACCCAATTAGCCTCATTAATGTCAACGAAATTCTAAAAACTAAACGAGTGACATGAATTTAAAATCATTTTACAAATGAAAGCATTTAAAAATTAATATATCAATCTATCAAGGTGTTAATTTACACGTAGAATATGGTGTTCTCCTAACATTATGACCCAAAAAGTCAGCTAGCCCAAGGATATATTAGTAAAATCCTTGTAGTTTGAAGCCCTAAAAAAAACCATGCAATATACAGAACAACAATGTTTCAAAACCAATAAGAGACGTGCTGTGATCATGTGGTATCCATGATGTTAAGCCACGCATTTTAGTTACATATATCCCACACACACAACTATTTTAGAACCAAAATCTTAAAAGTGTGTATATATATATATATATATATATATACAAGAAAAATATCAAAGTAAGAATTAAGGTACAAAAATTTAACATGGTTCGACGAGATATTTTATGTCCACAAGCAACAACAGCAATGTTTGTCTATCACTAGTATCAAGGAAATTAAATGTAACAAACCCTCTCTCTTTCTACAAAGAGATATGCTTCTTTGTATTCTGACGTTCATTCCGTATACATCTATGTTAAGTTGGCATGCTTCATCCACCATCAATTAAAAAACACCAAAAATAGATATCTATGCTGAGTTGGCATGCTTCATCCATCATTAATTAAAAAACACCAAAGATAGATAGAACATGCTAACTCAGCAGAGAAATATGCGAAATAGACGCTTGAATGCCAAAAAAAAAAAAATACATTTCTCGAAACCTCAAACTACTTCGAATATCCAATGTATGTGTCATATAACCCTATTAATATATATGGCTTCATTTTTAGAGGTTCATGAAGCAAGCACATATATAGTGATGTTTGTTGAGATATATATATCTTTGATCCTGATTGTGGACTGTGGAGTACCATTTTTACATAACCATAGAAGCCTCAAAACCATTAACATAAGGGTTTATATATATATATATATATATACACACACATGGGATTTGTGTTGGGGGAGTTAAAAATAGGGTCAGGTATTTTTCAAACCCATTAAACCAGCATTGACTCATTCCCTTAAACAAACCCAATTTTGTTAATTTGTTACTATTTTGTTCCCCTATACCTATTTTCTTCCTCAAACATGCACCCCACGTTCATAGTTTCAAAAACAGTAAGTTTGCCATATACCACTCAAACCCCCGTCTGCCTACTCATCAACTTTGCAAAATAGGAAAACATCTCATTTAGGACAAGGGGTTCTCCTCTCTTTCTCCTCCTTCTCCTTTCTCGTACATAGAACAACATTATAGCTGTTTTTGCAACCCAAGTAAGGTTAATTTGCTAATATTATTAACCTCCTAGGCTTGTTGCTTCCTTGGTTTGTTGCTTGTTAAGAGATGGTCCGATCCTTTGGACGCCAGAACAGCATTCAGAAGTCCAAGTCTTTCAATCTTCAAAAGATGTTTGAGGGTCCAGGGAGACAGATTCAGAGTCTGATCCTTGAGAGTGGGCATGAAGGAGGTTCTGAAGACAGCAAGATGCTGTCCAAAAGTTATGAGACAAAGTATCTGGGAAGTCCATTGGAGCGCCATCACATAGGGTCGGCGCTTTTACGGCACACGTCTCCAGTAAGTCCGCAAGCCAAGCAACACTCAGGTAAAATTATCGTCTCTATACCATGTTAAATCACCACTTTTTCTAAAAGCTGATGAGAAAAAGTAAATTGAATCAGTACTCTAACGACATGCATGTATGCGGTTCAAGTTGCAACAGTTTTATGTCAATCCAATTACCCAGAAAGCAAAAACTGAGATTACATTCTTGTGTTTGTATGTGGTTTTATTCAGATATGGAATTGATGAAGGAAAGGTTTTCTAAGCTGCTTCTTGGTGAAGATATGTCGGGTGGTGGAAAGGGTGTTTCTTCGGCTTTGGCTTTGTCAAATGCCATCACAAACCTTTCCGGTACTTTCTTTTCTGATCTAACGTGTGTTCACAAACAAAAAAATATACTGTATATGCTGTTGCTGATATATGTTGTTGTTCTACTACAATGCAGCATCTGTTTTTGGAGAACAATCGAAGCTGGAGCCCATGTCTACAGAGAGGAAAACACGCTGGAGGAAAGAAATCGAATGGCTTTTGTCTGTAACTGATCACATTGTTGAATTTGTTCCTTCACAACAGAAATCCAAAGACGGAACAAATATGGAGGTGATAATCTCTCTAGGAAAAATATGGAACAGATGTAATTTTGACCATGTTGTTTTCCTCTTAAGACGTTTTTGTTTTTGTTATTTGATAGATAATGGTGACTCGGCAAAGAAGTGATCTGCTCATGAACATTCCCGCTCTCCGCAAGCTTGATGCTATGCTGATTGTAAGTAATATTGCTGCTGGTTTCTATATATATAGAAGGGATCATTCTTCCGTATGGCCTAGCTAGATTATATCTTTTGCTGATGAAACTATAATGAACAGGGCTACCTGGATAACTTTGCAAGCCAAAATGAGTTCTGGTATGTTTCCCAAGATGCAGATGAATCTGAGAAAGGTAGCACTCCGATCAGAAATGGTGACAAATGGTGGTTACCTACTGTTAAAGTTCCACCAAATGGGCTGTCGGAAGTCTCTCGAAAATGGCTGCTCTTTCAGAAAGATTCTGTGAACCAAGTATTGAAAGCAGCCATGGCAATAAATGCTCAAGTACTATCAGAGATGGAGATCCCTGAAAGCTACATTGAATCTCTACCAAAGGTAATAAAAGGAAAGTGAACTAACTCATAATGAAATGGAAAAATAAAGACAATAGGAAAATAAGAGAAAACAATCCACCATTAAATGGAATTTTGCTCTTATTCTTGGATAATCTTTACAATACAAATGGTTCTTATTTATAGGAAAATATTTGATTGCCTAAAAGCTAGGAGATATATTGAATCAGAATGATTTGATTATAGTCATATATTCTGACAGAAAGATCCCCACTTACTAGCTTTACAATGATTTTGGTACTTTGGTTGATTTTCTTTGTTATGATTAACAGAATGGTAGAGCAAGCCTTGGCGATTCAATCTATAAGTGCATTACAGTAGAGTACTTTGATCCGGAGCAATTCCTCTCAACCATGGACATGTCCACAGAGCATAGAGTGCTTGACCTTAAGAACAGGATCGAGGCCTCAATTGTGATCTGGAAGAGGAAGATGCACAACAAGGATGGAAAGTCTTCCTGGGGTTCAGGTGTTAGCTTGGAGAAGAGAGAACTCTTTGAAGAAAGAGCAGAAACAATCTTGCTCCTACTAAAGCAGCGGTTTCCAGGAATTCCACAATCTGCACTTGACATATCTAAGATCCAATATAATAAGGTAAAAAAAAATATTGCACCTTTTTAGCTTTCAAATGTTTCTCATTCTAAGACTCTGAGAAAACTATTCTCTGCTAAATATGAACAGGATATAGGACAGGCTATTCTAGAGAGCTATTCAAGGATAATAGAAAGCTTGGCATTCAATGTAATGTCAAGAGTCGAGGATGTTCTGTATGCTGATACACTCACTAAAAACCCATCACTAGCTGCACAATCCTACAGGAACCGTCCAAAGGAATCTTCACCCTCCAATATTTGCGATGATGTAGACCATTGGAATTCTGCAGAGACACCAAATTCGAAGACACTGTCGGATTTCATGGGTTGGAATTTGGATCATGGAGCGATTGATCACATGAAGAAGATGAATAACACGATGTGCGAGATGGACAACTACTTAAAGGAAGAAAATGATAAGCATAAGAGCAAAATAGTAAACATTGTGACCACGAAGAAAATGTCCTATTTAGAGAGGCTTGAGAACCTGAGTGGCCTAAGAAGTCCAACGGCTCGCCATTAGTGGCAGTAGCATTAGGAGAAAAGAGCAAAGAGAAAGGAGGAAAAACACAAATGATGAGAAAGGGAGAGAGAAGAGAGAGGAGCAGACAAACATAGAGAAAGATAGTAAGAGGGCTACAACTGGTCAATTGTAAATATATTTCAGACCCATGTTGGCAAGTAGGATTCTGTTCAAGAGCTAGGAATTCTTGTTCTGTGCTTCCTTCCAACTGTGGAAAGGGAAGTCCTCTTTCAATTAATGGGTTTGATGCATTTGGAATATGCTTTCTTCCTTTCTTGGCATCTAGCCAATGTACTTCTTTATGTACCTACTCTTCTCTCTCTTTTGGTTTCATGTTCTCTCTCTTTACATTTGGCTTTAATGACATATGATGAACTGTGTTAGAACATCAATCGACAACTCTTGATGAAAGCACCAACTGTGTGATAAAGGTTAGCAAGAGTGTTTTATATAATCAAAACCTTCAAGTGTTTGTTGTAAATCCAAGTTGTAATTGCTCAGAATCAAGAGTCTCAGCAATTCATGCGAGACATTAACTCAAAACAATTTCTAAACTTCAATAAACTGGTAGGAAAGAACAAACTTCATTATTGAGATTAATATTCTAACAAACTCACGAATCAACAATCATCAAGAGTAAAATTTCTCATAAGGGAACATACACTGAGCATTAGGACGAGTCATAACAAGACAGAAATTCCTAATTTTGTTCAAACACTAAGGTATTTATGTTCTCATTGTCCTAATTTTCTGATGAACTCCATATAGAGAAACTTCAAACACCTACCTAAGAAAGCATGTTTCCACTCAAGGATCACTAGACAAACACATTGAAACCCTTAATAATTCATGCTATTCGTTTAGCTCGCCGAATAAAGGACAAGATATCACCACCCTGCACTGATGATCTTCTTCTATGGCGCCCAATTTTTTGAGTACCCTGCAACAAAAGCATGAAAAAGATAGGATGAAAAATACATATATAATTACATATGTGAGGTTATGGATTGGTATAAGACGCGTGTTATATATATAACCTCACCAACCTGGAAATGAAATGTAGGATTAATTGAACGCTTTGACAATACCGACAAACCATCACCAACAGGCAACACTATACAAGCCATGTGAAAGAACAAGAGTAATGTTAAATCACCATTTATTCCAATAGTTTGAGTTGATAAGAAAAAGTAAATTTAATCCATACTTTAATATTATTATTTAACATTATTAGACGAGTGAAGTGAATCCCAATTATATATTAAAGGATCGAATAGCACATCAATGGCTTGTGTGATATATATATATTTTTGGGTGTTTTCATAAACAAGGAAATTAAAGTGATAATTTACCTAATTCTAAGTCCCTATTCCTTTTCTCAAGAGATGACTTCTGAGTGTACGTGTACAAGAAAAGTGGAATTTCCTCCTCTCTGTCAAGCTCATGTTGATGTATGAATCCGCCACCAGTTTTATCATCAGTATCCCTGCAATAATATAAAATTTATCAGAACGATGAAATCATGGAACCCAATTCTATCCCAGAATCATTGATGTTAGAAGAACTTATTTTCTCTTAATTCATTATATACCATTTAATGGCAAATACTAAAGTAACATAATTCAAAAATCATACTTCAAGATTTTAAGAACTCTACAGTAGAATTATCATAGAAAACTAGAAGATCCATATCAGTTGGACTACAATGCTGCACTTAAATGTGTGCATTATGTCCCTAAGGGGTAGATCAATCGGCTGTGGACCACCCTTAATGAAGCGGAGGTCACAAGTTCAAATCCTCCCTCCCCCTTTCCTTGTGTAGACATGTCAAAAATATAAAAAAATAAACGTGTGCATTATATGTAAAAAAATCCATATAGCACTCCAGCATGTAACTTTCTTTAATTTTACTCAAGAAAATGTGCTATTGGGTGGTTTGAAGCCATGCAGCCAACGGATCTGGATTGCATGCTGTAGTTAAAACTACAGCATACATACTGTCATAAATTGAATGGTGAGGATTTCATTGAAGTAATTAAAGGGTTTTGAATGATGATGATCTATCATAATAAATACCAATAAATAATGAAAATATAGATGAAAGAGAAAATATGTATTTATTATGACACATCTGAATCATTCAATTACTTTAATGAAATCCTTATCATTCAATTTTTTAACAGCATGTATACTGTAGTTTTAACTACAACATACAAGCTGGATTCCCAGCGAACAACCCAACATCCTGAAATATTTCAATATTATGAAAGCATCAAAAGGAAAAGATTTTACCTTGAACCTTCACATGCTTTCTCGACGTTTGCAGTTGCTAATCAGAGGTGAGCAACAAAGGAAAAAAAAAAAAAAAAAAAAAAAAAAAAAAAAAAAAAAAAAGAAAAAGAAGGGGGCAAGAAATTAATAAAGGAAATAAAATATACACAATTTTTGTTTTTTTAAAAAAAGGGTTCTATAGAGATCATTACGCTTTGATAAATAACGTCGATGATATCTTGTCAAATTATCATTCCACCGTAGTTGAGCCAGAGCAAGCTTGTGGGCATATTGTTCACAAGCGAGAAGTCTCTGTCAAAGCACCGAACAAATTTCAAGAGAGGTACTTGTTACAGCTTTGTACTTTTCCACTATATATATATAGTTGATTGACATGCATTATGAGGAGGAGGAAAAGAATATATATATATAAACATATACTTGTTTGACACAATTGATTCGAAGCTCGGCCTCGGAAAATGCATTGGTCTGAGAAATGCAGCAGTTGAGGTTAGTAGAGACAGTCCCAAGGTGGTCAACAACACTCACCACCGCCCTGCATATGTACTCTTTTGTTTTTTCCACCACACTGCAAGTTGCAAAATATGCACAGGGTGTAAGAGAAAGCGCCTGCATGCCATTCAACAAGCCTAGCTACCACGCATGCATATATGACTTCATCACCTCAGTGAGAAAATGCTTGAAATATTACAGTTTATAGTACTTTTTTTTTTTTTTTTTTCATTGATGTCGCAGTTTACGTACGATCATGATTTTTACTCACATTTTCTTGTCTTTGGCATTCAAGAAAGTGGTTTCGGAATAATCGGCAGCATAATGAAGCTGAGCACGTAAGTGTCGAAGCTCCTGCATGCAGTAGTCACAAACTCGATCAACAAAGAAACAGCCAAAAGCCCACAAAACATGTAGGCATGAGAAAGAAGAAGATGAAAGTGCACCTGGAGAGACTTGTCAAAGCGTGTGATATCCTGATCAGACTCGTCTTCTAGACTTTGAAAAGATGGAGAAGAAGAAGAAGAAGACGGCTTAGCAGAGTTGTGCATTCTCTCGTCGTTTCCAGCAGCTAAAATGCAGACATTGATGAAGAAGCTCTCTCCTTATCTTTAATGCCCCTGTTTTGAAAAGCAGGGGATGAGTGGAGTGGGGTATGCCGTATGCCTTTTTTTTCAGTAAAAGATGGGGGTAGTAGGTGAGTGGAGACTCGTGACGCTCTCACTCTGGAATGGAATAAAAACCAAAACCCATTAAAGATAGCTTCTGATAAAAATATGTTGATTGAAGAAGATGACAAAAACAGTCTCAGCCCCCGTGATTTTGTGTTCGTTCCTTTCCAAAAGCGCATGCACTGCCTCACTGACAGCAAGATCACCACTACCCACACTCTTTAACGTAAACATAACGTTGAATAACATCGTGTGAATTTTTCAAAAACGGCTGTAAAATTTGTGGAGTTTTTTTACATTTTTTTTTTTCTTTTTTTCATTTTTGATTAATAGAACATCTTAGCTTTTCTGAAACAATTTTCTGAACTAATTGTTATTTGTTGAAATACGACAAAAATATTCATACTTTACAAGTAAATGCTTTTTAAAAATAAATTAATGAGCTCAATTGGTTCTTTTTAAAATTTTAAGCATAAGTCGTAGGGAATTGAACATTCATCCAGGGAAAAGGGGATACCTTTTGGTCCAAAAATCCCCGGATTTCCTTTTTCCTTTTCTTCTTTTGTTTTTGTTTTCCAGCATCAAAATAATCACAATAAAAATTATTTTTTTCTCCTATTGGAATAATTTTTACCAACCCAACATTTGCCTTTGAGCATGTAAATGTTATATAAAAAATATAAGTGAGAATTAAAAATGCTAGTAAAAATGTATTTAATAGACTGAATTTGAGAAAAATCCTTTGACCCAGTTTATAAGAAGACTTTGTCCGCGACAAAGTGATTGAACATGCAAAAAGGACATCTATCATGGTTTCAGAATCATTTCACATGGCTGCTGTCACTACTGGATTCCACCTGATTAGTTATGGTTGATGATTTACTAAAATGAAAATCTGGAGAAGAAACAAATAGATCCTTAGATCCAAGCAATTCTAGTATCTAAACATCTGGGGTATGTGGCTCAAAGACAAAAATGACTGCTTACTGCTCAAACAGTCCAACAGAGGTGCTGAGCAAAATCTTTTCTTTATGAGCAAATGAATAAATGATTATACAGAGAGAAGATACATAGAAGACTACACCCTACATAAATTCCCTCCACTCCCAACCAACCAGAGAGAAACTCCAGAAAGAAGTAATGGCAGCTCACAAAAACTATTACTCCAAAAAGGTTAACCTTTTGATGGCTAAAAAACCTTGATATAGGTATATTCAACATCAGCAGCAGCAAAAAGGTTCTGCATGAGCCACATAACTGTTCAAGGAGCTCTTGGTTTGGAATTCATTTTTCAACAGCATCATTTTGAGATCCCGAACAAGACAGCCATTATATTTGAAAATCAATTATGCAGTTACTGAACATCTCTGCAGCCTCAATCTGTGAGAGTATAGTGTGATTATCAGTTGAATGCACAGATGCTGACAGGATATCTCTGAGACTTTTGTAGATTTCCTGAGATGGATTTTTAGTTTTTTCACGATTTCCATGACTCGGTTCTGGCTTTATCTTTACTTCAGTTCGAAAAGCTGACCTTGAATGTCCCTTGTTACACTGAAGGGATAGTGATGCTATTTATTACAAGAGAACACAGTCCATCAGTGGTGAAGTTGATTTGGCTTCATGAAAAAGGAAAATGCAATCAACTAATAGATAACAATGAACATGTGTGATTATGCGCATGAATAGCATAAAAAATGTTTGTAAGAAAAACAATCAACGCACATTCATATCTCCAGGCATGGAAGCTTTTCTGTATATTTTAGTTTCATGCAAGTGAGGTAGATAGAGTTGAAGTTTTCAACAAGGCATGGTGGATTTCATGTTACCAGCCAGAATGTTAAAATGGGAATGCTTAATTTGATTGACACTAGTGAATTACCTTCAGGACTAGTGGCAGAATCTTGCCTTGCCACAAGTGACTTGGCACGTGTAACACATAGCCAGGTTCTTTCTGCTTCATAATCATGTTCTGATGCAACTGGAATATGCCAGTGGCCTTTATCAGATTCCTGTTATCATGTTGCACTAATAGCTTTAGATTACTGATTTATCAGCTAACAAATTTTTACTAACACCCACATAAATACACATATCATACTGAATTTCATCCATTTTTCTTTACTTTTAACAATAAATCCAATTGGTTCTGACCTGAATCACAACAGAGCAAGGAGGAGGCATGTGAAAGATTGGACCAGCATCAGAAAAACGGAAATGCACCTTATATTAAAAAAAAAAAAAAAAAAGATACTTCATTAGCAATACATTAAAAATCATTGAAGAAGACCACGCACTATTGTTTGCACAAAGTAGAAACAGTTTTCGACCTAGTTATCGATACAAGAGAAGAAAAAAAACTAACTTAAAATATTATCTATCTGCAGCCTAAACACATTCAGTGGAAAAAGACTACTTTAAAAAGCATTGAATTCTCATCTCAAGAGCTTCACTCACTTGGTGCCTCTCTTTCCATTTTGGAAAAAAGTCATTTCCTAGAAGTTGAAATGTATGGTCTCTCATCTCATCATTGGTCACGAGTAAGCACTTAAACTTTATAGCTGCATACAACCAGTACCTGACGCACAGGTTATTAACAAGGGTGTTTTAAATGCATTATATGCATACACATCATAGAAATAACTTGACATCAAAAAAGTAATGAATTACAAGTATAACGTATATATATGCATGGGTAAATGAATTCCAAGAGTATATATTTCTCACCAGTCGTCATTTGACCCTGTAGGTGTTGCATAGAGTGCATCACCATTTTTCCACTTCTCAATCAAGGCCCTATTTACTGGTTCATCCATCTTCTGTCCAGTCATACGCTTGTTATGCAAAACAATGAGAGGCCATTTCTTTGAAGGAAGCTTTTGGCGTATTCCATTAACAACAGCACTTACCTAAGAATTCCAACCCCCCACCAACCCAAAAAACAAAACAAATTAAAATAAATTCACCATAAGTTATTAAAAGAAAAAAAAAAAAAAGGAAGAGCTTAAGCCATCAAATACCTTACCCTGGATGGTATAAATCTCTTCTGGCTGAACAAACCAATATTAGCAGCATCTACCACTGCTTCAAAAGGTCCATAATAGTCAAGCCATTTCTGCCAATAACAAATTTATTTCATTTTCCCTTTAAACACCACATATAAGATTAGGAATAAGAATTATTAAGGGATTTTCATACTTGAAATTTCTGAAAGCTTGATTTTTTCTCCCTCTTTATAGCAATAGATGCAACCGACTCAGCGAAATTCTCTGTTTCTTTAGGATCAAGGTCAATCATTGCCAACCTCTCCCCACAGCATTTACACAAACCATCAGCTCCAACAGTCGTGTATGAAGTGCTCCACCTTCCTTTCCCCAACCAACCCTGTCCATGCCAGCCTCCACCTCCATTTGCAATTGCTTCCTTTATCAAATTTTTATCCCATTTTGTTTTCCCCACTCTTGAAGCCACCTTGCCATTAAACCATTTAACAATTAGATCTGCTGTAGTAGGCGAGACCTTCCGCACACTTGTTCTTAGTTTATGCAACAAGTAGTACACCTTGTCACCTTTACTGGCTCCGACACTTACTCTTAGGAGAGCCTCCAAATCAGGTTCCTCTGGATAGACACCATTTGCCAACATGTGTTTCTCAACAGCAAATGCTTTGTCAATGTCTCCACTATTGCAAAAGGAAGATAGAGCAGGAACATAAGAACGCAATCTTGGATTTATTCCCAATAGCTTCATTTGCTTCACCATATCAAATGCCAGGTCACCATTACCCATCGACATTGCCATTCTAGCCACGGATGTCAATGCTGCTTCATTCATTGGGACATTATCCAAACACATCTTCTTGTAGATCTCAAAACCCCTTTGAAGTGCATACGACTTGACATCTTCACCTACCTGAATTTTACGATCTTCTTTGTCACCATTCCCATCTTTTGTGTTTGAAAAATTATTACCACCCTTTTCTGGATAACTTAGTCCATCGAAAAGTCGAGCATTTGACTTTGTAAAACCATTAGAATACTGGTTTAATTTCTCCTTTTCAGTATCAGAACTAATTAAATTGTCAAGCCTACTACTAGAATCCAATTCCATTTTATTTTTCGTTCCATGACTTCTAACAAAATCAACTTGTTTTTCATTGTCCGAAACTGGAATATTCAATTCCATATCACCCAAATTCCTCTTATCTCGCAATGCACTCAACCCCCTGGAATTCAAACTAGAAACTCCATTAGATGAGTCCAGTGTATTCAAACTCCTACTATCACTCCCACTTTTAGCTGGGCGAATAACACCCACAGCAGCAGAAGAACAAAGATACAAAAGTACAGTATAATGGTACTGCCCCAGCTTAGTTCCCTCTCCTAGCGCCTTATCATACAATTGAATTGCACCTAAGACATCCCCTCTTTTCGAACACATATCCAATTCAACCCTCAACTGAAAATCTGGAGATTCATTTTTCTTAGACCCCTTTCCCTTATGCTCCTCTCCCACCTGCTTATCATCACCTTTCCTGGGTTTCTTCTCCTTCTTTTCATTAACCACCAAACTACCCACACTCGAAGAATTCACCAATATATTCTCATCTTTAGACCTCAAAGAAGAATTCCCAGAACCCACTTTCTTTCTTTCTCTAAAACCCAAGTTTTTCCTTAAGTTTTTATCTTTTGTTGATTCTGTCTTCTCCACCACTGAACCACCAAGGTTTTTCACAGAGTTTCTCTCTGTTATTTCATCTATAGTCCTTGCAGAAGAAACCCCATCGCCATTTTCTTTTGCAGTTCTTAAATTCACCGTTTTTTTTTGAGGTTGGTCCGTAATAGATACCCTTGTTTTAATGTGGCTAACATTTGCTCTAACTACAAGGAAAAAAAAAAAAAAAAACCTTCGTTTAAGTGTGTGCTTGAAACGTGAGAAAGTGAAAAACAGTAGACCAATCGAATTTAAGACCTCTTAGAGTGGAAGAGTACTTACAGAGAGTGACGGAGAAGAGGTGCCTTTGCAGAGTGTTGAAGGTAGAGGAGGCCATTTGTGGCCGTTGGAAGAGCATGCTGTCATATTGATATGGTCTTGAATAGAATAAGTTGAAGTGGCGCAGTAGATAACTCCTATTTACGAAAACGCCCTTGATTTTTTATCAATTGGCTAATTTTTGTAGATTATAGAGGGAAAATTATTATTATTATTATTATTATTATAGAACCCGGAGCAAACTAAACCAAACTAGAGAGAAGATGATAACGCAGCCAAAAAAAATTATGTTTGCGACTCAATAAGTCACGTATAAGTTAGCACTTCTATGAATTTCTTTTTAATTTTTCAAGGAAGAAGCAAGTCTCCCAAAAAAGTAGGATCATAGGGAGGGTTAATTTGGGAAAAGGACTTGATGATCCTGCCTTGGAATTTATGCAAACTGTTGCTTGAGCCGAAAAGGAACATCATTGGTTTTGGTTATAAAGGCAATAAAATATATTTGGCTTAGGTGCTTCAAAAGAAAAAATATATTTTGTAGTTTTTTAATCAATCCATGTTTAATTTCAAGTTTTTCATGGGAAATAGAGAGTGAAATTAAATCTAGACCACTGAAAAAACTATGATCTCCTATAGTTTTGTTTTACAGCATTTAAACCAAATCCCAATAAAATCTCGTTGATCATACTTTGGTAACAACGCGAAACAGCATTACCATAATTTTTCGAGGTGATGATTGAAGTTTTAAAGTGTTTCGAGAGAGCATCAAACAATGCATAAAGTTGTTTACAAAAGAGATAAAGATTGAGATTTCTCAAATTAGGTGATCTGAAATTCAAACAGCTTAAGAGAAGAGTTACAAGGCTCATTTGTTCAGGACTAGTGAACCCAACATCTTAGGTTACCCAAGACAAATAAACCTACAATCTCCTCTCTCTAATTGCCTAGGCCTCGTTTGTTTTCGCGTAAAATGTTTTCCTTGCTTTTCGATATTTGATACAACCAAAATTGTGGTCAAACCAAAAACATTTTGGTTGAACGGAAAACCTTCTCTAATTTTCAATGAATTTGTTTTTCTATTTTAAAGTTGCAAATGATTGTCCAAGTTTGAGCTTTCTCCCTCTCAAATCATTGGACTACTGCTAGAAGCTATTGGACCACAGTTGGAGTTCGCTGAAAGTTGCTAACCCTTTTTTTTATCGTCATTAATTTTCTGTACAAACCTAACACTGAAAAATGTTTTTAGAAAAATGATTCTATTGAAAGCTTTTTTTTTTTTTTTTTTTTTTTNCAAAAAAAAAAAAAAAAAAGCGTTGAAACAAATTAAGCCTAAATATCAAGTGTAGGCAACTTAATTCAAAGAAAATGCCTAATACTAGGGAATCATATGCAAGTGGGTATTACAAGGACTTAGATTGCGTGCAATATAGGGAATTCAATCAATTAATTGCGCCCAATCTCCATCCTTTTGTCCTTGAAGCAACTTAGGAAGTTGAAAAAGGCTAATAATCCCTTTTCGCCTTAAAGATTAACACACTCGGTTCTTTTTCTTTTCTTTTTTTTTTCCTACTGAACTTTTCTTGGTGTTTGTAATCTTTAATTCTATATTCCACGTCATACGATAGAATGTCCACCTAGATTCTCCAAAACCCTGTGGCCCGATCCTTGTTCCTGCGGCCAAGCTCAGCCAGGTAGGGCAGCAGTGGAGCTGGAATGTGGATGCCAGCTTCTTCATTTTTGGCAATGAAGTCCAGACTGTTGGGGCAATACATATGTTGCTATTGCATTTCATGATTTTTGTGGGCAATGTTGGTGTGCAGAAGATAACTAGGAGCGAGACTGTTTTTAACACCATCGCTTCCCGGAATAATCTTTCGCCCCGAAATATTATGGGCAAGCGAAGAAGGTTCTTGAGGCCTTAAATAATCTCTCGCCCTAGAATAGTCTGGGCAAGAGAAAAAGGCTCTTGAGGCCTTAAAGATTACAATGGATGGAATCCCGCCCAATGAGGGAAAAGCCGGAAGACATATTAAGGTCGAGTAATGTCATACATCACTCTCCACCATCTCCCCCAAAGCCTGCGCCATTGTACTAGTATCCATAGTATTTGACACATGGAGATTGATTTTTTGATTTGGGAAACTATGCCAAATAAGCTTTGAGGTAATTCCGATAATTAATAGAATTAATCAACAAAGTCTATGGGATTGCTCCGACAATTTAACCATACAATGTGCTTGTATGGTTATATAACTTATATTCCTGTTTGACTCCCATAATAGAAGCAGCAATGGCACAACAAAATTTTGCAACTGAAATGCCAAACAAATTTATCAACTAACAAAGTCTGTTCATAGATGCAAGCTTTAAGTGACTGTGCCAGTGCGACATAGAAGAAATGTCATCCCAAGTCTAAAAATAAAGAAAAATTAGTTAAAGAAAAGGGCTACTGATCATAAGTGTGATGATATGTCAACATGAAAGAACTATCCTTTTCTCCAACTATTATGAGAGGCCCCTTCCTGGTATGCAACTATATGTCATACCAGCATCTCAAATGGAATTGAATGACCTGAAAAATGCCATGTGGAAATTGTAAATATAGCATGTAAATAACATAAGAGCAAAGCCATGTACTACTACTTTGCTGGGCATAAAGAACAATGCGTACTTCATTATGCTTAACAAAAATTCATCCAGGTTCCTGGACATGGAGATTCAAAACGATATATTAAAAAAAAAAAAGAAAAAAAAAAAGGATGAAGATAAATAGAAGCAATATAAGCACTAACGTCTCATGTTCTTTATAAATGACAGGAGAACTGTTCAATACAGGCCCGTAAAGTCAGAACAAAATAAAATTGCCATCAAACAAAAAGCACCGCCTTGTAAGAACTCGTGCTGAGAGAGTCATAAAGGCATCGATATACCTGCAATATGGACAAAACGGAGTATTAAAAGAGGTAACAATATCACAAGAAAAAACATAGCTCTGTAAACATTGTTGCCTAAACCGCACATAAATTTGTGATCAAAACTTGATCATATTGAGCAAACATAATTGTTCACAAGCAAGAATTCCTGGTTGTATCATGAATAATTGCTGCACAACCATCTGCATATTTTTCTGTTTCCTTCAGTGCACGGCAGTGTGTACTTTTGCAGACAGCAACAAAGAACATAGCAAACCACTTCAGTGTGGGACTTTAGCCTATTCTATGAATTCAAAATAATGGTTTCATTTTACCATCTATAGTCGCAACTTGCCAGAATTGTCCATATTAAATATTTACCTAAGTGCATCCTCACAAGAGGTAAACATCTTTTCACTGCTTAACTTTTCATGCGTTTTCATGTGAAGTCAATATGATGGAAGCCAGCAAAATGAATCAACCCTTTCAAAGACAGCCTTATCAACCAAAGAACAACCCAAGAATTAAAGTTGAAACCAAAGATGATGAAGATTATACTTCAACATACGCAAAGGTTAAATATCCCTATGCCGCCTCCCCCATCTCCAGAGCATCATACTGTCTAAAAAATTACATCTGGTGGTGGCCTGAACTATTTGAGTTTTATATTCTTGTTCATGCCACAGAAATATTAAATCCTTATAGGAATCTCAAAAAGTTTGAGGAGAATTGGTGTATCTACAGATCCACAGTGACTCTCGAGTCAGCCAATTGACCACCAGTTCACTCAAAGCAAGGTCCAACTAACTACTCTTAAGAAACAGGGAGCTAATTTCTCAGAATACCACAAAAATCATCCGGAAGTAATTTAAATCTTAACAAAGACAACTGCAAAGCCATTACATGGGTCCGAGGTTTACCTGACAAGGATGGGTACACGAAGTGGCCCTGCGTTGGAAGGATTTCCCGTCATAAAAAATAAAAAATAAACGTTTTCATATTGGCTTCCCATTTCAAGTTCCAGTTACATCTTGCAGGAACCATCTACATTACTCGTTGAATAAGTCCAGACCATCTGGATAGAAATTCTCTTCATTTGTGCACTGAAATGGGTTTGGAATTGGAATCAATCCCAAATAGTTTCTGTAAGGCTCAAAAAAGTTGTTTTAAACCTAATTCCGCTGATGGATGGTTCTTCCTTTTTTTTCCTCCCTCCTTCTCCTAGGAGTAGAGGGACTTATTCTTGAACATTCTATATTACTTTAAAATAAGGGGATTCTCTTAATCAATAAATTCTATAACCAGCACCATTAAGCTCAACCATCCACTTTGGTAGGCTACACCATCCAGATTTGTCTAGGACACACTTCCATTGAGATTTTTTTTTAATTGAAGTTACATAGCACTCAATGGGTCTTAAACCAACAGCCTTACACTCCACCCCAATTGATATTTTCCCCCTTCCCTTATTTTGCCAAATAATCTTAAGTTGCAGCTTAGATAACATATGAGGATTTTGCAAATTGGCACCAACCCAAAAGATTGAAAAAATATAAATATTACACACTCCCTAACAAGCCAGTACAAATTACAATTGGATCCAAGATTTAATGGTGATCCATCCAAAATCTAATGGTGATTTTTACTGTCACGTCAAGGAGTGTGTACTTGGGAGCATTTCTCTTAAAAAAAGAGAGTATAATTTGATTAATTAACGCCAGACATTTCATATCAATTTGCTCATTAAGCATGCCCTAAGAGTTCTACCATCCCATATTGTTTTTCATTAATCAAATAGCTCAATTTTTCCATCCAATGGTCTCATCCCAGTAAACAAACCATAACGAAGGTAAATCCTCTCTTCTACATGCCCGTTCCATTTCCCACAATGCCCTTTCTGAAATTTTTTATGGAATCCTATGGATTTAGAAAGGGAGTAAAGCATCAATAAGACTCAGTAGCGAAAACTCTATTTAACCTCACCAATAATCTTGAATTTCTATTCCATACGCTCAGAGAAATTTTGGGGGGGGGGGGGGTTGTTCTCAATTTGACAGTCCGCATTTGCTAGTCAGGGCCATATAAAACATCCAAAAATATTCTACCTTATCGTAGCACATGCGACATATCATTCATATCCCCAAGCCTACATGATTGCAACTGATCTAAATTGAGTCAAGATAACCAACCACACAAAATAGCAGTACCAACCAGGTTTTTCCACAATTTTCAAGAACTGGAAAACTTCTTATTGCAAGTACATCCAATGACAGAAAATTTCATCTGCATTTGGAAATACCATTAATGCACGTTTTAGTCACACATACAAGCAGGTGGAGTGCACCAAACTTCCTACTCTTGCATTTTCTGGAAGAACGTACTCTAGTAACACTCTGTGGCAATCTATCTCTCTACCCATATAAGCAACATCAAGGGCATGATTAAGCATAAAATAAACGGGAACATAAAACTCACCTTGGGGAACTAAACACCAGCTATTTGATTCGGCCGACAAGCTCGAGATTAGTCGCGCCGAAGCTATCGCACTGTGCAACGGTGTCATCGTTTCCACGCTGCTTAACTCCAACGGTAATCTAAACAACCCAAAGAAAACCAAAATGCGTAACTACGAAAACAACAGCAAACTGGCTGCAGAGAGAACTGAGGAAAGAAAAGGAAAGCGATACGCTTGCGATTCTAATATTCAAACTTATCCTTTTAAATCTCACCGAGAAATGCGGGAAACGCGTCTGGCGGAGGCGGAGGCAGAGGCAGAGGCCTGCGACTGAGAGCACGATTTGAGCGGAGAAAGTTCGGGCGCGAGAGATCTTTTGCCGAGCTTGAGAGCGAGCGGCTGTAATCGCGACGATAACCTCGAGACGACCTTTGAGGACGCCATTGTTAGCTTCCTAGAGAGCTACTAGAGTAAGCTACTCCTGCCTCCTGGTGCCTCTGCTGCTGAGCTTTCGAGAAACCGAAGGGTTTTGCCCCAAGTGTGCGACTCCAGCGTCAAAACGATGCCGTTGGGCTTCTCTGATTGAGATTCACCAATCGGTGAAACGATTCGTTTCAGTGAGGAGTGAAAAAGACGTGTCTTTCTTTTTTTTCTTTTTCTTTTTTTTTAATTTATCCTGTGGTCTCCAACTACCACATTTTTTTTTTTTTTAATAATTAATCATGGTGAAGTTAAACTCCTTTAACCAAATTTGTTTCTCATTTTACCGTTATATATCGTTTGGATGGTTCGTGCCTTCTTGGACAAATTTTTTTCCAAAGTGTTTAACATATAATTTTATTCTTCCCTCCAACCTTACAACTAATTTCACCTCTAGTATCATCACTTAAGCATTTAATAGAGTGTTCTAAATTAGGATCAAGAGCAAAGTATTACACCAAAAACCACGGGACGACATGGATGATAAAGTTCCAGCTATAGAGACCTAATGGATTTGAGAGTATCCGGTTCATAGCTAAGATTTATTTAAGGAAATCTTAAGGCCGCAAATGAAACATCCATCCTCGCAATAATAAAATAATAAAATATTATTTAAAGTTTTAAAAATAAATGAGATGGCTAGCCACCCCCTAGGGGGTGGTTCGTTAGGGGTGGCTTGGCTCTTGGGTGTGGTTCGGCCACCCCCATTTTGCAAGTTGGGGGTGGCCAAACCACCCTTGGTTGGCCATTTAGAGCCACCCCCAACCCAAAATGGAGGTGGTCAGCCACCCCTACGAAAATGATCCTCTCCATTTCAAATGAAATGGAAAGTATCCATTTAATTCATTTAGGATGGTAATATTGTTTTTTTTTTCTTTTTGGGATAACTTTTTAGACAAATTTGTCCTCCTAAATACACTAAATAGAAATGAAATGGAGGGGATCCTTCTCCTAGAAATGTAGGCGTGCCTTATCAATTACACTTAAAAGGCATCAAAATATATTATACATAGTATTAGTCAAACGAATTCAGTAAGTGAAATTTACAGAGAACTAGTGTGCCTTATCAGTTACACTTAAAAGTCATCAAAATCTATTATATATAGTATTAGTCAAACGAATTCGGTAAGTGAAATTTATAAAGAACTAGTGAGCTAGGCTACTAAACTTGAACTTGGGATATTTATATCCAGATAATAAAAATAGATTATAACAGATAAAAAAATTACAAGCTAATCTGAAAATTTAATCCAAACATACTCGTGGCACCTTAGTAAACTGGTAAGAGATGAGAAAAGAGAAAGGTATTACTGAATGCAGCCAATTAAAGTTGTGGCGCTCGATAATGGATAAAGCCATCTGAAATAAGAAAACCCTAAAAACTTAAATCTTGACCAGTTTCCAAATAGACTATGAAGATTAAGTATAAAAATAACAGTGAAAAAAAGGGTTTCCTTCACAGACACATAATCTGAGGTCCAACCAGTTCGAGTTATTTTCAAAAGCCCAATCCAGACAGACCACTAGCATCTCTATGAACTGGAATGAGACCCAACAGGCAAAAAAAAGATACCCTTCACAGACACAAAATTTGAAGTCCAACCGGTTCTATAATGCCTCCATAATTAGCCTCGGCTAATCTGGTGGAGTCACTGATAATTAACCAATTTAAGCCAACTTGTGGCTAAACGAGAAATTACCCTTCTATAATCATCAGAGTAAACGCATGGGAAGGTGAATAACTCTGAGAAACTAATAATCATCAAGTAAGAACATGGAGCTGCTAAGTATTAAAGACAAACCTGTAATCATAAGCCAATCCTAACCATACAGGCAGTAGCAGTCATTGCCACTTTCAGAGTAATGAATCAGATTACCTAGAGAATAATAACCTCGTAAGTCTAACGACTTAGTAAGTAAATTGATCGTTGTCAAATATTGCATATTGTACCTCCCTTAACTTATGTTTGTTAGGATCTTAGCTTTGTTAATATCTAATGTTTTGCGTTGTTTTTGTGTGATATAGGTCATTGGTGTAAAAGGTGGTTAAAAGGGGTGGAATTGAGCAAAAGATGGAATCTTGGCCCCTGCTAGCGCGATCGAGCGCATAGGCTATGATCGAGCGCACTCCACGTCAGTCGTAATCTCCGCGTTGCCCTAGCCGGCCCTATGCTTCATCGCTTCAACACTTGCGCTGTGGGATTTCAGAGTAGTTATGTGCGATCGATCGCATATCTTGCGATCGAGCGCCACGCCTACGATCCAGCACCACACGGCAGAGCGGTCGAACGCACTGCATATGGTCGAACGCACACTAACCTGCGATCGATCGTACTTGCTGCGATCGCGCGCCTCCCCTGACCTGGCAGCACACTTAATTTTGTCTATAAATAGGACTTTGTGTAATTCGTTTTTTCTTACGTTTGGGAGGCGCCTCTATGGCCTCAAACCCTCTGTTTTCCACTGTAAAGCCCTCCTAAATTGTCATTTTAATTTATCTTGTTTTATTTTGCTTTTATTTAGTCTCTTATTCCCTTCACTATGGATTTGTTTATATATATTCATGTTTAGTTCGTATTATTCTGTCGTTTAATTTTATGTATATTTATTTCAATACATTTTAGTGACAAAAGTGTGTTAATTATAAGCCAATCCTGTAATCATAAGCCAATCCTAACTTGCTAAGTATTAAAGACAAACCTGTAATCATAAGCCAATCCTAACCATACAGGCAGTAGCAGTCATTGCCACTTTCAGAGTAATGAATCAGATTACCTAGAGAATAATAACCGCGTAAGTCTAACGACTTAGTAAGTAAATTGATCGGTATCAAATATTGCATATTGTATCTCCCTTAACTTATGTTTGTTAGGATCTTAGCTTTGTTAATATCTAATGGTTTGCGTTGTTTTTGTGTGATATAGGTCATTGGTGTAAAAGGTGGTTAAAAGGGGTGGAATTGAGCAAAAGATGGAATCTTGGCCCCTGTCAGCGCGATCGAGCGCATAGGCTATGATCGAGCGCACTCCACGTCAGTCGTAATCCCCGCGTTGCCCTAGCCGGCCCTATGCTCCATCGCTTCAACACTTGCGCTGTAGGATTTCAGAGTAGTTATGTGCGATCGATCGCATATCTTGCAATCGAGCGCCACGCCTACGATCGAGCACCACACGGCAGCGCGGTCGAACGCACTGCATATGGTCGAACGCACACTAACCTGCGATCGATCGCGCGCCCCCCTTGACCTGGTAGCACACTTAATTTTGTCTATAAATAGGACTTTGTGTAATTTGTTTTTTCTTACATTTGGGAGGCGCCTCTAGGGCCTCAAACCCTCTGTTTTCCACTGTAAAGCCCTCATAAATTGTCATTTTAATTTATCTTGTTTTATTTTGCTTTTATTTAATCTCTTATTCCCTTCACTATGGATTTGTTTATATATATTCATGTTTAGTTCGTATTATTCTGTCGTTTAATTTTATGTATATTTATTTCAATACATTTTAGTGACAAAAGTGTGTTAATTATTGTTTGCGAATCATTAAACGGCTAATATCCGTTGTGATTGAACTGGGGATACATCGAATGATTCTATCAATTTAATCGATTAAATATCTGTTGTGATTCTTTAACGGTAAATAAATTGGATGATTCGCCTAGATTTCGTAATAACAATAGGATATGCATATGTGCTTTATCGATAGATGAAAATATGAACAATGTGTTAGCACTCAGAGTATGCTTAGTAGCATAGTCGTTATTGAGTATGGACTAAGCATGATTATATGTTGATTAAATTGTGGTGAGGTGGATTAGGGACCTTAGTGTTTTTATTTCTTTATTTTTATTGCATTTAATTTAGTTTTAATTTAATGCACGTTACCTGTTTGATGTTGGAACTAGATTAAGGTAATATTAGTTCAGGCATAGAATTAATTCACACAAACACGATTATCTGTGGGTTCGACACTCGCACTTGCACAACCACTTTATTGCAAACGATTCGTGTAATTGGGGAGTACTTATTTTTGGTACGACCATAAATCTTACAACATAGGTATGACATGAGCCCAATTAATGAAAGTAAATGTGCCTTTCGAGTAGGAATAAAAAGGGACATTACCTCCGCTAATATACCTTTTTAGTACGGTTTAGGTTTTCGTAAAAGGTTGTGGTGTACTATCGGCGATAACTACCTAATATTTTAATGCAGGAAAAACTAATGCATTATAGGTCATAACTCTCATATATGGTATACCTGATATATTATCCATTCTCAACAGGGTTGGCACTGTCCCGAGAGACCTATAGTACAATGCCAGTGTCCCAACCATTGCACAACATATCGTACGTAACACTAGTGGCACGACCGAGTCCGACCTTGAGTGGCCCACACCACTAATGACGTTCATCATGTATTGATCAAGCCATTGCGAATGGCTGCACCGTGGTCATGAAACCATTGGATCCAAAGCCCTTATATAACACACACATTTGACCATAGTATGAAGTTTATATAGTAAGCTCATGGCCATTTATATTGCACGTACCGACGTACCATGTCTTACAATACATCTTAATAGTTAATTAATAGTATAGTTACCAAGTATTTACAGAAAATAGGCATGCTCATATCTTACTCATGGTCAGTCAATTGACATATCCCACGTTTTAAGTAAAAAGGTTATAAGTGTCTACTTACCTCGCGCACTCAAACGAATCATCCGACCAAGCTAAGTCCTGTTATAACGGATACAAGACACTATCATTCTGAGCCTTACAAAACCTATAAATATGGCTAAGCTACAGTGTGCTCATGCAAAATTCAAAAACCAGTGCTCTGCCTACTGATCTTATGTCCGGCCCTGATGGCGTACGTCCGCTTAGTGGGTTAAGCACACCTTTGGGTTTTCGGACAACACTTGGTTCCTACATTATTTCTAGGCCTCTAAACATCTTCTAAGTTAACAAATAAGCACATGCAACGTAAGGAATCAAAACACAATGAACTTTGAAAGAATCTTTTGAAAACATCATCATCTTTAAAGAATGCTTAATGAACTCTTGGGAAACTTATCAAAGCAGAACTAGGGGATAAAATAGTGCTAAATATGAAGGGAACAGAGCTTATCCCGAAGCTAAGCATGGACATAATCTCCTTTTTTGGAAACTCCTTTTTTGAAGCTCATTCACTCAATTTCTCACTCAACAAGCAAAGAAAGGGTCCTGACAGCCTAGGGGCACACCAGATAATGGAAATGGCCATATGGAATGAGAGGAGAGGTAGGGTATTTATAGGGAAAGATCACCACTAACTCTCTGACAGAACAGCGGACGTCCGGCCAACCTTAGCTTACGTCCGGTGCTTTTGCACAGCGGTTCAAAAGGTGTCTCGTACGTCCAGGTATTAACCAAGGAGTATTTCAAAAAGTAGCGTACGTCTGTGTGGTCCCATGTACGTCCGCCGTATTATTTGCAGAGCGTAAGTCCGGTGGTCCCCCCACGTACGTCCGCACTAGAGACAGGGGCGTATGTCCGCCTGACCTAGAGTATGTCCACCTCCAAAGGGTTAATGTTTGGCTTCTATTTTATAAGGGATCAAGGTGTGATTAGGTTAACACTATGGGTTTTGGGCCTTGTTAAAACAACTTTATTGAAAGCCTTTGTTATCCACGTTTATGGAAAAGATTTCGATTAATAAAAATGTTTGTTTTTATTAGGGTATTACAGATTCGGGTTGAACAAAAAGCAACATAACAACAAAACATAATGGAAATACATGACAAAAAAAATGTAGGAAAAATCTAAGTCTAAAAAGCAGCAACACAAGAGGCGGAGGCGTAGAGGAGCTCGTGCTGGCATATGAGGACATGAGTTGGTGAAGGTTGCCAAGGTGATGTCAAAAAACACTTGAAAGGTTCGACAACAGGGTGGAGGGACGGAGGAAGATTGCACACGCTGTGTAGGGCACTCCATGCGCCAAAGAGTAAGATCCACTAGATGATGGCATGGTTGATGGTAGTTGAAAGTTGAGTGACCTAGGATCATGGTGGAGCAACGCTTATTTGGATGTGGCTTCCTGAAATTTACAGATATGATTTTGAAAAGAAAAAAAAAATCAAATCCAAAAACTTCAAAAAGTTTGTAGATCCAAGACATATAACGACGGTATAATACTGAAGCTGAGGTGACTAGCAGTAGAGAATGGGCGGGTTGGTGGTGCTTTTGGACAAAGATATGACATCTGAAGAGGCAAATGGAGAAAGAGGAAGGGGGAAGAATGGGGGAAAATGATGGGAGGAGGGGGTCGTGACTCCCTTGCCCCTAGATTGTCGGAGATATAAGGGGAATGTTGTAATGCCCCCAAAATTAGCATCGGCTAATCCGGTAGAGTCAATAGCGATTTACTCATTTAAGCCAACTTATGACCAAACGGGAAATCACCCTTATAAAAAATGTTAGAGTAAATGCCAGGGAAGATGAATAAATCTGAGTCACTATAATTCATCAAGTAAAAATATGAAGCTGCTAAATAATAAAGACAAATCTGTAATTATAAGTAAAGCCTAACCAGTCGGGAAGTAGCATCTCTTGTTACTTCCATAGCAATAAACCAAGTTACCTAGAGAATAATAACCGCGTAAGTCTAATGACTTAGTAAGTAAACCTTACAATTTAGGTATGACATGAGCCCAATTAATGAAAGTAAACGTGCAATTTGAGTATAGTAAAAAATATGGCATTACCTCCACTAATACACCATTTAATAGGTTTTAGGGTTTTCAAAGCTTATAGTGTAGAACCAGCGATAATTACCTAAGTGTTTTAATGTATAAAAAGGCTAATGCATTATAAGTCATAACTCCCATACATGGTCTACCCGAAATATTACTCATTCTCAGTAGGGTTGGCGTTGTTCCGAGGGACCTATAGTACAATGTTAGTGCCACAATCATTGCACAACATACCGTACGTAACATTAGTGGCACGATCGAGTCCAACCTCGAATGGCCCACACCAACTAATGACGTCTGTCATATAGTGACCGAACCATTGGGAATGGTTGCACCGTGGTTACCAAACCAATGGATCCAAAACCCTCATATAATACGCACATTTGATCATAATATGCAGTCTATATAGTAAGCCCATGGTCGTTCATACCACACGTACCGGATTACTATGTCTTACGATGCATCTTAGCAGTAAATTAATAACACAGTTACTAAGTAATTATAGAAAGTATGCATGCTCATATCATACTCGTGGTCAGTCAACTAACATATTTCACGTTTTACATAAAAATGGTGTAAGTGTCTACTTACCCCACACACTCAGCGAATTCTCCGACCAAGCTAATTCCTGTTATAACGGATACAAGACACAGTTATTATAAGCCTTACAAAACCTATAAATATGGCTAAGCCTAAGCATATATGTGTGAAACTAAAAAATCGGTGCTCTGCCTACTGATCGTATGTCCGACCTTGATGGCGTATGTCCACTCAGTGTGTTAAGCACACCGTTTTAAGATTCGAACAATGCATGTTTCTAATGGCATTTATAGACTTCTAAACCTCTTCTAAGCTAGCAAAACAGCACATGCAACAAAAAAATCACAGCACAACGAGACTTTGAGAGAATCCTTTGAAAACATCATTTTCTTTAAAGAATGCTTAATCACACTTGGAAAACCTCATCAAGGCAGAAATATAAGTTAAAATAATGCTAAACACAAAGAAAACAGAACTTACCCTGAAGCTAAGTACGGACATGGTCTCCCCTCATTGGAAACTCGTCTTTGAAGCTCACTCTTACCAATTTCTCACTCAAAACTCAATGGAATGATTTTGGCAGCCTAGAGGCATACTAAGGGAAGGAAACAGGCGTGAGAAATGAGAGGTGGAACGGGCTATTTATAGGAAAAATTTGCCACCAACTCTCTGATAGAGCAACGGACATCCAGCAACCCTAGCGTACGTTCGATGGTCTTTGCACTGTGGTCCAAAGGGTGTCTCGTACGTCCAGTCATTACCCAAAGGGTATCTAAAAAAGTAGTATACGTCCGGTGGTCCCACATATGTCTGTTGTACTATTTACAGAGCGTACGTTCGGTGGTCCCCTCCCGTACGTCCGCACTACAGGCAGCAGTGTACGTCCGCCAGACCTAGCATACATCCGCCTCCTGAGAGTTAATGTTTGGCTTCTATTTTCTAAAGGTTCAAAGCGTGATTAGGTTAATGCTAAGGTTTTTGGGTCGCTCTTATGGAAAATATTTTGTTTAATAAAAAGGTAGATTTTTATCGAGGTATTACAAAGGTTTTCTCTTATGAAAAAAAAAAAAAACATACATTACATTTTAAAACTTTTTATATCTTGTATTTTTGAACTGTTAACTTACTCAATATCAATTGTTATAATATATATTTATGAAGTCTTTTAATATGATAGATATATTTTTTGTGTATGCACATAGTATTGTGTTATAATTTTTAAAATGTGTTTATCATAGTTTATATATAATAAAACACACATACACACACATATATATATTATTGTTTTAAGGATTAAATACCTTGTTGCCCCCTATGGTTTAACAACTTTATTATTATTATTTTTTTCCAATGGTTTAGTTTTCATCCAAAATTTGACGAAAATCCACATTAGCACCAGTAAGAAATTGACACATGTCCATATACGGATATACCTAATTAAAAACAGAAAATAAGTTTGTTTTAAAAAAATTAAAAACACTAAAAATTATATTTAATTATTTTTTTAAAAAAATAAAATTGGAGGTGGTCGTAGCCACCCCCTTTGGCCATTTGGGGGGTGGCCATGGGGTCGGATTTGCATAATTTTTTTTTTAATTTAATTAAATACAATTTTTATTTTTTTTAAAAAAATTAAATAGGTATATGGACAAGTGTTAATTTTTTACTAGTGCTAACGTGGCTTTCCATCAAATTTTGAACAAAATTTAGACGGAGGTAGCATCTCTGTCTTTATGTAAACCCGAGGTACTTCTTGTAATAAAAACTAAACCATATAAGACCAAAAAAAAAAAAAAAAAAAATTGTTATACCACATGGACAAAAAGATATTTAACCTTTGTTTTAATTCCATTCCTACTAACATAAAT
>CM017321.1:47689946-47705036 GCA_006937295.1 Carpinus fangiana | reverse complement strand
TCCTTATACAAATGATTTTTTTTTTTTTTCTAAAAAAAAAAAAAAAATTTCCACCTTTGGATTTTTTTTTTTTTTAGGTTTATGTTTTTTTTCTAGAAGTTTTAGTATATATATAAGAAAATGCTAGGGGTTCTCCCCGTAGTGTTCTCTTGTCGTTCTCTCAGTCTTACGTAAAACATGATTTAAGAAAAAATAAAATTGTAATGACCTTCACCACAGGTTTTTTTAGGCATTAGCACCAAATTTGAAGCATTAACACCAAAATTGAGGCATTAGCACTAAATTTAGGATGATCAAATTCATTTTTGGTGATACCAACCCTAAAGGGTTAACCTTCTACCATTAGGTCTTAGTTTTGAATCCAAAAACAAGTTTTAAAGAATTAAAACCTAAATATTAACTCATAAAAATTAATCTGTTGGCAAAAAAAATGTACTATAATTTTATTTTTTCTTAAATCATGTTCTACCTAAAACTAAGAGAACGCCAAGAGAACACTACGGGGAGAACCCCTAATAAATCCCATATATATATATTACTAAGGGTAGTTTCGTCATTGGGAGAACATTGACAATTTTTGATAGCTTGGGGGTGGATATTGTTACAATTGAAAGTTCAGGGAGAATTGTCAATTTGGTAGTAGTTTGAGTGGGGTATGTGGACTTTTCCCTTAAAATAATAAAAAAAATCATCCCCATTCTTGCCATAAGGGTGGCCAGACTACCCCATTTTTGCCCCAGGGGGTGGTCGGTCATCCCGTTTTACCGAGGTGGCCGAGCCACCCCCAAGGGCTAAATGAAATATATATATATATAGTGGTTGCCTTTGTGGGTGGCTAAACCATCCCAGATTGGCTCTTGAACCACCCCTATGGCCCTTGGGGGGCGGTTCGGCCACCCCCAAAGGCCAACACTATAATTATTTTATTTTATTTTTTTTCATTTGGCCCTTGTGAGCCACCCCCAATGGCCATTGGGGTGGCCGGACTAGGTTAGCCTAAGCCACCCCTGGTGGGTAAAAATTGTGTGGTTGGGGGCAAAAATAGGGTGATTCGGCCACCCCTACGGCATTAATTGGATAACTAGTTTTTTTATTACAAAAACATGTGTCATATTTGTGGCGGATGGATTTCTTACAAGAAATCTTGGCCTCTCCAGTCTATTTGGACCGGAGATCCGGATCCCCTTCCCGACCTATTTAACGTGTATTGCTTTTTTGGGTTTTTTTGGTAAACAAGACGCTGACCACTCACGTAGTCACGTATGCCTCGTTATTTTCTAATATTATTCTTTCTTGGAGTGCTGAATTTACCAAAAAACGGTCTCATCTCAGGTTAATTATTCCCCGAGTGCTACAACAGGGGAGCCTTCGCAGGTGACAATGCCACCGAAATCCGATTGGCCAAGGACAAAAACGGTCTCCTTCCTCGATTGACTTAGATACAAGAAGCACCCAATCATATTCCACTCTTACCCAAGCTTATTCATTTTGAGAAACACAAGATCAGTTCCGACTGTGCGAGCGTTGCGCTTATAAAAGCTAAGCACCCATACAATGGATCATCTCCGCGACTTCATCGGCAATCACCATCATTTGTAATCCTCTATAATTGAGAGGCTCTTCATCTTCAGCTTCTTCATCGTTAGGGAAGAAAAGAGAGCCAAAACCCTACGGTCTCTGATTCTACGAAGCTATGCCGGAGGTTAGCGTGACCTTGGAGGTCGGAAACGACGGCGTCGCGGTGATCGCCATTTCTAATCCACCGGTTAACGCCTTGGCCATTCAGAGTGAGCTCCACGCCCGTTTTGATGTATCATTTTGGATCGTGAAGTTTGGTTTTGGCTGAGATTTTGTTTGGTTGGTTGGTGCAGTTATTACGGGGTTGAAGGAGAAATTCGACGAGGCAGTGAGGAGAAATGATGTGAAAGCTATTGTTTTGACTGGTAAAACTTGAGTTTTTTTTATGCGATTCTTTGAGCTCTTTTTTTTTTTTTTTGGTGTGTGTGTCTCGGTGAAGTTTTTTTTGTTCCATTTGATTGAGTTAATGGATCTGTGAGCTGGTGATTGCTTGGTAGTTCTAACTGAGAATTCTCTTGGAAATTGAGTTGGTGACAATTCGATTATTGATTATCATCAACACGTTCCATGTGGATCTTTGTGAATATTATTGAATATTTTTATTGGAATTTGTGTTGTGAGACTGATTGGTTAAGATGGCCTCTGATTTTTATTTTTTTTTCGAATTTGTAATTGCTTCATTGAAGGCAAAGGAGGGAGGTTTTCTGGTGGGTTTGACATCAATGTTTTCGAGAAGGTTCACAAGACTGGTACGAGTTAATTTGACATACTCTGAACAGTTGAACTTTAGAAATGTAGAATTTAGAGTCTGGGTTTTGTACTTAAGAATTCATTGCTGTATTGTTTGGTCCGGCAGGGGATGTTTCGCTCGTGCCTGATGTATCAGTCGAACTTGTGGTCAACACAATCGAAGGTATTTTCCCAACTTTAACCATCAGGATCTCATGGACTTATTATTTTCCTGGAAACTTAACTGAAAATGTTCTTTTTTTTGGTGGTTTATGTAGAAACGACCGAGTATTTGAGCATGTTTTGACTTTGTTAATTTTGTTTCTTCATAACCACAGATTGCAAAAAGCCTGTAGTTGCTGCTGTGAAAGGGCTTGCTCTTGGAGGTGGCTTAGAGTTGGCACTGGTTTGTGTTTGTTTTTAAGGAGGAGTTATTTCCTCTATTTCACTTTCTCTTTTTCTTTTTCATATTTCTTAATGAATTTGATTGTCATTGCATGATTGCTTCATTCTGGTTGCCCTCTTGCAGGGATGCCATGCACGTATTGCAACACCAAGAACTCAACTTGGCTTGCCTGAGCTGACACTCGGAGTAATTCCAGGGTTTGGAGGTACACCTGCATTCACAGACACACACACACACACCCGGTTTATCGTTAATGTTTAATATTTCATCTTTTACAACCGTGGACTAATTGATTATTTTATAAGGCACACAACGTCTTCCAAGGCTTGTAGGGTTGTCAAAGGCTGTTGAGATGATGCTGGTAAGCATCCCCTCCACCCAAATTTTCTTTTGCATTTACAACTGGTTAGAGCTCGTAGCTGACTTCCTGCCCTTCCCAAATTTTCTACTTACTGATATCGATGCTAGTTTGCTTGTGAAGGAGAGGTAGAAGTTTTTTTTGTTTTTTGTTTTTTAGGCAAGGAGGCCAAAGATATTTGATGGAATCAGCCTGTTGGATAGAGCAGTAAAAAAAGGGAGAAAACTGGGGTTTTTGCATGATAAAATCAGAGCCTCAATAACTTCTTGTTTTAGATTTGGGGAGAGTTGAGTGGGAAGGGACGTTAAAAGGTTTTTCATTGAGCATTCCTTTTATCTTGCTTTGGTTGGATGGTTGTGTGCCAGTGCATTTAACATCTAATTCTAATCTCTGGTGATAACAAAATTCTTTTTGAATCACCAGCCATGCAATTTCACTATGATTTGAATGTACCAAATAGAAAAATAAGTGCCTAGGAAGCCATTAAAATTCCTTGCTGCAAATATGCTGTGGGAAGAGTGAAACCTCCATGCATGCTCGTTATCTGGATAATTTTGTTTGGCATCATCCTCTACACCTTCTGATTGTGTCTCTCTTTTGTTGTGGTTGAATTCCTTTCTCATTAATCCAATCGAATACAATTGCAGTTATCCAAAGCAATCATGTCAGAAGAAGGAAAGAAGCTAGGTCTAATTGATGCTATTGTGGCCTCTGAAGAGTTGCTGAAAGCATCTAGGCTGTGGGCTTTAGATATTGCAGATAGGCGCAAGCCATGGATACGTTCCCTTCACAGGACAGACAAGATTGGTCCCCTATCTGAAGCACGTTATGAATTGAAAATTGCAAGACAACAAGCCAGAAAAACTGCCCCAAATATGCCTCAGCACCAGGCCTGCCTTGATGTGATCGAGGAGGGCATTGTTCATGGAGGATATAGTGGAGTTCTAAAGGTATGGTTGGTTTTGGGAGGTACTGTTATCATGTGTAAATTATTATGTTCCTTTGGAATAAAAAGCTATGCTCTTTTATAGTACTAGCAATTTATGGTTGTCTTTCCTCTAGGAATCAGATGTTTGTTCTTGTTTTCCAGAGCAGACATGTTTGGGTCACCCAGGAATCATAAGTTAATATTTATGAAACAGCTGGCTTCTCATCTGTTCATGTATGTAATAACAAATGAAATTATCATTGCAGGAGGCAAAAGTATTTAAAGAGTTAGTGTTGTCAGACACTTCAAAAGGACTTGTTCATGTATTTTTTGCCCAACGTGCAACATCCAAGGTACTAGAACTGATGCAAGTACCCCCTCCCTTCCGGCTCTTTTCTTGTTTTTTCAGTTCAGGAGTTACCGGATTTGCATGATCCTTGCTTGCGCACAAATGGATTTGTATTCTCCTTTTCTGTAAATGCTGTATTTTCATTATATCATACTGAAAAATGCTATGACAGATTCATTAAATTTTGACTGAAAAAACCTATAGTTTCTTGAACTCTAGGCTAAGCTGTATAAACCTAGGGGCTGCGGAATCTGGGGTTAGTGGCTTTTGTTTCTGAGTGGCAATTCTTTTGCCTGACCAACTGTGCCGATCCTAGTTTGAGGTTTTGCCAACAGATTCTTACTCAAATTTTGGTTTTTGTGATTCTCATAGAGGATAATGTTCTAAATTCAGAGAAATTAACACATAAGAATTTATGAATGATATGCATGCAGTACACCGACTTATTATATTATAGCTTATCCCGCATCTGTTTCTTCCAAGCTTCCTTTCTGTACTAGTTATGTATTGCAATACTTGCTCATTATATGATTGAACTTCATTACATGTTTGAACTCAAATTTTTGCAAAACTCCTGTATTTTCTTTTTTTTTTTATTGAAAGTGTTATATGGCCACTTGATATGGTGAGTTGTTATATTGCTTTTGTCGTTCCTATAAGGTTCTTATTTTGAGGATCTTTTCTCTTCCTGTTCCAAGATCATGAAGAACTCGAATCTCCTTTTTCTTTCTCTGTTTAAGAAGTACAATTGTTGTTTGTTACCTTCTACATGCAATTTCCTTTTAATAATGATATCACTTAATTCTGGACATTCAAGTTGTTAATAATCAGAGCAGTGTGATCTGTGTCCATTCAGTGAATGAAAATTCAAGTTTGATATGTGTAATTTTTTAAGCAATAGATTTGTTTAAAAAAATGCCAATACGAGAACCACCTCAAGAAAGAGAAAAAAAAAGTTTTTTTCATTGTGAAAATGTAATGCTGCAAATTATTAAATGAAGATCATCATAGATATCTTGATTTTTGGACAAAAATTAACACTCATAAAGAACCTTGTAAATTCATATAGGCTCTGGAGATATAGAATTAATTTAAGCCTAATAATGCACTTAGTAGAAATATTTTTGGAATGGTTTTATTAAGTTGTCCTGATTTGTATTGATACAACTGAATTCATTTGTTTAATTTTTCTCCTTTTTAACGAGTCTTTACAGGTGCCTAATGTTACTGATGTTGGGCTTAAACCAAGGCATGTGAAGAAAGTTGCTGTTATTGGGGGAGGTCTAATGGGTTCTGGGATAGCTACAGCTCTTCTTTTGAGCAACATATATGTTGTTCTCAAGGAAGTCAATTCTGAATATCTTCTGAAGGGAATAAGAACGATAGAAGGTGGTTACTTTATTCACAGGAATTATTGGGATTCACTATGTTATTTCTTGTCTAGTTTGCTTTCACTTGGGATGAACATTGTTTAAACAATCTTAACCAAACTATTACCTGGTGAAACTGATGAGAAGTTATCAGGTATTGTCTAAGCATGTGCCCCTAAAATTAAGCTGCCTGTCTGGGATTTAATTTTCAACAGATGCATACCTGATGATTTAGGTTTTATGCAAACTAAAACTCACGTCATAGCAGCTTATTGAAGCTTGTTAATTTTTTAATGATCTTTATGTCAACAATGGAGAATGACACCAACTAAGATTGATTGCCCATTCTGATCTGCACTCCTATCAGAACTAAAGATAGGGAACCTGTTAGTGAGTCTGTCAAATGCCTGTATTTTACCAGGTGTTTTGCACATTCTTTCTGGTCTGACTATTGAAATTTTTCCATGTTATAGGAACTTATGACTCTAAATTTTTTGTGACAGCAAATGTGCGAGACTTGGTGAAAAAAGGAAAGCTGACACAGGATAAGGCAGAGAAAACCTTATCAATGCTTAAAGGTGTATTGGACTACTCAGACTTTAAAGAGGTGGATATGGTCATAGAGGTGGGCTCAAAACACATTCTGATAGTGAAATTTGGAATTTCAAACCTACAAAATCCTTGTAACAATGGTTTCTATTTGTAAAATGGGATGTGGTAAACTCAGTCTACACTTGGCAGATGTGTTATTTTGTTCATGCTTACTCAATATGTTCTCTTCATCTACTCATTATCTTGTGTTTTCTAATAGTGAAACATCTTATGAATGGGCAATCCTTAGTGCTGCCTGTTTGACATCATTCATTTTGTGCTCTTTTGCAGGCTGTCATTGAAAGTGTTCCTTTAAAACAAAAAATATTTAGTGAAATTGAGAAAGCCTGCCCTGCCCACTGCATTTTGGCAACAAACACATCTACTATTGACCTCAATTTAGTTGGGAAAAAGACCAGCTCTGAAGATCGCATTGTGGGGGCACATTTTTTCAGGTTATTTCATTTCTTTTCACTAATACATGCTCTTTATCATATGCTTTTTAAATTTAAAGGCTGATGTATATCATTTTTTTGATAAGTAAGGCTGATGTATATCATATACACCTTCTGATTACTTGTCTGAGTATGGCATTGAATAGTAGCTTTGAGTACCACACTCGACCAACCAGATCCTCCTTGAGATTTTTGCAGTAGATATCAAACCTGTGCTTGCTGATCTTGCATTTAGGAATATTAAAATAGTGGTTAACCTAGGGTCCTTAGTTAGGCTCAACCAACAAGATCCTCCTTGAGATTTTTGGCAGTAGATATCAAACCTGTGCTTGCTCATCTTGCATTTAGGAATATTAAAATAGTGGTTAACCTAGGGTCCTTAGTTGGGCTCAACCAACAGAGGGAACTACTCAAGTATTGAACTATGAGAGCCTCATATCATATAGATCGATCCGAAGCACAAACTCACTCCTCTGCATGACAGAAAAGTCATTCTCATTAAACAAAAACCGGGAGACTCTAGTTTCTAGTAGATCTTCTCCCCTAAGGTGCTGTTTGGCATCCAAGAATGCCTCGAGCAACAAAGGTTCCAACCACATCTAGCAGGTTGATTTCTTTCATTTCTAATTGTCTCATAGGCAACCAATTAATTATAAGGCTCTTTTTGTTTCTCGTTATATTTTTTGCCTAGTGTAAGTTGAGATCTCTTCGTACAACAGGTTCTGTGATTTCTTCATTCAGTAGAAGTCTTGAAAGCACCTTCTGGCTTTTTAAAGAGCACTAAAATATCAACATGCTAAGATATTAAGCTGGGGTATAATTTGCATATTAATTGATAGAGCTTGCATGGACATTTCGTTCAGAATATATTTTCAGTTGAAATTATGGTTATTCTGTTCTAGTTTGACAATTAAAACTGAAAACATGATTACAGGGGCATGTCTTCTTCTGGCTTTTTAAAATGAACTAAGCATGATGTATTATCTACAATTGTAATATATTAGAATTTCTTTACTTTTTATGAGTAACTGTTTCACCTTCATGTTGTTAAGTTTATCAACAGCATTAGTGTTCTGTGGCAATGCATCAAGATGTCCCATGATATTACTATGCTATTTTAGTACTGTAGCACTCTTCTTTGATTCAAGCATTTCTAATGATCATGCCTTTCGTTTATGCTTTGGTTGTGGCTCTTTGATGAACAGTCCTGCTCATGTGATGCCTCTTCTGGAGATTGTAAGGACAAAGAAGACATCTGCTCAAGTAATTCTTGATCTCATGGCGGTTGGGAAAATTATTAAGAAAGTTCCTGTAGTAGTGGGTAACTGCACTGGCTTTGCAGTCAATAGGACATTTTTCCCATATTCGCAAGGTGCACATATTCTGGTAAATTTAGGTGTGGATGTGTTCAGAATTGACAGGGCAATCCGCAGTTTTGGCCTCCCCATTGGTCCTTTCCAGTAATCTTCTTCCCTTAACATTATACTTCTCATTTATGTTGTTTTACATGTATATGTGCATGTGGTGGATCATGTTTTTTGCCACTGCATGTACTGGGGTGGGGGAAACATCTTAACGGAAAATATATATATATCACGAGGAAAATTCAAGTTTTAATTTGGTTATAGAAAAACCAATAGAGACATAAGCTTTATGTGACTTGAGCTTCCCGGTTAGGCCTTAAAGCTCTTTAAATTGTCACCTCATAGAAGGCCTCAAACAGTAACCTTAAAAATCATTTCAAACCATGATGTTGATTACCTTGTCCTCTTGACTTGCAGGCTTCAGGACTTGGCAGGATATGGAGTATTCATTGCAACTGCAAAAGAATTTGTTAACGCATTCCCTGACCGCACATTTCAGACACCGTTGATAGAACTTTTGGTGAAAAGTGGAAGAAATGGTAACAAGGACTTTTATAACCACCCATATGAATCTTGCTTATTTTCTTGAAGTTGCTAATCCTTTTTTCATGTTTGCCACCTGGGTCCCTATGCACTTCCATTATTTTAGGTAAAAACAATGGAAAAGGATACTACATTTATGAAAAGGGGAGCACGCCAAAGCCTGACCCCTCAGTGCTACCAATTATTGAAGAGTCTAGACGACTTACCAATATGATGCCTGGTGGAAAGGTACTGTACATCAATCTATGAACATTTCATTTCCATTACACTGTACTGCTTCAAATTGTTTTTGGCCCCCTTTTAATCTTATGACACAATCACAATATTGGATATCAGCTAATGTGGTTGCTTGATTATGTTAATGCTGGCAGCCTGTATCTGTTACTGACCAAGAAATAGTGGAGATGATACTCTTTCCAGTGGTGAATGAGGCATGTCGTGTTTTAGATGAAGGAATAGTTGTTCGAGCATCAGACCTTGACATTGCATCTGTTCTTGGAATGAGTTTTCCATCTTACCGGTGAGTGACTTTATGACCGGTATCTTCTTAAGTTGGACTTTCAAGTAATCATTTCTTCCTATTGCAAACTTTTTCTAGATGCTTCCTGAAATATTTTCATTAGATATATATCTTATTCAATTGATGTAGATATTTTGCAATACTATTTGCCAGTCTTTGTGCTCAGCCAAATTTGTATGCAACTGTCTGCTCATTTTAAGTTTATCCTCTTGCCAAACTGTGACGGTTGTGTTATTATGTACACTTAATAATTATCCCTCGAGGCACCCTTGAATGCACAATTGGTGCAGGGCAGTCCTTTTAATGAGAACAATTTGTAATTGCTGAGTTTTTCCGTGGCAATAAGTTGCTATATCTTGCATGCATAAATCTATTTGTAAATCCAGTTCTCCTCTACTTGTTATCTACAAGTTAAAAAAATTAGGTTTACTAAGTGAAGAGGGACCATGATCTATGGATGGTTATTCTGCGAACATCAGAATTGCATTATCGGCCATGAGAATTTACAGATTTTCACAAAATTCTTATCCAAAATGGGCTTGAGATATTGAATCATAAATATGGTATCTTACAACTCTTACATTTCTTTCGCCTATCAATAGTCTCTCATAATCTCACAGCAATCATTGTTTCTTTTTTGCAGTGGTGGTATTGTTTTTTGGGCAGATGCAGTCGGACCTAACCATGTTTATACAAGTCTCAAGAAATGGTCTGAACTGTATGGTAATTTTTATAAACCATCTAGGTTTTTGGAAGAAAGGGTGGCAAGAGGCATCCCATTGGTAAGAACCCCGGCTCAGCTTCTTGTTTGTTTCATTGCAATTTCAGTTTTCCTTGAATAGTTTAATTGTTTTCCATGCCATTGATGGGGGGGAGGGTTAATTGAGGTTGACCCTGGCATTAATTTTGATAGCTCACAGTCGTCGGCTTCTTTCATTGTGATTTGAAGTAATCCCGAACAGTGTAGTTTTATTCCGTGCCATTGAAATGGTTTAGTAGAAACCCTTTGTCTATATAATGTCATAAAAATAAAAAAAAAAATGTCATCATTCTCCTGCAAATGCAACTTGTCTAGTACTGATATCATCTTCCTGCAAAGACAATTAAATTTTTTACTAAGAAAACATGGGTAGGATGGAAGAAAGCAGTCAAACTGACCACCCCCCCCCCCCTTCCCTTTTTCTCTTTCTCGTGGCAATGAACCATTTTCTTCATAAAAAGAAAAGTAAATGATGTTCTTGCTTTCTCCTGCAGAGTGCACCTGCTTCATCGTCTCCAGGATCAAAGTCACGCTTGTAAGCAGTAATTTTACTTCAAATTACTGAGCATGGAGAAGAAAAAGGAAGTCTTTTTTTAAAAACATAAAAATAAAAACGTCATGTTTTTTGGCTAGCTTGTAATTTTAACAGATCTTCGAAATAATAAGATATTGGTTTCCCTGTTTTGGTAGCATCTCTTTGTTGTATCACTCTGGTTAGTTGTTGACAATCCAAGCAATCTTCATATTAGTTTTTGCCTGGTTCTCAATATAATACAACTTTAAGTGAAAGCAAAAAACAAAAAGGAAAAATAATACTCAACCCATTGAATTGAGACCCGATTTGCAATTACTGCACAAAATTTTAAAGAGTATCTCTTCCCAAGTAACTAACACTTTTAGTTATCCCCTCTGTTAGCATTTTTTTGTTGACCCGTGATTAAAATTATTGATTATTATGGGTCAAAGTGATTGAAATTATCCATGAAGACCAATGGAGCTGTGGTGACCCGCAACTATGGTGTGGGATCTCCTTCCATAGAAATCCACCACTTGGCTGTCTCTAATCTCTAGTCACAGTCTTGGAGGTCCAACAGCCAGACTCTGGCCATTGAGCCGTGAAGACCACTTCCGAGAGTGTGGAGGTTGACCAGACAAGCTGTTTTTTTTTTTTCCTTAATTGTTTATTTAATGCAAGTGTATACTGGAGAATTTCAATTACTTGACACATTTTTGGTAGGAGTGAAAAGGTGGTAAAAAAAAAATGAAATAACCGCTTAGGTGGTTAACTGTTGGCGGTTAGTAACCATAATAACCACCAACTTTTTTAAAAAAAAAAAAAAAATTAAAACTACGTTGTTTCATGAACTTATATATATATATATAAGCAATTAATAGTTAGTGGTTAGCGATTTGAAAAAACCTAAAACCACTAACCATAAGTCCGTAACTGCCTCAACAGTTAGTGGTTTTTTTAACCGCCTTCAAAAGTGGTTAGTGGTTAGTTAACCGCCTGCCTTTTTGCCCATAATTTTTTGTTCAAATTAATAGAAAATGCTAATATATAACATATATATATAAGCAGTTAATAGTTAGTGGTTAGCGATTTGAAAAACCTAAAACCGCTAACCGTAACTGCCTCAACGGTTAGTGATTTTTTTAACCGCCTTCAAAAGTGGTTAGTGGTTAATTAACCGCCCACCTTTTTGCCCATAATTTTTTGTTCAAATTAACAGAAAATGCTGATAGAGGGGAGAATTAAAAGAGCTGTGTACAATTGAGTGCCACTTTTTTATAGTTAGGTAGACAATTGCAAATCAGGTGTCAATTTGAGAAGATAAGCGTAGTTTTCTATCTAAACAAAAAACTTCCAACTTTAACTAACCCTTATGAACCAATTTCCACCATTTTTTAGATAGAGCAGTCAGAGAACTTAAAGACGAAGCCATTTATAGTCTTTCTATATATTTCTCCTTCAGCGAATAGCGCCATTCTTCCAATTCGCTTGATGCTCAAGTCCTCCACAATGGCAATACGTTACGTTTGGGTTCCCAGGGCAGCAAGTTGAAGTCAACGGTCCCAATTTTATTTCTTGCCTTCATTTATTCACATCAACTGTCTAATTAAAGAACAAATACCCAGTTGTTTTGTTAGGATTAATAATTATAAATACAAGAAGCTTAAAATAGAAATAAAACAAATTAGTCTTGAAGGTATTCTAAGAAACGTATTCCACCATAAATTATCAAACTGCTCTTTGTTTCTCTAGAGATTGAAAAAATTCCTAGCGCCTAACAATACAAGCTATATTGTCACCAGCACTTAATGATCTAAATCATATCTTATGCAATTACAAGGCGCAGCATATTACACCATTTTCTGCTCAAACTATGGTTGAAGCTGGAAATTAATTTAGAAATATATTAACGGCGTAGAAAAATAATAATAGGAAAAAAAAAAAAAACGTCAGATTAGATCCCTGTCAGCTCTAGCAATGAGGCCCCATACCATGTTCACACTGCATTCAAGAAAATCCAACAATGGTGTAGTATTTTGGAGATGCAGGGGAATACCTTGGGCCAATTCTGTATTAAAATCTTTCTACATCTCCTTTTCTGTCTTCTGTTTGCTATCGCCGTTTTCGGGGAGGAGTGGAACTTTTGGAAGGAGGTCAGCAACTGCTGGAGTGACCGTCTGAGCAGATGTTTTGGCCGTAGGTGGAACAACAGTTTTTGAAATACCATTTTTAACTGCTCCTTGTTGATGCCCTGCTTCAGTTTTCACATTGGCATTGGCAGCACCATTACTCAGTAGGTCCTTTTGACCCCCCAATTCACTTCTCGCTAATGATGAACAGTTTGTCTCTGTAAATGTGTCATGGAAGAGGAAGCCATTAATTCTCAATACTAAACCATGCATTTTTTTTTTTAATTCTTCTAATTAATAAGTTACACATGCACCCGGTGGGACATGAACCCACGACCTCACCCTCCATCTTGCTACAAAGTACCATTTGAGCTAAAGCTCATTGGTTACTAAACCATGCAATTCATTATTGTTGTTTTAATATTTTTGTCAATGATATCTATATTATATGAACCCTGCCCCACCTATACCATGAAATTTCAGATTCATTATAATTGGCCAGGTTAGACAAAGCAGGCACATCAAAGAACCAAGTGGCATGCATAATTTACAGCCGGCTGAATGTAGTCATGCAGATTTCCTGATTGGAGGGGAAGCCATCTTCCAATCTTGCATAAAACACAAGGAAACAACCATCCTAAGAAAATCTTAGTTGTGTAATGTTGATTTTTAAGAATTAATAATACAGATAAAATGACATTGCCATATTTTCTGTGGGTTATTTCTTGACTCTGTCGTTGAAGTTTTTTGTTGTTCCAAACAATGGTTTATTCGTTTGAAAAAATTGATATGGCTACTTTTCATGCAACTACTAATCAAACTTAGAGGGGGATTAACTTGCCTTTTATTTCTCCAAAAGTAATGAGCCTATTAAGACAGTCTCGAAACTTTGTCAGAACAGTCCTTTCCTGCTCTCTAAAGACCTCTGTCATGCCTTGTCCATCAGGCAATTGTGAAGACGTGTTACCATGGCCCATCATCCCATCAGACGAAGCAGATCTCATGAACATCGCATCTACTTCATCACACATCAACGCTAAAGTTCCAGGAGACATTGGCCTTCCTTTTGGCACATCAGCGCCATCTGAACTGGAATCTTCGGCACCAATTTTATCGGTCTGGGTTGCACTTGAACAGTCATCAGCCACAGCTTTCTCAACATCAGGTTCCTTCCGGGTTTGAAACCTTTCTTGAGTCGATGAAGCGTGGGAAGTTTCTGTCTGATCTTCTGCTTGCTTTTCTGTTTCATTTGTTTGCTCTGGACATATTAATCAAGTTCATCATATGTTCTAGAATCAGTTAATATATATCCTATAAAACCTCTAAATGCAGCTCACAAACTCCCCAGTAATGAAAATTTAGATACCATTGTACCCAGCCAGTATTAAGAACTTCTTACACACAAATCATGATATACCTGTAATTGTTCTGGCAGCTTCTCCTGCTAGGACAACCAAAACCGAACAAAGCTCCCTCACATCCTGCAGTTGGATGATGTCTGCTAAGAGAGACCTTAAACAATCATATACAAGTTAGTATTGTAACCAAGCAGGTTAATGACATCTTCCTGAATACAACCGTTTTTTACCTGTACGTAAATTTTGAAGGGCCTAGTGCTGCATTGCCACCAACACGAGCACCTGGGACGGAGGACAAGGAAGAGGAGGGTGCAGAAGTTTTGAGATGATTTGCCTGATAAACATAGAAACAAAAACTTAAGTATACTATCATGAATTCTGAAGGTAGTACCCAAGCATCAAAATGAGAGGAAGTTCAGTGGTAGTAAATAATCAAAAATTACAAGATTCCACGTACTAAAGAGACAGCAGCCATTCCCTACCAATGCAGAGACGATCATTAATAACTTCAGTCACGTCTTTTCTTGACTAAAACATAACTCTCACAATCCATATTAAAAACACAGATATGGTAAAGTGATTTTATTGGAAGCCAGAATTTGAATAGCAATAATTATTGACTGATGTTCTCCCTTTTTAGCCATTAACCACTCAAAATATACTCCTCTTCAAATATGCCAAGATCAAGTTTACCTGTTGAAATTGCCCAAGCCGGTGAATGGATGGATCCTTAGCTGCTGAAGAAAAGAAGAGGTCCTGACCTCTTCTTTTCTTTGACATCGGAGGGGATGCATAACCAGAGGATCCAATAGCTCCAGTTATGGCAGCATTTGCTGCCTGTTGAATATATGCTATGTTGTTGCCTTGATCTCCATGGAATAGAGCCTGCCTCTCTTCACTACCCTCAAAATTCTTGCAGTCTATGCATTTACAATTTTCAGAGCAGAGAATGTTGGCTTGAAAGCACTCACAGTACTTTTTGAGGCACCCAGACTTTTTGCAATGGCATCCCTTATTGTGCTTTCCCAATATTAAAACTTCCCCAGCCTCCTCCTGCATATAATTCAAAACAACATCAAATGTTTGTCAAGGAATTCAAAAAAAGGACCACAAACATGCAAACACAGACCACCCCCCC
>CM017321.1:47624797-47676202 GCA_006937295.1 Carpinus fangiana | reverse complement strand
CTTTGATTATGAAAGATCAAAATAACTTGAAGAGAATGAGTGAGTTGTGTGAGAACAGGATACCTTCGATTTGCAGGTGGAGTCTCCCTTTTATAGGAACAGCGGATGACGTCATCATAATCGGCATAATCGGCTGAAGAGATTCGCGGCTAGACCGAGAACCATAGTGACCTATGTTCGAGATTAACATTCGGAAAAACCCGAATGATGTCCTCTGAGGACATCATTCGACTGGTTTTTCCGAATGATGTCCTCCGAGGACATCATTTGATTGAGCCGGACACGCACAATCTTTTGGGCCTTTACTACGGGCTTGACCAAGTATGGGCCGTAAGGCCCACTTAGTTTGAATTTTGATTCTACAATAGCTAATAACCGCCGTTAATAACTGTTTTGAGCACGTCTACAAGTCTCTCCTCGAAAAGATGAGAGAAATAACCACGACGCCACATAGATAACAAGAAGGATTTGCAACAGCCAATTTTTTTTTTTTGAACGAATAATATACTGGCCCCCTGCGAAAGCGAAAGTTAGTCGAAACAGCCTCTTGAAATTATGCGCCGTGGCAAGCCATGGAAAAATATGAATTTATCTTGTTGACCGCAAAGACTCGGAATAAGTGTTGAATGGTCCATGAAAATGACAGCAGAGCAGACTCCACTGTGGGAACTCGAAGCTCAAGCATTATCGACCAAAAATAATAATAATAATAAATAAATAAATCTAACGCCGCCACCGATATTTTGCCCTTTTTATGTCGACACGACAACAGGACTAATAATTGCAAAATCGAGTATTTTACCTACTTCCAAGTTATACAACATTACCAAGGTCAGAAACAAGAAGCACCGAGTTTAGTCCTGAGCTGTGAATATCCTTCCTCTCTAGACAAAAACTTAAACCACAATTACACGTGCAAATTTTGCCCCCCCCACCCCCCCTTGCTAGTATGCATTTCCAATTCTGTCTCGCCCCACAGCACGTCGATCATCTCGTCCCCGTCCCACAAACATATCCCGGCGATAGTCTTTTGGTGGTGGGCCGCCCCTTATTGGGGAGCGGCTTCTCTCTCTAATATCACGAGTCCAGCGGTCACGATGAGGAAATGGTGCTGGTGGTGGTACTGGTGGTGGTGGAGATGGTGGTCTTCTCTCAAATCCTTTTCTTCCATTGAAGATGAGATCCCTTCCATGGTTGTCCCTATGACCCGGCCAGTCGATTGGCATTGGCCTATCAAACTTGCTCCTCCCTCTGTATTCATCTTCTGGAAAGTCCAACCGTTCTCTCTGCATGTGGTGATCAGAAAACCTGCCTTCGTGCCTCGGAGGTGGTAAACCACCAGCTCCAAACTCCCTGGGGCCATCCCTAGCCCAACCACGTGGAGGGGACCTATAGCCATTCATCGTCCTGCCAGGGGAACGTTCCATTGGAGGGCCAGGGAAGCGCCTTGGGGGAGCATGTGGAGGAGGTGGGCCAGGATAGCCTCTCCGAGGACTTCCAACAGGTGCATAGCGAGACATGTTGCAGGTGTTACAGTACTCTCGCCTTGCAAAATTCAGGTTTCTACACCTGAGGAATGATCAAGAAAAAAGTGAGATTCGGCCAAGAATGTACACTTCAACTCTTGAAGCAACAAATGTTTGCACCTAATACCTACTGGAAAACTAGCAATAGAACAGCCCCAAAAGGGGAAAATATTTAGCTAACATACACATTCATTGTCCTCCTCAAATTATATATATATATATATATAACAGCAAGAATTAGAACTTGCAGGACACTATAAACAGAAGCCAATGATATTGTAAATAGTAAAACTGTCGCATAATCACGTATACAGACAATCAAAAAAAAAAAAAGTAATTTGCAATATAAAATGCAAGCTATCAACTTACGAAGAATCTGGGCAAACCCAATCGCCTTCCCTTGGACGCACATTTGGATTATTTCTACTCATGCCTTCACCTCTAACAGGCCCAGGACCAAACCCAGGCCCATCAAAAGCTCTACCAAATGGCCTGCCACCACCCCTTCCTCGACCATAAAGGGGTGAGGAGTCTCGAAATCTACCAGGACCCCTCCCGCCACCAAAGTCGCGGCCACGTGGCCGACCACCAGTATGATTAAAATCAGGACTGTAACGATGATCTGCATCCCTATGCCGTACAGGAGATCCGGAACCTGCACGAATTCTGTATCCTGAAAAATGAAAAGCCAGTGAAGTCCAGAGATAAGCAAAGCCTAATAAGATAAGGGGGAAAGGCGAAAGTATAGAACACTTATGATAGCTTAAGATCTGTGACCATAAAACTTCTAATGACCTATTCCAACAAAGTTTGCAAGAACAGTTACCATCATTTGGGGCATCTCCTTGCCATAGAGAGAAGAAAACAGAATATTTATGCGAAAAGAGTAAGAATTTCACATGATGACAACACCCTTGTGTTAGTTCCCAAACAAGTGATCCATATCACCAGCGAATATAACTAAAGCGATGAGCAATTCAGACAGTGGTTATTTGTACTCACCATATACTGTAATTGCTGATAGTCTTCAAAAAGAAAACAATCCCGGTATTACTATATACAAGAGCCACATCATTACCTTGTGGACCGCAACATACTTAAAAATATATATATTTACCTAAGCCCCAAAAATCATGGATCCAGTGCAACAACTTAATACAGCACGGTAGTAGCGATAAGGAAGTGAACTTCATCCATATCCGCAGCTTGCAGATAGCGAAGATGGACATGTGCCTAATAAATACTAATCAATCCCATAAAGCAATACCTCCAGTACACCTTCTCCCAAAACCTCATAAGTTGAAACATGCCGTCAAAAAGGAGCAGGAAGAGCAATAGCGTGAACCCCATAGGAAATCTACCACCAAAAGAGCTCGCCCACCAAAGAGCAAGCATCCAAATAATACCCACTACCAACTTGGTCTGCCTCTTTTCAATAACCACATATGCGTCTTGTTAATGCCCCCCATATCTGACTAAAAAGCAACATCAACTTCAAAAGTTTCCACCAGCCAGAGTTAACAGTTGCTCAGAATGAGAAAGTGTTCTGAAGCCTTAAAGGCATGTCAAATCCCAGAAGAGTAAAAATTCACAGTTACTGTTGACCATTAACTATGCCTGCTACAACTTACAAACAATCAAAGTATCAAAGGAAAGGGAACACAAACGAAAACAACAATCCAAGAGTCTAAAGAACTGAAGTCATTTTCTGTACCAACGCACCACTCGTCAGAATTGTGACAATAACAAAAACCTACAGACGTTCAGCAGAAACTAGAGGTAACATACTAACAGAAGTTTTCCAAACTCCCAAGCATCTACTATCCAAGCGACAACTCTGAGAAGTACAATGTCATACTAGTTCCTATAAAACAATCTGATTCACCCTATTTCACCAACCAAGGGGAAGAACTAATAAAAGAAAACCCCAACTAAAACATCATTCCTCATACAAATAATCCAAATTCTCGCAAAACAACCACTAGAATCTATCAGTAAGCAGGAAGTACAGAAGTCTACGTTTCCACATATTAAAGAAACCAATGCAAACCACAAATTATAAAGCTCAATGTTCACCACTAAACATCAGCTTCCAAAACAGTGTCAGCTCCTGTAACGGTGAATTCAGTACCATTTTACCACACTGAACTTCTTTCTGTAGCCTCTTATTTCACTTTCTTGTATTCTTATTTTGAATGGTCGCCAAATAGAAATACCATCACAATAATGCTCAATGATGGTGTGGTTTTCTGATGCTTTGTCAAGTCATATGACCATCTTGGAACCTTGCAGATTCATCACCAAAATGACTGGCATTCCCGATTACACAGTATCTATTTTAACCAAACCGTTCGGCTTTATCCCCAGAAATACCCATCATCATGACTTGCAACAAATGAGACCCAAGCCCTTATTTTTGGTGATGCTGCACCCCATAAATTCAAACACAATGAACAATATCCCCCAACAGCAAGTACCACAAATATATTTAGTTCTAATACATAAACACATTTGCCCCAGACCATGATCCAAGACTGCACTCACACCAACATGCCTTCCTCAAGGCCCAGGTGCTTGTAGGCAGCATTCAGAGCTGTAACACATAATAAAAAAATTTATTTGCAGTTTGATACTCCATAAATGGTAGTAGATCCACATGCTCGACATGCAACATAAGGAATACTCAACAGGTCTTCAGAACACCATTTTTTGGATGACTACACAGACTCGTCAGGCAATACAATTTGAACAAAAGAGTAAAGATAATAAAACTTATTTCAAGAAAAAAAAATATATATATAGAATTTATGGAAACTAGAAGTTTATAACTATAATTAAATTAGGTGCAGACATGGGAGAGAGAATCATAAAAAGAAATTGAATATGGAGATCAAGGTCTCCATCTTCCTTGTGAACTGTATTAGAAACATGTGAGACACGAGTACATTGAGTATGGAGATCAATCACTACCCAATTCAGTTTGCATAAGCTGTCATCCAATTTAAGAGGAACTAAGTTTATACCCTGTCCTTTCAGCATGATTCGTCCTCTAAACTATGCCGCTCATTTCCACAGGCCAATAGTGGCACATTCCAAAGAAATTGAATTGCTCCATTTTGTTTAACATTTAAAGCTACAAATCATCATCCATAATGGCATCATTGAAAGTAAAAACAGAGCCACCAAAAGCAGGCATCTCAAACTTTCACCACTATTGTGATTAAAGTAACTGGCCATTTCAGCATTCCTATTCACAGTTATGATGTACTGATCAAAGTGTACCACAACGAAGTAATTCAACTTCCATGGGATGCACTAAGAGATTTTTCCATTAGCATAAACCTGCTCAGGCTGTAACACACTATCTAGATTTCCACGTGGTTAACCAAAGCTCAACTATCAAGACAAAGTTTAAATATAGAATAACAGCCTTTTTCCCCATATCATTTAATCATGTACACTAATTCCGACGTTCTCTAGAATCAATATATTTAGGTTCCTTTCACATTAACCAATCGATTCTGTAAGTTGATGCTCAATAATACTCATAAGAAAACTGCTTCTTCATTGCGATAAACAGCATTCTCAATCGCATTGGACAAGTGAATATAAAAACCAATTCAACCGAGAAAAGCAAAATTTAACCAAAAATAAATCCAATCCGAATGTTGACCTAATCAATCATAATTCTTTGGAAACCAACTAAAAAGTACATAGAGCAACACATACAATTAACAAAAACACCTAGCAAGCCTACTTCAACGATCTAGGGTTTGGAAACGCGTCAATTTCCTCTAATTTAAACCAGTCAGATACACCTCATATGAATTTTCAGATCCCATCGAAAAGGACCTAACTCTAGCAATTAAACAATTAGCAGAGTCAAACAATAAACAAAAGTAAAAACCAGAGAGAGACGCACCAGGCTCATCGGAGAATCGATCGGAGCGAGAGTACGGAGGAGGCTCCCGGCGGACCTCGCCGGGCTCGTAGTCGCTGACGCGTCCGCCGCCGCTGCCGTCAGCTCCGGCGCCGCCTCCGCCGTCTCCGCTGACGGAGGGACGTACGACGAGGCTGCTGATGAAAGGCTGGTGGTGCGGTGTCGTTTGGTCCTTTTCTCTTGCGGACATTTTGAGCGACGAGTGCGTGTCTGATCGCTAAGATTTCGACGACAGCGCAGATGTATGTAAACCCTAGAGGAACTCTGAATAGGATTTTTGTCAGTCAAATTACGGGAAAGTGCAAGTCTTTTCCCTATTTTACAGCCACGAAATTTTCTTCGGCGTCCGTTCATGAATCATGATGGTGAAACGGATGCGTCGTCGTTTTGCCCTCTTAAATTCCTTATGGCTCTGTAGCATCTGTTTGCCAAGGATCTAGATGGAACCAAAAATTTCAAAAAATTTGTTTTCATATTCTTACTTTTTATATTATATCAATAATTTTTATTACTATTTAAATAAAAAAAATTACCATAAATTTATTTTTTTATTTTTATTTTTTTATATAAAATTTTTTTATTTTTTTTTAACATCAATTAAATATATTATTTCAATTCATTTTTCAGCCGAACATAGCTTACAGTTGTTTATCTTTATTTTGTAATAATTGTTATGAATAAATGTAAAATTAGCCCATATCCGTTCATTATCAATTCAAACCTACCAAATTGATGTTTTTAGGGGCATGCTATCGCTAAAATGAAAAAGAAAAAGAATGCCATACACAAAATTTATTGATGGGACCATTAGTAATACGAGGACACTTTCATACGCGGCAAATGTAGAATGATAAATTCTACAAATAGACATACACATACACGTGTTAATCATGAAACTGATAGATCTTAACGTTATTTAATTTTAATTTTAATTGGACCATCTAAATCTATAAGCAAAGCTGATGTTGACCTAAGTTGACGTTAGCGACACCCAAAAATTAAAAATTTAAAACCTCGGAACCTTAATTCTTTGATTAAGTTTTTTTTTTTTTTTTTTTTTAATTCAGTATAGTATATTAATATTATATGCATGTATATATATATTTATATTTTTTGACATGTCTATAAACAATTAAAACGGTAACTTTTGCTTCTTTAAGCCTAATTCAGATTTAAAATAGAACTCACGTCACATAACTTATGTGCTCTTTGCTATTTTAGATGATTTTTTTGTTTAACCCTGACCGTACGAATATTCGGGTGGAGCAGAATGAGAATGCAACCGCTGGGATATGAACTGAGGCCCTTTCAGCGGGTGACACCCGTCCCTCTGCGCGTGTTTTCGGTGCAGAGAAGCTAAGCCCCCGGCGTACACCTACACCAGCGACGAACATTGTGTACCAGTCGACGCACGTGGTAGCTCTCTGTCCTTCGTTCTCCGGATAAGTAACTAGGAAGCCTCGCCTCTCGCTCGCTCTATCTCATAAACCACCGCAACAACTGGCGCACGCTAGCGGACAAAGTACATTTCTGCTCCGATACATACGCCTCTGGAGTTTTCTATTTTTTTTTTTCCTCCTCTCTGAGTTGGTCACAGACGACGACTCAGACTCAGACTCAGACTCAGACTCGGAGCGAGACTCGCCAACGCTTGCTGGCTCACACGCGTAAGCATCGTGGTCGATCATTTTCCAGATCCGTTCCTAATTTAGTGGATGATCGGTACGTTTTGAAGTATGTTTTTCGTTTAGTTTTTATTTCCCTAGCGTGGAGCTTCTTTGATTTTTAGTCCGGAGGTGTTTCGTTTTGTTCTGATCTTTTGTATTTGCTTGAAATCTGCAATGATCGGACAATTTAATTTTGTTTGGACGTGAATAATTTTTATGGTTTCTGTTATATATATAACTGTTTCTGTTTCTGTTTCTGTTTAGAGTCATTTATTTAGCTTTGAATCTGTTTGTTTTCTGAGAACGAGGAAAATAAATATGGTTAATATTCTTAACTTTTCATTTTTATTGTACCGGGATGTGCACAGTTAAGTGGATGTTATGTTTTCCTGCGTGTGGATCGTAGACATAATTTCTAGATCGTATAAATGTCCTAGATTTTTTTTATGGAGTCAATCAGAGAGTTAGAGTGTTCTTCACAATATTAGTGAATCAATGAAGTTCATGGAAGGGCATGCTTACCAACTGTTCTGTCTTACTGGATATTGTTTAGTTTACTGATTGATGCCGGAAATTTTGCTCAATTTTTTTTTAGTAATTTCAGATATGGTATCAAGATCCTCTATATTTCTTAGAATAACTCTACTGAGGAGGAGCCTTCAAATCTTAACTACTATTTTTAACTCAAATGGTTGAGATTTTTTTATTTATTTTTATTTTTATGAATGATTAGAAGTATATTGAATAAAGGGCAAAGCCTTTGTACACAAAGAGTATACAAGAGAGACGAGGCCCTAGCTGCTACTACAGTCTAGAAAAAATGGTTTAGATTTTTTGCCGCCTTTGCATTTATGAGTAAGTGAGACAATGAGTGAAGAAAGTTTTAGTATCTTCTGAAGATGGTAAATGTTGAGGTGGCAAAAAACCTTTTAATTTAAAAAACAGTAGTTAAGATTTTAAGAACTCCATAGCAGAGTTACCTTAAGAAATCTAGAGGATTCTAATCCTGATGTAGTCCAAATTTGTGATCAAAGCTGATTCAGGCTTTTGACCTTACGGTGATTGGAAATCTAAAACATCTTTCAACCACTGAGCCGACCAATCAGGTTGGAAGTGGGTTGGAATTTCAGGAAGCTCAGGGATTTGAACACGCCTATTCTTTCCTTAGCCTATAATTTCGAAGCAGTTGAGTGGAGCACTACTGTATAAGAAAGCATAGGTAGAGAAGTGGAAACTTTTTAGCTCGTGGTAGGTTTGGTTTCAATAGGCTTGTGTTTCATTAAAATGGGAAATTATCATAATTGATGTTTAGTGTTATTGAAATAAAATTTTGATTTGATTGCAGTGGATGCAACATAATAGTGTTGTTGTAATATTTCAAATTAGGAAATCCAAGAAAAGTGCTGGTTGAAGTCTGGCATGTGGGGGCGTCAATACTCAATGTACAAGCGCTTGCCGCCAAGAGATTATGCAAATATAGTTGACATGGAAGAAAACTCAGGTAACTCACTCTGTTGACCATTTAAAGCTCTATTTGGTGAAGAATCATTTGAGTTCTAATTATACAATATACTACCTATGGATATGCTCAAATTTGGTTGTGGAGTTCATATACTGAACACCGATGTATACAGCTTGGATCTTGTGCTGTGAAGAATGGCTTCTTTTCAACAGAATGAGTTTTGTGTCATTGTATTTAACATACTCGCAGCAAATTGTACCGTGTGGGTTAAAGGCTGATTTTCCTTTATCATCAGATGAATTTTTTGTTCACCTCTTTTGCTCTCCTTTTGAATCATCAATTTAGTATATGCAATTGATAATGTAAGATGAAACTGCAGATTGAAAAGGCAATATAGGAGTCCTTTGAGGAGATATTAGTCCTGTTTTTGGAAACTAGGAGCTCATTGAGTATATGGTCTAGTTTGGTGATACGCTTCAAATTTGTGTGAACATTACGAAGCATGATGGTAATCAGGCTTACATCTTGTATGTCTTGTAGCTCTTCTACAGAACAACATGTCTCCAGAAACTTCAAACCCTTCATGGAGGCTTTCTTTGCCGCATGTATTAGTCGCAACCATAACCTCATTCTTATTTGGCTACCATATAGGGTTGGTGCTCTCTCTTGAACTCAGTTGGTTTCTTCTTTATTTCTTGGTGTTCTTTTGAGTATGAAGCATGTAAACAAAATTGCTCACTTTTGCGTTTTTATTTTTTATACTTGTTTTATACAGAGTAGTTAATGAACCACTTGAAAGCATTTCTGAAGATCTTGGTTTCAGCGGGAATACCCTGGCAGAAGGTGACATTGAGTTGATTTTTTGCCTTTTCTCTAATCTGATGTCTTATTTCTGCTTCTAGCTCTCTTATCTAATAGGTTTTGTAATTCATTTTAAATGAAGGTCTGGTTGTGAGTACATGTCTGGGTGGTGCCTTTCTTGGATCTCTACTCAGTGGTTGGGTTGCTGATGGGGTTGGGCGACGTAGAACTTTTCAGTTGTGTGCTTTGCCTATGATTATTGGTGCTTCTATGAGGTATGCCGACATTGTAAAGAAATTGGTAGCACAAATTTTTATCCTTGTACCTGAGTGCTAACTAAAGCTTTTGTGTTGCAATCTTGGTTTTTGTCTCTCGTGTATTACATATTCTCATTCATTTAGTTCATTTTAGTTCATTATAGCTATCTCAAATTCCTGGTATTTCCTGATGTATTAGTATATACAGTTGTTTTCAATAGGTAAAGGGGCTCAAAGGTTTGACACTCCTGCAGTATAGCTAAAACATGCATATTTTTCTTTCACTTATATGGAGGGTCATTGCAGATGGGTTTAGAAGATCTAATTAAATTGATAGTTCCATCCGCAACAATAATATTTTTCTGTTTGGAGGATAATGGCCTTCTAGTCCGTATTTTGACTTGTTCAAAGTTTTGAAAAATTAATGTATTATAGATTCTTTCCCGGTAGCCTCTTTTGCATTGCATATGTTTTTGTACTTACGGTTATTTGAAGTGTATGCATTGGCTACCAGTAATAAATAATTATGTGCATTTTCAGCGCAATTACCAACAATCTTGTGGGTATGCTTTTGGGACGGTTATTTGTTGGGATTGGATTGGGACTGGGCCCCCCTGTTGCTTCTCTCTATGTCACAGAGGTTTGCTCCTTTTTTGTCTAATTGATTATAGTTATATATGTTTTTTCTTTTCTGATTGTTGATGTAAGGCCTTGCTTCTTTCTTATCTGATATTGTCCCATCTGTGCAAGCAGGTTTCTCCTGCCTTTGTGAGGGGTACCTACGGCAGCTTTATTCAAATTGCAACATGTCTTGGACTTATGGGGGCCCTGTTTATTGGAATCCCTGCCAAAGAAATTGCCGGCTGGTAAAATATGCATATTAGATTTTTCAGCATCTGCATTTCATGTTTGACAGTTTGATGTACTTCTTAATTATATGTGCTCAGGTGGCGTATCTGTTTTTGGGTATCTACAATTCCAGCTGCAATACTTGTTGTTGCCATGATGTTTTGTGCAGAAAGTCCCCATTGGCTATATAAGGTTTGTTTTCATTTGTTTTCTATGTCCTGAGATGATCGTTATTATTATTTTTAAAAGTTTGTACCGTTTCTTTCTGTTACTCACTTCTTGTGCACTCAGGTTGCGCCCTTTGCTTTTAATAATATTTTGATTGCACCCTTTGCTTTTAATGATATTTCCTTAAAATTTCTATTAAAAATATTTTGCAAGATGAGCCGGAATGCTTCAAGATATAGAGCTCTAATCTGCCACCCCTTTTTTTAACAAATTATTTTCTAGTTGATATATACTTCCTCCCTCTATTGATTTGCTTGTGCACTCTTTATACGAATTATCCTCCCAATTATTGTTCTCTATGAACTCTCTCTCTCTCTGTTGATTGCACACAGACATGCACACAATGATGCAGTTCAGCTTTCTGTATTGGTTCCCAAAGTTATTGCAGTACTTTCTCTCCTTTCCTTTTTGGCTTTTTTTTTTTTTGGGAGGGGCAGGGGGGGGGGGTTGGGGGGTTATTGTTGGTTCTTCCCATGGAAACTGTTCCTTTTCTTCCATGCAAGTTTGGACAAGTATCTCTCCTTGCCATAATATGGTATAAAATTTCAATCAAACTTATATGCTTGTAAGTACTTAAGCTGAAGAGAAACAGTTACAGTTTATCATTGGTGTGATACAGAGAGGAAGAACAGAGGAAGCTGAAGCTGAATTCGGGAAGCTCCTAGGAGGATCACATGTCAAATTTGCAATGGCAGAATTATCCAAGTCAGACAGGGGAGATGACATTGATACTGTGAGGCTCTCGGAGTTGCTTTATGGTCGCCATTTTAGAGGTAGATATGATACTTTTCTGGTATACTTTATCTCCTTTTCTCCAGTTGCCACAGCAGCTATTGCCATTGCTTATTCTTCTGTCTTGTATCCTTTTTGGGCTTTCCAAAAGTGCTTTGTTATTCACACATTCCTTTTGCAGTTGTTTTTATTGGGTCAACCCTATTTGCTTTACAACAGCTATCTGGTATAAACGCTGTATTTTATTTCTCTGCAACTGTTTTTAAAAGTGCGGGAGTGCCGTCAAACCTTGCCAATGTCTTCATAGGAATTGCAAATTTAACAGGTATAGCTTCAGCTCATGGTAGCCCGCTTATGTATCTAGGATTATGCATTCTGACTTTTGACAGCACAATTTTTATGTTCTCCAGGATCTCTTATTGCGATGGCTTTGATGGATAAACTAGGAAGAAAGATGCTCCTTCTGTGGAGCTTTTTTGGCATGGTAAATTGCTCTTGCAAATCACTTTCCTCTTTTTATGTAAAATTTAGTATTGTGATTATAGTATTAAATCTGTGCATCATGTACTTGGGAAGCTAGAAAAGAAAAAGAGAAGTAAAATATATCTCTACTGACACAAAGACTGGAGATTGCCATCAAACTTGGATAGGAAATTTTACTTGCTTAAGAATGCATTTGGACTTGATGAATACTTGGAAGAAGGAGCTCCTTGATATTGGTTTTCATGTTTATGGAGAAAGTAGAGTGATGTTATATTGTGTAGTGTGATCATCCAGGATGGTGGCTATGTTAATATTCTGATATTAGGCTCGCAATACACATTCATTTAGTGAACCCCAAGGGGTTGGCCCAAGTGGTGAAGGCCTTGGTCTTGAGGGTTTGCTCCCTTCAAGGTCCAAGGTTCAACACTTCATGGGTGCAAACTGCTCCTTGGGGCCATCGGACTTGGGGTTCGCCCCTTGATTTAACCGAGGTGCACTTGCGGGAAACTCCTTGCCAAGGGCCTGTGCACCCCCGGGATTAGTCGGAGCGAAGCTCCGGACACCCGGTGCCAATAAAAAAAAAATACACATTCATTTAGTGTGGATTATGCTTTAATAGTAACTTACCAACACCATGCACAGCTCAGCCAACACATCCAAAATCTGTTCTCCTTGTTTTTGTTTCTAACACTATATGAAGTGAATGATCTCAGAGCCAGTCTTGACGTTTTGCGTTATATCTGCCCAGGCAATATCTATGGCCCTCCAAGTTACCGCAGCAAGCTCTTACATACCAAAATTTGGAGCTTTGTACCTATCTGTTGGTGGCATGCTGCTGTGAGTAATCTTTTAACGCTTACAACTTGAATATGAATTTGTGGTAGATGCATTCTTTATAAATCTATTAAATGTAAAATGTGGCTCATATTGCTGCACTTGGCTACTTTTATACTTGTACTTGTAGACGTGCTGCTCAGTAATTGTTGTGTTATTGGGTCTTGCCTAGCTAGCCATGGAAGGAGAATCTCCTAAAGCTGTCACATGTTAAGGTGAAAGAAAAAAAAAAAAAAAATGAAACGGCTGTAAGATGATGGTGGTTGTCATGTTACCTGAATTTGTCCAAGAAAATCATGGCAGCTATGGTTAGGAACCTTGCTAGCCAGCAGGAATGTACTTGGGTTCTAACTTTTATAGTGACCCGGCTGGCAATGTAAGCTGCCCCTGTGATAAATGATTTGGATGTCTTCAGAAATGATGAGTGAACAAATGAAAATTTCTACTAGTATTTAACTAGCCATCCCTGATTGTCCGGGAGCCATCTAGAGATAAGTGTACATGACAGTCGTTTGGAATGCTAGCTAGCCATGTAAGGGGTGCGAGGAATACTTCCTAGGGTGACAGTGTTGGAGGACTCAAATTTTGAATTTCTTTGTGCAGGTTTGTGTTTACGTTTGCTACGGGAGCTGGTCCAGTTCCAGGTCTCCTTCTGCCTGAAATATTCCCCAGCCGAATTAGAGCAAAAGCTATGGCAGTCTGTATGTCGGTTCATTGGGTAATTTTCTTCTGCTCCATTTGTTTTTCATTAGCTTTTATATCTGCTCTTGCTAGCTTTTGGATCCAGTGGCAGAATAGTTGAGCAAAAAAAAAAAAAAAATGGAGTTCCATCATTTCCTGGTTTCCTTTGCTTCATTCATTGGTTCTCTCGATTGGTATTCTTCAGGTGATCAATTTCTTTGTGGGGTTGCTGTTCTTGGGTTTGCTGGAGAAACTTGGGCCGCAGCTCTTGTACTCGATATTTTCAACCTTTTGTGTAATGGCCGTGGTGTTTGTGAAAAGAAATGTGGTGGAAACCAAAGGGAAATCACTTCAAGAAATTGAGATAGCACTTCTTCCGCAAGAATAGATATGACTATTTTCTGTTGCAGCAAATACCTTAATATGACAGCCAGCCCTTACCAGGCTGCTGGCATTGCTAAATGCTCTGCCACGAAGTAGTGTATAGTTATAGTCTTCTTATAGAGATGTAAGTTTGGCAGATGGATACACGTTGCCGCCAGATTTTGGTGATCATCATACGCGCTCCGTGGACTTACTGGTGGATCAAAATATATATAAATATCCATCGGGATTCATGTGTTTCCTCAGTTAAGACACCAGACATGTCACATGCACGCTATGGGAACTTTGACGTCTCAATGTCTCGGGTTGAATTTTTATGTAAAAATAATGTCTCACGTGCGAATATATATTATATAATGTATATTCATTCCATGATTTTCAAATGTATTAATAGTGGTTTATTTGGATAAATTAGATGGGGTTTGCTAGGGGTTCTTTTCTTAGTGTTTTCCTAGCGTTCTTCTAGTCTTACGTAGAACATGATTTAAGAAAAAATAAAATTGTACTACTGTTTTTTTGCCAACAAATTAATTTTTATGAGTTAATATTTAGATTCTAATACCTTAAAATTTGTTTTTGGATTTAAAACTAAAACTTAAGGGTGAAAGGTTAACCATTTAGGGATGGTATTGTCAAAAATGGATTTGATCATCCTAAATTTAGTATTAATGTCTCAATTTTGGTGCTAATGCCTAATAAAATCGGTGGTGGAGAACATTATAATTTTTTTTAAAAAAAAATTATGTTCTACGTAAGACTGAGAAAAGGTTAAAAGAACATTAGGGGGAGAACTCTTAGCATTTTTCAAATTAGATGTGGTTGCAGGGTGACCGGCTGATCAATCTCAATCTGTTGCCATACATCATATCTACCTTCCTACCTCCAACAATGCCATGTCAACAAGATGAGATAAAAGAGAAATTAAAAATGTTGTGTATAGCATTATTATAATTATAAGAAAAAATAAAATAAAAACAAACAAACACATGGCTCCCTCTTATTAAAGCAGAGCATATAATTTAAAATGCCTTGCATTCACTGCTCATTGCACAAATTTCTTGAACATTGTACTACAATCCATATGTTCTATTTCACAATAAAGAAAAGAAAGATTTCTTACCATTAAAAAAAAAAAAAAGTAATGCTTTCATAATCATGCAGTCCAATATGTTCTTAAGATACATTTCAAAAGTGAAATCATTTTGTGGTCGAAATTTTATGAATTTGGCTCGGGTGCTGAAAAAAACTATTTTCCAACGGTGAGATTTAATGCCAAATCCAAATTTCCTTTTTAGTGCATGTAATATAATATGTGTAAACTCATTAAAAATTTTAAATAACATGGCATCATATTCACTCTATGACAATATATGTATACTATTACATCCATAAAATTTAATTTGGACCATTCAATGATCCTTCAAAACTAAATTAAATTATGTTCCTCAAATATCTGATCAAACAAAATAGCTGAATATAATTTAATCAATCAGAGCAGCTTACTGCCCTTGGAACTCAAGGGAACTGTATGGAAAAACCAGTACTAGTGCTGGTAACATTCACAGGGCCAAAGTCCTCAAAATCAGAATCTGATCCCATTTCATCGTAGTCGTACCACCCTCTCGGAGAATCCTCTTCTTGCCCACTTCTCATCAAAGGAACCCGTAACTCAGATATTGGAGCTGGAAGAGGTTCTTCACTGAAATAATTGTCTTGGAGCAGCTCCATTGCTGTAGCTCTGCTAGCTGGGTCATAACAGGCTAGTTTTTTCATCAGAGATATCTCATCAGGGGAGCGGTTGGGCAGGCAAGCTTCCAAACCAACTGGATTTTCTACCTTACCGAATGAAATTGTTCTATAATCAGGAAGTTTAGCACATCCTGGCCACACTTCCTCAGTTAAGTTTCCCAGCACACTAAAAATTCTGCTGAGTTGATCAATGTCAGCAGTTCCGGGAAAAAGGGGCTCCAGAGTAAAAAGCTCGGCAAATATGCAGCCCAATGACCAGAGGTCGATCTCTAAACCATAGTTTGTGGATCCGTAGAGAAGTTCAGGAGCCCTGAACCAACGAGTTCCGACGCAGGATGTGAGAGCACCTTGTCTATCATCACCACCCTCTTCAGCTTCGTAGGAGTAAGAACTCTTGAAAGGATCATCCTCCATGTCGCTTGTCGAGCATGTTGCGAGACAAGATACATCTCCATCGTGAAAATTTGTTTCCTTGACAGTTTCATCAATGGAGCTTTTAGCCTTCACCTCATCTAACTGTCTGAAATATTCTTCTTTACTTATGGTGTCCTGCTCTTGAATTTCATTCACTTCTTGGCCTAAATTTTGTGCTTCAGGAGAAACTTCAGGATGCTGAAAGGTACTCTCCTGATTTACAGTGTTTTGTTCATATTGTTGTGGATCGTAGTAAGCTATATATCCGGGCTCCAGAAGTATCCTCGCCTAATACCACAGTCAATCAAAAGCATATCAAAACTTGAAAAAAAAACAAGAACAGTTTTTTTCAGAAGATTTATTTACTTGCAGGAAGCACCAAAAACATCCAAATGTGAAAATGTATGTGTTCTTTTCGAAATTAAAAAAGTATGGATCCTCAAATTAGCAGCTGAAGGATAAGTAATATGCTTGACAAATTCAGCTAACCACCAAAGAATCACCAAGTAAATGAGTATGAAACATCCACATTATCCCCTATGTCTATATTAAATTGTGTATATCTAGTTAGTCTTCATGATTATTTTGTCTAAAACACGATACATGAATAACCAGCTATAAATGCAGTAATGCAGTTTGGGTTTAATTCACAAACAGTCAATGATTACTACATCAATGGCTATCATTTTCAGCTATTGCTTGTAGAGACTAATTCGCATTCACCATAATGCACAAAACCCATTCTTGAAATGCAATGAAGCAATAATGCAAAGCTTTCTTATGTTAGCAGTAAATTAAACACATGAAGACAAAATTCATGTTCGTAAGATAATCTACCGAAGAATCAAATACTCCAAAGTACTCACTACAGTAAAATTAAAGCTTGACACAAACCCATGATCCCTAATGGTGAAAAAAATTCAAAATTCTGATCAACAGCAGCCCCCCCGAACCCATCAACAAAAAAGAACAAAATTTTCTTTCTCTTATTCCTTTTCCTATGCTTTCTTTTCTTTTCTTTTCCCCCCAACCAAGCAAACCTCAGAAGGCACAAAGCTTTGAAATTAGACTAAGAATTCAAGCTTCTGATCAAAACCATCAACCAAAAAGAACGAATTTTCTCTTTCATTCCCTTTCAATTCTATTTTCCAACTAACCCAACTACCCCACCCCCCCAAAAAAAAAAAAAAAAAAGCGCAGAATTTTGTCCACCTTAATCACATTACCTGCCCAAAATCCGCGAGCTTGAGCACCCCATCATCCGAAACCAACAAATTACTGGGCTTCAAGTCCCGATGCACGATCATATTCCTGTGACACACATCGATTCCACAGAGAATCTGCACCATCCACCTCTTCACCTCGCCGACCCCAATCGGACGGCCCTCTTTCTTCGCCTCCCTGATCACCGCCGCCAAGTCCGTCCTCATGTACTCCAGCACCAGCACCGCGTCCTCGTCCCCGTCCTCGCGCCAGAAGTACTCGTGCATAACGACGACGTTCGGCGAATTGCGCAAGACCTGGAGGGCCTCAATCTCTCGGAACGCCGACTGGTAGTCATGGACCTCCTTGAGCGCCACCACGACCTCGTCGGATCGCCGTCGCGCTCTGTACACGTCGGAGTACGCGCCGGCTCCCACGCGCTCCAATATCTCGTACTTCGCGACGATCTCGGGTCGGGTGTGGATGCTCCAGCTCTTCGTTGGGTGGGGCTCCATAATTGCAGAACACAAGTCTAAGCCTGGTTGGCTGGTTTGGATGAGCTTAGCGCCTTGGGGTCTAAAGGACGAGTTGGATTGCTTGCTTTATTTATATTAGCATTTGCTTTATTTATTTATTTTCTTTCACATCTGTTTACTTGATTTATACTACAGTTTTAGAGAGAAATTTTTATGACAATTTAGGGTTACCCTCTGAATTTATTTATACAGTAATTGAATTACAGGAAATAAAAATCCTTAGAGGATTTGAGGATGGTATTGTCTTCGCTATTATTAGGGTTTTACTCTACATTTTTTCACTGAACTCACGGTGAAATGCTATTTTGATTTATGGTTGGCCCAATTTATTTATAGTAAAATGAGATGGGTGATTGTTAGATATAAATATCTCTATATGAATTCTCAATCTCCAGTTTGTATGTTTATTTACCAATATTACATTATGACCATTGCAGGCGTTAGACAAAGATAAATATACAATTAAAAGAAAATAAAATTGAAATCCACACGAACATTCCAACAAAGCTAAAACAGGAAATGGGATCCGTTCTATAGTTCTTTGACTTAAAAGGCCGAGGAGAGAGTCATCCAGACGACGGTTTGTAAAGCAGTCTCATGGTTGGACCAACGAGGCGATGATAAAGATCACTTTTCTCGCGTCTATGTCCTAATGCAATGAAGCTACTTAACAGGTTGAATTTGGAAGCCAGAAATTAGTCTGTGGATAGGGTCAGTTGCCATCTGAGTGTCTCCAAAATCATCAATTTGTGAGAGTGAGAGTGAGAGGACCACTGCATTAACACAGGCCTCATGCTGGAGATAGAAAAGAGACAGAACAAAGGGGGAAGATGTTTACTTGCCATCATGATCCATCCAATCCTCTTGAGTTCTCATTGTCTGTTGTTTGTCTTTTGTGTCTCTTTTCTTGTCTTTGCATTCATTCTCTTGGGATTGTGGCTTTACAGCAATTTATCCTAATATCCTGTGAAGAGTTATAAATATGAGAATCAGGCTTCATTTCTCTTCACTATATGATCATAGTAATACTCAAATTGGACAGAGTCCTTACTTATTTCAAAAGTTTAAATTGATAAAAATTGATAAATTTAATTAATATTTTAGCACAATTCTTTAAAATTACGAAATATTCAAACAACAATTAGAGTTCAACATTAGCAACGCAAAATCGTAGTACTTTGTTATTATTTTCTGAGCCAATACATTACTATATATTCAGAACGTAGCATTACAAAACAATATATCCCGATCCAATACATTAATGCAAACAATGAATTCAATAACACCCTCCAAAACCAAGAAGGAATAGAAGAAGAATTTGATTGAAGAATTCTAACATCAAACCATGAACACACCAAGGAAACAAAAAATAGTCATCATCCAGCAACAATAATATATGGGAGCAACGCTTCCCTTTGTCGCTAAATTGGAAGGAGTTTCCGGAGACACTGTCTGATCTGGCACTGTTATAGCCCTCCGATGCAACACATTGTTGGAAGTCAGTGCCATTAACTTCAATTACAGTGTGAGCTCCCGGTATGTACTTAAACACTGCACCAAGAAGTTAATATCTTCCATTAATATGTAAATCTATTTATGTGCAAGAATCTGGGGAATACTTTTGTATAGAGGTAATTTAATTACCTACTTGATCACCAACATGGAATTCCTTTCCCCGAATCCAACATTGGTAATCATAGTTGATATCCCAACCTGTTTCATCACCAACCAGGAACTCTGGCCAAAGTTGAAGGAACAAGAATTGCTGCAATGGCGAGGATGGAGAAGAAATGGGCAGAGGCCATTATTACAATGACAACTTTAGAAGCTTTCTTTTTATCAGAATGATTCTGTTTTGGTGGTTGTCTTATGGACTTACTTGCCTCGAAGAGTTCAATTTTGTGCCATTTTTATAAGTTAAAAATCTTAACATATTGGCCGTCCATGGATGGCTTTGGCCTGATAGGAGAAATAAATATAATTGTTTTATTTTTTCTAAGCATGCCCAATGGAAATTAGAAATATAGCCCCTCAAATTCCAAGAAATTAGAAATGAGCTCAACAGTTCCGGTCAAACTTTGTCGATGGAACTGCTTTGGATGCGGAATTCAAGGGACTTTGGGAAAATATTTACATCAAATTCTCAGTTTGAGAAAATGTATTCACCTTACATGCTGTTTTAATAACAACATATATACTATGGTAAAAGTAACAATTAAGATTAAATTTTTTTAAATCTTTTTTTTATTTTTTCTCTTATTAAAAGCTTTTTAAAAATTAATTTTGAGATTTAATCTCAAACATTATTTTTACTACGGTATATATATTATTATTTTAATAATAGCATATAAATCAAATCCTGAGAAAATGAGGTGGCATGCATTGAAGTAAGCCATACATGTGGAAGCTTTCTACGACAATATAATGACAAAGGTCAAAGGTACAGCTTCTCATAGATATTGTCGTATCCAATGCCAATCTTCCTTGTGAGATAAACAATATGTATCCAATGACAAATTGTCATTATATCGTATCCAATGACAAAGGACAAAGGTCACCACCTATTTCTTATCACATCTGTATATATATATATATATGTATGTATATAAATGGAATTGAGATGGATTCACATGGCAATAGGTTGTGAGCACAATAAAGATAAGCATGGATCCTAAAAAGCTGCTTACAGATTCATCAGAATCCAATAAATAATTTTTTTTTTTCTTTTTCAATATTTCAAAGTCCAAAGAGTTTATTTCAGCTTAAAGGTGGATATCAATTTCATAATATTAATACATGCCAAGCAGCACTCAAACAACCAGACTAAGCATAATTTACCCAGTAACAGTACATGAGAGAATGAACAATTCCCTTCACTTCTTTCCTGGTCAATTTGAGAAATGAAGCTAAAACATTCATTAGTTCTTCAGACTATGTTACAGCAGCTAAAGTACACATATATTAGCCAATTTAGACATCTACACGGCTGTCAGGAACCAGCACCAAAAAGCATTTTCAAAACAACAATCAACATCAAAAGTGGGATTACTTTCCACTGCAGCTTGAACATGCCCTTAAGCAGCACAGCCTCCACAGACAATTGTCCTGCAGTTGAAGAAATATTTATCCTTAATAAAAAGTCATGTCTAACAGACAATTTCTTATGTCCCAAGCACAGCCTTCAATAGTTATGATATATCAAGAACAAAATCATTACATCCTACTGATGAGTGAGATAAACAATTTGCATCTGTGAATCCATGACTCATTGAGACCATACACCACATTCCATCATGTACCTTTAACTTGTACATGATTCTAATAATGGCGGGGTTCCATACGTAATACATCACATGATCTTGCTCCTTAAATAAGTATATGGCCCTCATGATTAGTTAATGTGAGCAGAGACAAAGCAGCCATATCTCCATAAAATCATTAAATTTTCTATTATATTCTCAGTTGAGAAGACTAAATGTTAGATACAAAGATAAAGTTGAAGCCCTAGATTTCTCTGTATTCTCTTAAATGATTCATGGTTGACAAAAAAGTTTCCCTAGTTTGACCCAAAAAACTATGTATGGAAGTCCTACCTACAATAAGGAATTATAAACTGATTTTTTTTCATGAGAATATTACTTAGTTGAGATTTGGGATAGTGCCGTATAGGAAATATACCAGCAATAGCAAATAAGAGATGATGGAAAATAGATACAAATTCTCTCCTCTCTGGATTTCAGCTCACTTATTCTTCTTAGGTTTTCATTTACATAGCCATAGACTTAGCTCTCTCACAAGGAGTTTAATCCCGTCTGCTTGCAAGACGTTGAGGATTAATTTGAGTGGGTCCTATAACCATGATGGCCAGCCATTTGAGGATTCATCACTACATAGAAGTAGCTGACATTCTCACATCACCACTCTATGCAAAATGCATCAGGTTGTAGTCATCAATTAAGACACCTTTAGGTAAAAAATTTAGTGTCATAGCTACTAAATAACTAAAGAAGCAACCCATCAGCAGATACCAACGTCCGACCTCTCTTCTAATGTGATACAGAAAATACTCTCGAGCAACACAAAACACCAAAGGGGAAAAATTGTACTTACGCAATTGCACAGCCAGACCTTCTGCGCTTTTTCTTCCTTGCCATCTCCTTCCTCCTTGGAGGTTGAAGAACAACCTTGATTGCAGTGTCAAATACAGCTTTGACATTCTAAACAATTAGACGGAAGTCATTGTCTATTAGGAATATTAATCAAACAGAGTATTCCACAAAATGACTGTTTAGAGAGCACCAGAACCGAATTGAACAATCTACCTGTTGAGTCTTAGAGCTGCATTCTATATAAGCTGCAGCACCAATTTGTTTCCTCAGTTCCTCTCCCTGTTCATTATATGCTGAATGAGCTAATCTCACATGAGATAAATCAAGTGTTTCCGAGTATAAAACTAAGGAAGAAAATAAACAATGCTTACCTGAGCAGATGTTATGACATTAGATCCCATATGCTCAGCAAAATACCTACTATCCTCACGAATATCTGAGATAGATAAAAATAATTAGCTTAATGTTATCAACAACATATCTGTACAATGACACAAAAGTAAACACAATCTGCATATCTATGGAGTTGTTGCCTACCTAACTTTGTTCCAACAAGAACAATTGGAACATTGGGTGCAAATCGACGAAGTTCAGGCATCCACTGAGAAAAAACACCAAATGGATAACTTTAGTCACTGGTATACTAAACTCCGGCATATTAAGAAACAAAATCAAACTCAAAGAGCACGAGTATCTATGTCAATGAAAAAAAAAAAAAAAAAAAAAACTCTATTGGCTTTAATTTAAAACGGAAAATGACCGACCTTTTTCAAACATGATCTGAAATAGCAAAAACAAAAGAAATGGAAAAAGAGAAAAAGTAAAGCAGGATAAAGTGAGAAAGGGATACTCATTAAAATCAGTACCTTCTTAAGAACATTTTCATAGCTTGCCCTACTGATTAATGAGAAAGCTAAGACAAATATATCAGCACCTCTGTAACTCAGTGGCCTTAACCTGCTATAATCTTCCTGACCTTCAAAACAGGGGGGAAACCAGTATCAAGAATAAATCACTAACCAGAATCCTAACGTCAAACTGAAAAGGGAGCAATGGACCACAGTAGCATGATAGATCCTCATTACCAAATGAAGTTAACCAAAAAAAGAAAAGCTAATCACAGAAGAAGTTTGTCTATGGGAAAACCTAATACCTGCAGTATCCCAGAGTCCCAAGTTGACAATGCTCCCATCCACAGCCACATTGGCGCTGAAATTGTCAAACACTGTGGGTATATAATCCTGTCGAAAAGTAACAGACAAATTGAGAGAGACGGGGAGAGAGATCTCCACTTGCTCACATAATATGCACACCCGATTTCAAACCAAAATTAATTTTTGCCGGGCAAATACATGAAGAAAACAGGTGATTTTTCATCATACATGTTGAGGACTGCTATCGGAAAGACCCACCAGCAGAAATCTCATGAAATGTCCATAAATAAAACAAGAACAAGAAAAAGAAGGGTTTTTGTCAGATGGGTCATGAAAGACTTACAGTGGGGAACTTGTTGCTGGTATAACAAATGAGCATACAGGTCTTCCCAACAGCTCCATCTCCGACAGTAACACATTTAATGAACTTCGAAGCACTCATCCTCTCAAACCCACAACTTGTACAGTAGCTCTTGAGCTACAGCACTGGAATATACGCTAGAATCTTTAAAGTTAAATAGTAAAAACAAGAAGCTTCAAAGAAAAGGTTCAACAAAACGAGACGAAGAAGATGGAAGAGAACAGTGTCCTGAAATGTTGAAGAATGACCTGATATAAAGAGGACCCTCTTCTAGTTTTAAGAAAATAACAAAAAAATTAAATAAATATGAGAGAGAGAGAGCTGGAGTTGTTTGTAGTCAAAGGGTCTGTATGTACTTTTCAATGTTCATCCCTCTCAATAAATTTCAAATCCAAACCGAAAGATTTTTTGAAATGCAGAGGATAATGGGCCCCTGTCTCAAACGGCCACCTATAGGCTATAGCTCACTTGCCGTCCTTGCTGGTTTCCAACTTCCAACCATGCAAAAACATAATTTATTGCCAAAGGTTGCTAAGCTAGATGTTATGAACTTCCCTATATGCTCGATTAAAGTACAAACTTGTGTTACAAGTATTCTTAAAGTGTTATAAATTCATCTTTATTATGTCTTGTGCAAATTTACTATTAAATTTGTGAAACTCATATAAGGTCTCATAAATTCAGCGATAAATTTATTTATCTCTAATGCGAAGATGAATAAAAGATAGATAAAAGATAAAAGCCGAATATTTCTCTTAGAAAAATTTATTTTTCATTACTAAACTTGATTTACAACAATTCGTCGATTAAATCACTAGCAACTTAAACAATTTTAGATCACTAAAATTTATTTGAACAGTTAAATCTTATACAAATTCTCCCACAAAGTTATGTTGGACGGTAAATTATTGAAAATACCAATCATAACATGCATGAATCTTCTTATTGGTATCGTTTTCTTGGTTATAGGCTTATAGCATTAGCATGTGCGCAAATCCCCTGCTTTTTGACCCCTTTTCACTAGCCCATTTGAGAACCCCAATGTTGGGATGTCAAGCACCGGAAGCAGAAACAAACAAACAATACAATTATTAGGTTAAACTATATTTTATTTCCTCACGAGTTAGGGTTTATTGTCAAAATTTGAGAAGTTTCTAGGTGGGTTCTGGTAAGAGAGGTTGTTCTTTAATGCCAGCAGAATTTGAAAACCAGAAATGCCACCGTTAGATATTAAATGGACCAAATTATCCTTCACTCTTGTCGCTATTCATTCACATGCAAGAATTTGAACAGAAATTTTCTTTAAGCCCCACATGTCTGCATCCCCAATCTTGGTTCCCATTTGGCACACAATTAAATACCTGACACTTTGGTACCGATAAAAAAAAAAGGTTTTGAAATTATTTTTAAAACAATAGTTAAAAGAGAAAACCTTTTATCATTTCATGCTTACAGCATTCAATATAGTACTGACACGTTAGCAATACCACGATAGAAAATACCACTTAAATAAAATAGTAACCTAAAATGATAAAAGCACTATTTTGTAGGTATCCCAAATTTTTTTCCAAAATCCTTCCCAAATAATATGAAAAGCACTATTTTGAAAAGGAGTGGGAGACAAAAAAAATAAAATGAAAATTTTTTAAGGAAAAAAATTCTTGCCACATCATTTGCGAAACATTTTGGGAAGAATCCATTGGGATGTCTAGCATTATCCTTCTCAGCCAACGTTCTTGCCGCCCACCTACAAAGACCATAGTCCCCTGTTACTAGACACCATTGCCAACCACTGCCCAACCACACTGAAATCCATGGTCAGGCCGTGACCCACGACGAATCACGGAATCCGCAGTGGGTTACGGCCTGACCCACCTAGCGTGGGTCTTTGGCTGTGACCCTTGGTCACGACCTGACCACGGATTCCGGCGATGTTGGGCGATGGCTCTCTCTCTCATATGGATTCCGGTGTGGCTAGGGGGGTGGGATGTTTTAAGGATGGATTTGTAATCATGTGTTTTGCTCTTGGTGTATTTTGGCGCATTTGGTGTTTTTAAGTGAGGTGTCAAATTTTGATTGAAAGTTGCAAAAGGGGTGTTTTAACTTTTAAGGATGGATATGATAGTAGGGTTTTCTAGTTAAAATTTTTGTTTTTTTTAACTTTCGTTTTCACTTTTCCAAACAAAAATATTAGCAACACAAACACAACACGATTAGAAACACAAAAAATAGTTTTCCCGTTAAAATACTTTTTATAACCAAGAATAAAAAACATATCTTAAAACACATTAAAACAGAGGCTTAATAGCGGGTTCAGCCTAAAAAAGCATTTTGTGTGATTGTTAATGAAAAAAAAAAAAAACAAACCTCAAGATGGTGTGAAGGTTTGCTTAATTTGTTACGTGTTTTGCAAGATTTGTTTGCTTCATTTGTTATGTGATTAAAAAAAGAGTAGGAGGGGGCAATTACCTTTGACTACTCTACCTGAGCGTAATCATGGTAAGCTTTAGCGAGGACATTAGCAAGACTCAAGATGACTAAGGGTGCATTTGAGATTGCAATTTTGTAAAAATAATCTGTGTTTTTAAAAGATATCGCAAAACGTATGGCGTTTGGCATTGTGATTTAAAAATCACTTAATTTAATATAGGAAAAAAATTTACAATTTCTACAAGCAAGTTAAGGGATGCTTATTTGAAAATGCGAGAATTTTAACCAAAAACACGACTTCACATAACAAATATTTACTAAAAAAATACTTTTTAACATATTTTATCAAAATGTCTTTACGATTTTAAAAAGTAGTGATTTCAAAAATGTAATGTTTAAAATCGCATTTATTAAAAATCACAATCCCAAACAGATCCTAACACTAATTAGAATTAAGTGAGACTCATTTCGAGTTTTGAACTTGGTCCTTAGTGCATGTCTAATCTAATCACATGAAAATTGCCTTGGAACTACTTAACCACCCCACTAAGGATAAATCATTTGACAAACGAAAAAGAATTCAAGGGAATTATTTAGATTATGAAGTTTTGGAAATCTTTTGGAACAAAAACTCTCAAAAAGGCCTACAACTAGCTTTGTCTTACTAATCCAAGATGACAGCAAACTTTTTGGCAAAAAGCAATGGATTGCGATATCTTTATTAAGCCTAATTTGTGTCTCAAGTTCAATTAACAGACAAAACAGATACAGTTGCCGCATTCGATGATCACTGTTCCAAGTGCCTGTGGGCTGTAAAGTTGAAGGGCATCATCGTTTCAACAAATGTATTATGCATCTTTAAACACTTTCATGGCAAATCGAGCCAAAAGTGTTGTATCAGATCCCAATGAACAACTTGGGTCCAACTCACATCTTGGATGAACCTGGCAAGATTCAAAAATTCCATATTCTTCTCTAATTTTTGGTTAAGTTGATGAAAATGGTCCAAAATGATCATTTGGAGTTGTTTCCTAATGACATGCTAACAGATGACCACCCAAAAAATACCCCGTATAATAAGGTAGCTCATGAGAGCCTCTTTAAACTTCATTTGTTCGGACATGTATCTGGGTAGTTTAGATCCTACGTATTTAAACTGTCTGAACACCTGTTTGAACAAGTGAGATGCAGACAAACTCTCACATAAAATTGTCATATTGGATAGAATCTCGTCCATGAAAAAGAAAAAGAAAAGCAATTATAGAAGACATAGAACCTAGGAATAAGCGTTACTAACCAATGAGTAACCATGCACTCTTACATTAATCATTATTAAATGAAAGAAAAAATCAGTAGTAATATATGTAGCATTTCTCTTTGACCAATTTGGAAGCCATACTAGAGGTTTGTTTTGGAATAAGATACTTCCGGCCGTTTCTTAGTTAATACTCGATTAATGCCCGACCCTCCATCATAAATCTAGACATTAGTTGAATTCTCCGCAGATAATCCAAAAATTATTTGACAAAATAATACATAATTATAACTATGATTAGAAAGAAACATGTGCTAAGTACAAATGCTCTCGTAAGATGGGCCAAATATATATTGTCTTTAAGAATATAGCATGAATCGGCCAACCAATGGATCAATTTGATTATAGATTAGTGTGAATTGATTATATATTACCGCATTGCCTTTCAAAAAGCTTATACGGCAAAATGTCATTTTATCTAATGGTGTCCTTTAACAAATTTTTCTTCAATGGAAATGGGGGTTATATAGTTATTGTTGGGAAAATAAATATTTGGATAATACTAAAATGAAACCATGATATAAAATGTTGGCACACTATCTTAACCCAAGAGCTTAAATATAACTTAAATTTATGAGTTTAGATAGGGCCGGGGCCGGTTTTAATATCTAAGATAACAAATTTAAGTGATACATTTTTTATTTTTTTTATTGTAGTTTTTTTTTTTTTTTCTAGGATATATTGTTGGGGAGTCCACCTCTATCTCGGATTTTGGATGTATTTCGTTAGGATCCTTCATTCTCATGGGAATGATCTTTCTTGTAACTATTTTACTGAATTTGATTAGAAACAAAAAAGTGCAACATTTTTTTATATTTAAATATATATTTTTAAAAATAAATAGACAAATATGCTGCGTATAAAAATATTTACCAAAAGATAGACACACAAGAATGCCGAATAGCATTTAAAAAGAGAGAGAGAGAGAGAGAGAGAGAGAGAAGGGAATTAAGACTCTCTCTAGTTCATTTTCAGTTAGTTATAATAAAAATGTACTAGTTCGAATCCCGCTCCCCCTCTTGTGTGGACATGTCAAAAAAAAATAATAATAAAAATGTTTTGTCCCTTTAAAAAGTGAAAAGACAAAAATATCTCACAAATATAACTAGCAGAATATTATTTAATTAATTTGAAATAGAGAGAATCTTGTTCAAGAGCAGAAAAAATAAATGAATTAGAAAGGATCTTGTTCGGAGCAGGAAGAATTAAAATTTGACATGATCCTATATTAAATAACATGTTTTTAACATGTTTTAGCATTTAATACGACGACAAAATATTTGTTGGCGTACACCAATATTGTCGTCCTAACTTCTTCAGGTAATAAATACCAGTGTTAGGCCTCTTTCAAGCAATATCCTAAAACGTCACATGCTTTCTTGTGAGTGATCCTCCATGCCTACTCCTGGAGCCTATGTGTTTCATTCATGGTGGTTCAATTTGAAACACAAACAGTTCATCAATTTGCAATGCATGCACATTATATGGATAAATATAATCTATCATACAACTAAAATGATGTGAAACCCTTGATTTTTTTTTTACTAATATTGATCCAAAAGATAATTTTAACTGTTAATCAAGTTATATGATAATCTTAGTCTTAATATATAAGATTAGCATACCCATGGTGCTATTAGCATATTATATGAGGATCTTCATAGTTCCACAATTTAAACAAGTAAAAGAATAAGCAACAAACAGCATCTTTAATTCCATATCCATCACGTAGCATAAAGATAATCCACTGCCATGAGTAAAATATGATGCGAGCATAATGATCCAGAATCCAAAACATCTTTATTTTCACATCCATCACATTCTGCTTTTAACGACTGGAGACAACCCAGCAGGGAGCAGGAAGGAGGTGAGGGACAAAAGAGAGGAAGGAAGGATATGCGTGTGAACGAAAATTTAAAGTGCCTTGATAATATCCTCAGCACTGGAGACAGTGAATTCACCCCCAGATTCAACATTTGCAACCTTCACTTTGAGGTCGTCCACCAAGAGAGCAAATCTCCTTGAACGAGTCCCCAGTCCTTTCTCTCCAAGGTCAAGCTCAAGACCAAGAGCATGGGTGTATTTCGCTGCCCCATCAGCAAGGAACTTCACATGCTTGTTCTCAGGGTAAGTCTTGGCCCATGCCTTCATCACAAACGAGTCATTCACTGCAAACGAGAGTCAAAACTGTATTTTTAACCATTCAAGTCCCAGGCAATATTTATCCTAAAGATGAATCTGAGACAAATTCACATCAAATTGCTTACATAAAAGTTGCAATATGGTCCCAATCAATCCAAAAAGAGTAAGGAAAGTATTAACATGACAGTTTGCTTGACATAAAAGAACTGAAAACAAGACAAAGCTCAAGAGATGGTTGTGCCTGAAATAGTATCAAATGTACATGCGAATGTCCAACTGGGCAAGAAAATGCTACAACTGTAGTGTACTTGTTGCATGGTGTTAAAAGCATTTGAAACAAAATCTTAAACCAGCAGATGGACAGGCCAAACCAATAAATAAACCCATAATCAAGCCAACATAGAACCCTTATGGAACTTCTTTCTTTAACACATGGTAAGCATTTACTTGATTAAAGGCATTCTATTAACCTGAGAAAATCAACATAACACTAAAATAAATTATGTATATTCAGTTATTTGCAATAAACCTCCACATAAAAGTTTTTAGAACACTAACATATACCAGAACCCAGCCAACCAAATTACCAAGGAACTTCATATCTAATAAACCATATCTAATAAACCTAAGACTAACAAATCCAGGAAGAATATTTGTCAAATTTTGGTTACACAAATGAAACTGATCCCTTATGTTCAACATAAAGTTGAAAGCTACAGTGGAGATATGAACAACATATGGTATCTCATAGGTTCTATATGGGGCAACTAGCTACCAACACTTGTTCAGATATTTACATCAAAACACCAACCGACATTTATATTGGAAATTAAACAACTAGAAGCAAATACATTATAAGCATGAATCTAAAATACAAAATCCAGATGAGATTATATGAACAATACCACTAATCAACAAAATTTCGTCAACTCCCTTTGACTTTAGCTCCTCCGCTTTCTCAACGAACCCTGGCACATGCTTCAAGCTGGGCCACACACAAAAACGAAAAAAGAAAATAAAAAAAATAAAAAGCAATCAAGCTATATTAATCATGTAGTCCGTAATTCACGTTTCAATGACTGTCAGATTAAATTCATATGGTGGTGATATCTCTAAATTATTAGAATAATGGTTAAATTATGAGAAAAAATTAAATATCACCCTCACACTTGACATAGGTGTCAATTTAATCCATGTACTTTCAATTTGAATAATTTACCCCCTGCAGATTAGATCTGCGACAAATTAAACCTCTATTAAAAATTGCTCGTTAAATTTAACAGAGTTAAACATTACATGATATGTTTATCCTTTAATGTCCATCCGAATTACAAAACAACCATTCTTTTAATACATATATATGGTTCAATATGCTACTATATAGACATCTTCAAGCATATGCTGTTCCCAAATTGCATTCTTAAACCAAATTTTATGTGTATATAGTTCAATATGCTACTATATTGACATATTCAAGCATATGCTGTTCCCAAATTGCATTCTTAAACCAAACTTTATGTGCTTATCTATATTGACATTAAAACACATAAACAAAGGAAGAAAAAATGTTATGTAATTTGGACAGGAACAAAGTTTTCCTCCAAACTCTGACATGTCTCTTTGAATCATCATGGTATTTAATACATGTGACTCGTGAAAATTTAATAGACAGGGTTGGTAAGTTCGTAGAAACACTGTCCTTTTGGGTAGATGGTAAAGGATAACATCGACCCATTACGAACAATCTTTAACAGACAGTTTAATTCATCACATATGGCTAAATTGTTCAAATTGAAAATGCGAGGATTTAAATTGACGCCGATGTTGCAAGGGAGATTTGTTATTTTTCCTTTTAACTTTTTTACCATTTTCTGTTCCAGATTTGGGTTCAATGAATGAAGAGCGTTTAAAATAAATAGACAATCAAATTCACTAATCTCCATCTTTCAATATCCAACAATCGATATGTAAACTGGGAACAAGCGGTGAAGAGTACTGGAAATGGTTACCTGCAAGTGGGCGTGAAGGCACCGGGGACGCCGAAGAGGATGACTTTTTTACCGGCGGCGAGGGAGTGTACGGACACAGATTGGAGCTTGTCTTCCTCGTCGAAGTAGGAGAGCGTACCGTCCGGTAACACATCGCCGACAGCAATCGGGGCCATTGTTGTTGATCAACGGTGGTGATGTTGACGAGGAGAGTTTGTGATCCGACGGTAAGGAGTGAGTGAGCGAGTGGTGAAGGATCAGACCCAGAGATAGTGGCCGTATATATATAGCGAATAGTTGGTTTGGTTTATTAGCTGGATTTGATGAAAGTTTGGAGTCCGCTAAGCCACGTTGTGAAGTATGAGGAATGTTAGACTGTGTTTGGCAATGGATTGAACCGGAGGAAATGGACTGAAATTGTAGTAGATTTGATTAATGTGATGAAAAAAGCAAAAATATTTTGTATAGAAAAATTAAATTTTTTGTTTTGTTGTGATTTTTTTATTTAAAAAGTGATAAAAAGTAATTAATGTGATATAAAAAAATAAAAATATTGAGATTAATTTTGAGAATTTTTTTTTTTTTAACTTTATAAAGTCTAGTTCGGTCTCTTGGCAAACATAGCCTTAAGGACCACCTTTTTTTTTACGGAAACTTGAATATTATTATTAGATTAAAATTTAATAATAAAATTTTTTGATAATTTTTAAACTACTCCTCGTGGAATATTTTGCGTTAAGTCTAGTGAATTTTATTAGTTTTATCATGTCAGTACTAATTTTTAAACAATATTATTATTACTTTTGTGAAAAAATCTTCAACATTTCAAATATGGTTATAGTATATTTGTAATTAATTAATTAATTATAGATTTTGTCGTTTAATTCAAACAAATTTAAGGGTGCATTTGAAATTTTGATTTTGATTTTTTTTTTTTGCAAAAATAATCAAGGTTTTTAAAATATATCACATTAATCTAAAATAGAAACAAATATATATATGATTTCTATAAGCAGGTTATGGATCGAGTGCTTATTTGAAAAGATGCGATTTAAAATCAAAATTACGATTTCATGTAAGAAATATTTGAATAGGTTTTAATGTTTTTCTTTTTTTCTCTTAAAGTTTTTAATATATATTTATACAGTGGCGAATTCAGGAATTTCATTCATAGGGGACATGATTTTTTTTTTAATGAATACAAAAAATGAAGTTGAACGAAAATATAATTAAAGAAACAAGTGAATAAATTCAACAAAAAATATATTAATTTGAGCCATTAATTTTATCTATCAATTTAAATAAATGCAAAAATTTGTATTATTGAGACAAGGAGATTTAATATGTTAAAAATTAAATTAATTATCTCAATAAAACACAAACATTAACATTTATTTAAACCGTAAATAAAATTTTAGAACATGAAAATCTATGCAGTAAAAAATACAAGGATCTCAATCCTACAAGGACAGAATGCAAAGAACAGTTCCTAGAGATTAGTAAGGCATTCAAGTCACCCCTCTGCATTTCCAGTGGGTTGTTGACGCAGCCATCAATGCATTTATATTACTTTTCAACGATATCTACCATGCAGATTTTATATTTATTTAAAGTAAAAAAAAAAAAAAAAAAAACAAACCGTGGCAGAGAACTCAGAAATTGAAGTAATGGAAGCCAAGCTGTTACTCTGAAATTTTGAATGTCAATGAAAGTGAGGCCAATCGCAATATTCCTTCCTCCTCTGCCTCCAAAACCAGCAGTAATGGAGGAGGCTTCTGTGTCTCTGTTCCTTTCATGCAGAAGGTGGTTACTTTCTCCTTATCTTCTTCCAACTATCTTTTTCCCTTATTTTTCCTGCTATATTTTGAACCTCAACTCAACCACATCTAATTATTTTTATGCCAGCACCATTTTTTTTCTTAATAACTTGGGCATCCGGCCGACTAGATCTCCGGGAACAAAAAATTTATTCACCAATGAGGGAAAGAAAATTTTTTTACCATAGTAAGGGGGATTTTTACGAAAATTTTTTACCTCGACCCCCCTCAGATCCGCCCCTATATATATATATATATAATAATCATTCCATGGAAAATATGGTTAAATCAAATGACTGTGGTGCACTCTCGTGGCCCTTAATCAAGGGTGAATCTTAAATTCAAATTAGTGAGATACTCTATACATGGCCGAACACCTGGTATGGTGGGATATGATTGATGTCTTGCAATACAAGTCATAGGCTGCCATTTAATTTAAAAGATTTAGGGGAAAATATATTTACGTATCAACGTATTTACGTTTTGGCGTTTAATGTTTAAAAAGTGACGAAAGACTCCCATATATAATGAATTTGACGTTGACAAAAAACATCTCAATCTATTTGGATGGAAACCAAGTCATGTACGTGTCACGTAACACTTTCTAACCAAAACTTTCAAAAATGATTTCGGAGGTAAAGTGTAACATAAATGACTTCGAGGGGTAAAGTGTAAACAAAACTAAACCTAAAGCATTAAAAAATAATAAAAAAAAAAAAACTGAAGAAGAAAGAAAGAAAGAAAAAAGACCCCTAAAAAAATAAGTTGGGGATGGCCAAGCCACTTCCAAACCGACCAAATGAGGATGGCTTAGCCAACCCGAAACCCATTTGGGGTGGTCTCAACCACCCATATTCGATTATATGAGGTGGTTAGACCACCTCATGGGACACATGGGTGGTTCGGTACCACATACTGGCTGAATGGGGATAGCCAAGCCGCCTCCAAATAGCTTGGCCACCCCCCACTTCTTCTTCTTCTTCTTTTCAAAAAAAAAAATTTTATTTATTTTGTATATAAACTTTTGTTTTAAGTTTAGGTTTAGTTTTTGGTTTTTTCTGTTAATTTATTATTTTAGTTTGAATATAAACCTTTTGTTTTAAGTTTTAGTTTTAGTGTTTTTATGTTTATATTTATGTTTACACTTTATTCCCGAGGGCATTTTTGAAAGTTTCAGTTAAAAATGTCAAGTGGCACGCACATGACATGGTTTCCGTCCAAATAGATGGATGGTTAGTATTTTTTTGCCAACATCACATATATTGTGGGGGTTTTTCAATTCATTACTTTTTAGACATTGGGCACCAAAACGTAAATGCGTACTTCAGGGGGTAAAATGTATTTTTCCCAAAAATTTAATACATTAAATGCATTCCCAAAACTAACTTGTGATATGGGTGGGTTTAGGAATTTACATGATTTTTGAAGAGATAGCACCTCAGATATCATCCGCATCCAATTTGCTTCGCAAAACGAACTTCGACGTACGGCTCACCTCCGATCCAAATCCAACATGAAAGAGGAGGTATTTGATTATATATATTCATCTGTTTATTCAATATTATGATGTCGTTTTTGAGTAATTTCATCACAAACGACAAGTGCCGCTACATGTTCTGGATATATTGCTTCAAAACATGCCCTTTTTTCAGATTGAAATAAGATTTAATTTCCTTTCAGATTCTGTGTTTTCAATTGAGTTATGGAGAAGATTAATGTCGTGCCTCTTATTGATTCAATAAAGAGATTATAGTAATTAGTAAATCAAATTCTCAGAACTTTGCTATGTAAACCGAGAAAATTAAAGAAACTGTAATATATAGGATTTTTTATTTGATGCATTATTTTAATTCAACAAATTAGATTTTTTATTTTTTTATTTATTAATACTAAAACAGATTCACAAGGTTAGCCGATTCATCCAGACTGTTGTTGCAACAACATGTCATTACAGAAAGATACTGACAAACAACAGCCTCAGAAGTGATTCCTTACTCCAAGGGTTAGGTATGTATATATGGTCTATTTTACATTTCTAATAAAAAGTAGAGAGCGACAAAGATGCGAAACCTTGGTAAGAGAGACATGTATGGTTGTGAGTCTTGTGACAAGAAGTTGGTTTTAGATATGCAAGTACGATTGGAAAAAGTTTAAGCACTTTTATATAGCCTACAATTATGATTTATTTATAGGCCGAAGGTAGGTTATCTACCGCTAGAGGGTTAACTCAAGTAGTAAAAGCTTTGATTTTGATGTCATTCCCATTGAATGCAAACAATTCTTTAGGGTTATACTCGCCGACGAAACCGATCTTTTACTTGGATCCTTGTGGAAGGGGCACTTTGCACTAATTCTAGGTTTTTACCCAACAGGCCAGGGTGGATATACAAACTACAAAGTAACCCTAGCTCCCTTGACGAGGTTATTTATGTTCATAATTTGAAATATGAATTTTTTTTTTTTTTTTTTTTGGCAGAACGTCATTCCAGAGTTAAATTTACAAGATGGTCACCTCCAACATTGGAGCAAAAATTTAAAGTCAACACACATGCAAGTCTCTCAAAACAACACATTTTCTTAGGATATGCCCTCTTTGACCATCGTGGTGTACATCTTTTGCGACGTGCAAAAGTTATAAAAATGGAGAATCACACTATAGGGAAGGCTGGGGCAAAAAATGATGAAAATCCTAATATAGTGATCATGGCTGAGGCAAGAGCACTAGAATTGGCTTTAGTTGAATTGAAGGAAAGAGGATGGCTACCCGGTGTGGTTCAACTTGGTTGCTTCTCATTGTTTCAGAAGCTTCTCGGCATTAGCCCATTATACACAGTAACTTCTAAGGAATTACGTGACATTATTGAAAGTTGTAAGCATATCATTGACGAGAAGCATATCCAAGTCAACTGGGCACCTCGACAGGTTAATGCAATAGCCAAATCTTTGGTGGAATCCGCGAAGAAGGACAAAAAGGATATGTTTAACACTGATATAGATCTCAAGTTGTGTCACATAACTTGGGGCCAAATGTTTGGCCCCTTTAAACCTTATTTGTCTAATACAACTCCGACTTCGGAAGTACGACAAAAGTATCTCTTGTCAAATGAAGATGGAGTTGCACAAAAAATCTTGAGTTGGATTAATATGGGTAAGTGTAATAAAACCAACACTTTTTTTTATTGATTTGATATGAGGTAAGATAGTTTAATTTTTTTTTATTATTATTATTTTTTTCACAGCGCTGAGTAAGAACAGAATTCCAAAACAAATCGCATTTGAGATTTCGACGAAGAATGGGGTTCGATTGCTAGAAAGATACGCGAGTATGCTTGCCATAATTTGTTTTTATTATTATTATTTGTTTAGGAAGTTCAATTGAAATCTTATTTTGTCTTGGTGCAGTGTCATTAACTTCTGTCGACAAAAAAGTCGCGGATGCTATTATCGAGGATCAAATCTTACATAGGTTGATTGATATTTTTGACCACTTGCAACCTATTCCTATCCCGGTAAGCTTGAAAATTTATTATGAAAATCAATTCGCTACACATTATAGTTTTTAGCCCTTATTTAACATTGTTGCTTGAAAATTTATTATGAAAATCAATTCGCTACACATTATAGTTTTTAGCCCTTATTTAACATTGTTTTGATTTGTTCAGCGGACTCTCCTTATGTACTTGCAATTTGACACTGAGATTGAGGTATGTATAACGATGTGTATTTATTTTTTAGCTTATTGAAATGCATGTCTATAAATAGGTCCTGTATTGTTATTTATTTTGTAAAATTATCTATTAATCCAATATGTTCGAAGATTAGAAAGTATCGATTAACGTGTATTAATTGTTATTTATATTTTAGCTTCTTGAAATGCATAGTAGTTGTCTTGTTTAAAATACTAAACATTGGAAATGTAAATCATTTTTGACATCATATATAAATGTTGACTTTGAATTCCATTCTTGCTCGCAGTTATTGCCAAATGATTTATTTAGATCATGTTCACCAGAAGAATTTATGATTAAGTCCCATCTTCGATATTTTGTTTATTTTCTGGGCCGAATGCAATTTGGAAGTCTTGCTGTAACGCTACGGGTGAGATGAATAACATTATGGGAAAATTTATACAAAAGATAAAAATTTAGGGGAATCTATTAGCTGTTGCATATGCCTTGCTAATTATTGTTTATGTTCTTACCTTTGTAGGCTTTGAGCTATTATGCTCCAGGTATTTGCATTCATCGACATAAATTTGGACCCCGTAAAAATTATAGAGGGAAGGTAAAATGCGACAGGAACTCAATATGTTTACTTGCTTTGCAATAATTTTAAATTCATATTATGACCTTGATATAGTAGTCTTTTATACTATTGTGGTACAATTTTGAATAAATTTGTTATGATTTAGGATATAAGGAGCACTATTTTGGGGTGGCTTCACCTGCGCACAATAGATGATTTTCAAATTATTGATATCCTCAATGAAGTGGAATGCAAATCTGTGGTAAAATGGAACCTATCTTTTTTGAAGGATTTTCTTTTTACTGTTCTTAGTTATTTGCTTTTATCCTTAAAAATAGACTTGTTTAAGTTAATATCTACTTTTGGTTTGCAGGAAAATATAGAAGGTAATTATTGGATCAAATTATAAATAAAGATGAAATTCAAAAGTCTTGTATGAAAGCAAATTATATATATATATATTAATATTGTTTGAGTGGGTTTCAGTAACATTAAAGGAGCTCATGCAAAAAGGTATACTCATTGAGATGAAACCCGATCTCTATATCATACAGCGAAAGCAGGTAATTTTTTTCCCACTTTTTGGTTTAGCATATTGATTCACTATAATTTGTTATCTAACATAAAATAAAAAAATAAAAAAGATATTTTAGTTGTCTTATATTATTACGTTTTCATTGTTATTTAATATCAAGTTTTTTTTTTTTTTTTTTGGTACTTTTATGTAGTTGCCACAACCATCTCAAAATGATTTCAGTGTTGAAGTTTTGGAAGATGAACATAAAAAAGAGGATGAATTCACTGCTTATTACTACAAGGTATAACTAGGTTTTCTTTTTCTTAATTAGAAATCTAGTTTTATTTCCCTTAGGCTAGTTATTAAAGTCTTTGTGGTTATAACCATGAATCCTACTTTTAACAGGTTGCAGAAGGAATTGATCTCTAAAGGTCATACACTTTTTGGGTTCTTACCCTACTTTTAACAGGTTGCAGAAGGAATTGATCTCTAAAGGTCATACACTTTTTGGGTTCTTACGTTTGGCAATGTAAGTTATCAACAAGAGGAAAAAAAAAAAAAAAAATCTTCCACTTTAATTTATTACTTCACTTGTTGGTGATATATTAAGCTACTTAATTTATGTATCTACATTGACTTGGCTATTATTTCGTATTAAAAATCACTCAATTTCTGTACTGTTCTTAGAGCCTCTTTCTTTTTGAATGCTTGGTGAACCCTTTTAGGCATGCATGGTAACTAGGACAAAACACATGTTATGATTAAGCACATGATGTTAAATATAGTGTCTCATATGGTGGGTAGAGAATATGTTGAAATATTTTTTTGGTTGAATGGGCTCTAGTAACTAATTTTGCTCTTAGTAATGTCTAATCAAGAACATTTATTCATGTCGTAAACAGTTATAAACTTACTTTGATTAATTATTTTTCTGCTGATTATAGGGATCTAAAAAGAATCTATTGCCTAGGGCTGCAGTACCATATATACCAATATATGAAGGTGCCTTGATTTTGCAGGACTAGTTCAAGAGATGTTCATGTTCTTCAAAGTAAACATTTGCCTTTGCTTTCATCATCTTTTTATCTGCATGGCCAAAAAAAATATATATATCTATGCTGATTTAATTGCTAAATTCATTGAGGTGTTGCATGTAACATCTCCCTATTTAGGGGGTGCTAACACGAACTTGACATATTCAAATAACTTGTTGCTTACTTTTTAGGTATCCTCAAGTCTCAACCTCAAGGCTGGGTTGGCTTAAGTGGTAAGGGTATTGATTTTGATAGCATTTCCATCATATCTAAGGTTTGAATTTCCTTGAGTGCAAATAATTCCTTGAGTCCACACCTCTTACCTAATCTACATGGAGATGGCATTTTGTATGGGTTCAAAGTTTATCCAATAGGAATGAGTATCTAAAGTAGTCCCTCGGTTCCTCATCATAAAGGAAAATAGAAGATATCTCTACTTGTCGAAGAACAAGCTCATATATTGACCAAGTTTGTAGTAAATTGGTAAGTAAGGTGATGGCCTAATTTGTGTAGGGAAGATGTCTTGCACTCGGGTCCAAGATTTTCCCTCCGAGTATGGATACACGAAGTGGCCCATTTGGGGGTTCTTGTCATAAAAAATAAAAATAAAAATCCTACCTATTATTTGATGGACAAAAATTTCCTACAAATTGGGTGGAAGGAGTTTTACAATTACTCCTCTTAAAAGTGACATGTGTTCTTTAAGCAAGTGAGAAACATATGTTTTCTTATTAATGCTATTAAAAAAGTAAGTATAACTTTTATAAGGACGTTGCGTAAATCAGATTGTTTGTGTTGTCTACTACAACTTGCCACATCAAATTGAAACACCAAAATATTTCAAGCTGAAAACACCCTATCAGTATTTTTCCCATTTTTTCTGGTTTTTTTTTTTTTTAAAAAAAATTTATTATTATTATTAAGCATTTAGGGCTTCTCATTTATTTGTTTCTTTAAATCGATCTCACAAATCTTCATCATCATATAAATTTACTAATTTAGCTACCCGGCGCCCACGCAACTAAAGCGAAACAAGAATGATTTAGTGTCAATATTTTGACAAAAATATTTTGGCAACAGAAAACCCTAAAAATCCTTTATTCAACAAGGGTCAACTACTTGTGCACAGTTTTTCCTCCTCCCTCCATCCCTAGAAAACCCCTTCTTCTTTTCACACGCAGTGCTGCCAGCAATCGTGTGTTATCATACTCTCGGCCGGCCATGGCCTATGTGTTCACTGCGATTTTTCAGTTATAATAATGGTCGACAGAAGATTGTAAACCTTTGGTACAGAGATCATTAGGATGTGGGATTTGGTGAGTTTCTGGGATCATCTTCACCCAATTGTAAAGTGATAGTATGATAGCAACCAATACATTTACTGATTATAAAAGAGAATGCAAATCCATGAGATGGGCAGGAGAGTTTACACAATTCAGTAATAATTAAGGTTTTAAATTGTTTTGGTACTCAAATAATGATGAAAATAAGGCATATAAAGTGTACCATTTGTGAATTTAAAGCTATTTTACTAGACTGTATGCTACTTATTATTGTGTTTGCATGTATGCAAACTCTCCCCACTGTCAAGTAAACAGATTGTACAAATCAAATAGAGATGTCAGGGGGATAGTTGTAGGACTTGGGCACAACATCTTCCTCTTTCACACCTTCCACCCTGTCGTCCTCACTACCATATGCCCAGCTACATAAAACATAGTAAAAGACATTGACCACACCCAAAATAGTAAGCACCCAATAATAGTAATCATAGTGGCCCATGTTAAGGTTCTTTGAGACCCAACTCACATTTCCCCCTCTCTTGGTCACATCATCCACAACATTGACAATGAGACTGGCAATCAAATTCCCCACACCCATCCCAAGAGAAAAAAGAGCTATGGCAATGCTAGACATGCTCTTGGGGAACTGAGAATAATAGAACTCTATTTGCCCAATTGCGTTGAAGGCCTCAGCAATTCCCTGCAGGCAGTGCTGTGGCACTAGCCACATTGCAGACATGTTCACCACTGCCCGGGGATCATTGGAAAACCCTTCTCGGATTGCTGTGCTTCGGCGTTTTCCCTCTACAACTGCTGACACTGCGGTGGCTACACATGTGAGTGCCGCACCAATTCCCATCCGCCCTTTAAGGCTAAGCCCTCGGCCCGATTTGGTGAACTTTGATAGCAGGGGAACTCCTATCCTGTCATAGACGGCTGCCATCACCGACATGCTGAGGATTCCGAACACGCCGAGGGAGGCCGCGGGGATTTTGAACTTGTTGATAATGTGCCTGTCCATGGTGCTCGCTTGGAGCACGGAAATCGGTTGTTGGTTGAGTGTCACGGCGACCATTATGCCGGTGGACCAAATGAAGATGACTTTAATTAGTGCTTTTAGCTCTTCTACTTGTGTTGTTGTGCATAGACTCCATGGATCCAAAGCCATGCCATTAGAATCCAAATCCTTCATAGGGTTCCCAATCATGCAAGCCTTGTTTAGATACCTAAGAAATGCCAAAAAATAATTAGACCTTTGGGGAGGATGAATATATAACTTATTATTTTCATTAGACTCAAGTACTATTAAGTAATTGAATCAATTGTTACGAAAAAAACAAGCCAAAAGTTAATTTTCACTGCCACATTATCTTAGTTGCATGATACTCTAATGCTATAATTAGGAGACACGTTATCTCAATTGTATGACAATCGTATAGCAATGTACTAAATAACACAATTCAATCTCTAGCTAATTATATACCTTATTTTGTCGGTTGGCATGGTAAGGTTTGAGCCCTTGTGATAGTACAATCCGTCAGAAATCTTTGGTGGCAAGTCTAGGTGTTTTTTTTTCCAAGCAGCCATTGTGACTTGGGCAAATCCAGTAAACAAGCTCTTGTTTGCCTTGACCTTGATGTAAAGACAAGTACCCAACAAAAAAGTGACGGCAGAGAACAACATGAGCCCTACAGGAACAGCAAAACCCACAACCCAACCTGCGACATCTTGAATATAAACTATGACTGTCACAGAAAGCATGATTGAGATCCCAACTGAAACATAATACCAGTTAAAGAAGCTCTGTAAGATATTCTCTTTTTTGAGGTTGTCTGTCTCGTTAAACTGATCCGCTCCAAAGGCTAGGGAGCATGCCCTAATGCCACCGGCCCCTATTGACATGAGAGCAAATGAGGATAAGAGGAGTCCTAGCTGGGCAGTTGTTGGGGACAAGCATTTTTCTTTCTTCGGGTCGCAATGGGGAGGCCTTGCTTGTGGGATAACTGATGTTAGCCATAATAGGGTCAGCCCCTGACAACAAATTGTAAAAAGTTCTTGGGAATCACACTTGAATTTCTCATTTTCTTTTTATTAACTCGATCATTTTGAAAATTAGAAAGTAGTAAGAAAAAACTGAAATCTTAAAGCTAAAGACAGTACAATACATGCATTAATGCTTGAAGATGGAGAAGAAGAAGAAATAGAGAAAATAAAAAAGCTTACAAGAAGGGTAAAAGCAGTCCCGTATGCAATCATCCGAAAGCGATCCAAGTAGGAATCAGAAAGGAAAGCCCCTATGACCGGCGTGAAGTGCGACACGGCCGACCACATAAACAACACACTAAATCCGGTGACGGTATCCATATGATATTCGTTGATCAAGTACAATATCATATTCGCAATCAGCCCAAAGCTTGCAACCTTTTCAAATGTCTCATTAGCTGCATGCCCACAGCCCAAACCAAATTAAAATTAAATTTTGTAACATCATATATGGTACTAGTTTAATGAAAATTAATTAAGAGACCAAATTTGGTCCCCAAAAGTAGTTCAATTCGTACCTATGATAAACGGCATGGTTCTAACGCCACCCTTTTTGCTTGCAACCTTTTGGGTGCTTTTCATTTTCTCCGACGAAATCTCCATATCCCTTAACTTGCGTGGCCTGCCTGCAATGAAATGGTTTCCGACAGTTTCATATCATTCAAAGAAGAGAGCTTTATTTGCTTAAAGCATGCATATATGAATATGACGGCAATATTTTCATTTTCTTTCCCGCGTGGATTATACGGTCGACGTAAATAATTATGCGTGCGTTACTGTTTTTTTATTTATTTTGGATTTTCCTCTGTATAGGATTCGCAGAGCAGGCTGTGAGCACTGTGCCTTGCGTTACAACGTGTTCACATAGAGATTATCGACTGTCGTCTAAGGAAATAAGGCCCTGTTTGTTTGGCAGGCAGCTCTTTTGAAAATCTGTTTTTATCGGAAAATCAAAAACAATAGAACATGCATAAGACAAGATCATAGGAGAGAACCAGAATTTCATTTTTAAAGTTAGAAACTCATCAAGAGATACAACTCTCGAAAATACATGGGGGTATACTAAGGTCCAACTGACAGCAACAGCGAAGCGTGTTTGAGTGACACGTGTAACCGTCTGGCAATTGCTTTGAAAACAAAAACCAGTTGAAAATAATTGTCTTTCTTTAAATGGTTTGGGGCAGTTTCATCAAAAGCATGAACGACTTAAATTAAGTGGCCTGATCTTTTTTTTAGTGTTTGATTCATTTTGGATTTAGCCAAGTGGAGGATCCGGTGGGTGATATGCCTTGCTTATTACGACTTGTTCACATGGAGATTATCGTCTAAGGAAAAGTTATGCTTTTCAGACCCAACCAAAGCAGGATGTCCTTTGGTTCTTCTAACTATTGTTAACTCTTGGATTATATGAAAGCTAGAAGGTTAAGATCAATAAACAAGGAGGAATGTCTGAAACACCATTTTTATTTCACGTCGGTTCAAATCAATTCTTAAATTAGGGTCTGTTTGGTAAAGGGTTAAGTGGTTTGATAATATAGCAAAAATTGATTGTCGTAAAAATAATAATAAAATAAAAAAAGTGAAAAAGTAGAATGTTTTGTATAGAAAAATGATTTTTTTTTTTGTATTAATTTTTTTTATTTGAATAGTAATAAAAAGTGATAAATGTGATGCAGAAAGTAAGAAAATGTTGAAAAAAAAAAGTGAGATAAATAGTATTTGAAACGAAATTGTTTACCAAATGCAACTTAGTCTTTGTTGAAAAGAGAGTCACGAATTAGTTGACTCAGCATTATAGGACAGTTATGAGATAAAAATATAATTTATAGCATTATTCATCCATACTATGTCCCATTTGTTATCTTTTATGATAAATGTTTATTTGTATTCCATAAATTAAGATATTTAGATGACATTTGTTAACTCTGATTTAACGGATATATTTGTATTTGAAATCATTCAACTCACATATAAAGCTCTATAAATAGTCATATACTCAAATAAACTATCAAGAAAAGATGTAAATCATAGGTCGAATCACTTTAATCTCGGTCTCTGTCATCTCTTTCTTCATTCTCTTTAAATTATTGTTAGTTTCTATACAGTCCTACCGAGCTGATGTGGCAATGCCCATCAATTCTTATAATATATGATTTTTTTTTTCTTAAAAATTGAATCAAATTCTACCCTAATCCTATGAGGAGAGAATAATTTAACCAACCAATTATTGAACAAACCACAATCTGATTTGAAATTTTTTTTAAAAAAAAAAAATCGAGTTTATACATGTAATATAGAATATTGGTATGAGCTTAATTGAACCCAACTCATATTCAAAACACAATTAATTAAACAAACAAATATTACAAACTTCAATTATTCACTCATCCAATTCATCCCTATATATTCTGCACATGTTCTTCTTCTTTCATTTTTGCCCTCCCATCCTCGGTAGGCCCATAAGCCCAACAACAAACAAGAAAATATACAAAATTAACCATACACAGTATGGTGATGAGCCAAAAGTAATAATCCAAGCGCCCCTCATTCAGATTACTCGACAGCCAACTGTTCTTCCCCCGTTTCTTTGTAACCCCATCAACAATCTTCACCAGCAAACTGCCCACAAGATTAGCCACAGCCACTCCTAGAGTGAAAAGAGCCAAAGCAATGCTAGACATGCTGTTTGGAAGCTGAGAATAGTAGAATTCAAGCTGCCCAATTGCATTGAAAGCCTCAGCCAACCCAAACAAGCAAAATTGTGGAATCAGAAGCATTGCTGACATGTCCATCACTGTCTCTGGCTTATCAGCTAGCCCTTTATCAATGGCAATTCTTCTCCTTACATTCTCTACGATTGCAGCTATGGCCATTGCCAATGCCGACAGCAGTAATCCAATTCCCATGCGTGTTTTTTCCCCAAGCCCACGTGGTCGTCCTGTGAGCTTAGCTAGCAATGGAACAAGCAGACGGTCGTATATGGGAATCCAGATTGTTAGTGCGAGAACTGAGAAGACAGAGAATGATCCTGCTGGGATTTGGAAATTGGGAGTGAGGTGTCGGTCCATGATGCTGGCCTGGAGAACGGAGAAGATTGAGTATTGGTTCAAGGCCAAGAGTATGATGATGCCAGTGGAGCACATGGGGATGACTCTTAGAAGTGCTTTGAGTGATTCCACTTGCTCAATTGTGCAGAGGTTCCATGGATTTGAAGCTGACCCATCTGGGTTCAACTCTTTTTGAGAATCACTGATGGTGCAAGCTCTGTTCAGACACCTGCTTATTACATAGATGACAAAAACATGGTAAATAAATTTCTAATGCAGTAAGAAAATCAATGACATTGCTTTGATGTTCCTTAAAATGGGTCATTCAAACAAACTTTTAAATCAAATATTCGTTAAATATTTAGTAAATGATTAAAATTATCTTTTTATTAGTTTAAACTTTTGAGATATATAGTGATTTAACAATGTAGGACGTCATCTAATATCGTAACATATCATCACACTCTGCTGACCTACTCTATATTATAGGTCGCTCTCTCCGTGATGTGGTGAACGCTCTGGTACAAAATAATGCAAACAATATTGGATATGTTACCTTAGATTGTCAGTTGGAGCGGTGAAGCTTGAGTCTTTGCCGTGATGGTACTCTAGATTTGTGGCAGAAAGTGGAAGATTTCTTTTTCTAAAGGCAGCTACGAATACGAGAATAAAAGCACTGAAAACGCTTGTCTCAGCCTTAACTTTAACGTAGAGAGAAGAGCCCAACAAGAACATGAGGGCTGAAAACAACATTAGAATTGCCGGCACTCCAAACCCCACTTTCCATCCCAAGTGGTCTTGAATATAGACAATGGCAGTCAATGCCAGAACTGTCGAAAATGATGCCGACACATAGTACCAATGGAAGAAGCCCTGTAAAGTTCTCTCGCTAATGGGTTTGTCTTTGCTTCCCAGTTGGTCTGCACCAAAGGCCATGGAACATGGTCTAATGCAGCCAGCTCCAATGGAGATGAGCCCGAAAGAGAACAGCAACACGAAGAGCTGGGCTGGTGTCGCCGACTCGCAAGCGCCGCTAGATTCGGAACATGATGGAGGCTTCAACTTTGGGATAACAGCTGTTAACCATAGCAGTGTCATTCCCTGAGACAATTTTCAAAATTTAATCGTTTAGCTTTTGACGGAATATATAGCATTTTTTGTAACATAAATAGTACCACGTGAACTTTTTTTATATATATACTTTTGAGTGTTTACTTTTTAATATGTTAGTTGTCGTGTCAATTTTAGAAATTTTTGTTAATTTTAACATCAAAAAATTGAAGTATAATTTGGTAATTTTAATTATCCGTTAGGGTTTAATGTCAAAAAATTGATGGAAGTGGTAGATTGCATCAAAAATTGAAAGTTCGAGGGGTAGAATTGAATGTTTTTAAAAAATTTTGAGAGGTCATCTCAAAACGCGTGGTATTTTAAGAGTTAATAAAGTTTCTCTTTTAAAAATAAATACTTAAAAAGTGTTAAAAAAAAAAAGAAAAAAAGTTCATGTACTATTTCTCTTTTGTTGACAATACAACCACTTTTAAGTTTAATGATTCAACCTGATTACGTTAAAAAATAAAACTTTTAAAGTTAAAAATAGATTTTTAGAAATAGTTTAATTTTTAAGTCTTTTCTCAAAAGTTTGCCAGAAACCCTATTTTTGAAGGTTTTTTTTTTTACCTAACATACAATCTTTTTTGTTTATGCAAACTTTTTTAAGTACTTTTTAAACATTCTACCAAAATGCCAAACAGGTTGAGACAAGTCAATTGGGAAGTCAACTGTTTGGCCAAATCCCAAATGCCTCGTAGATATTAGTACTTGTAATATCTTCTAATATTTATATTTTTTTTTCTACATTTAATATATTTTCCATGAATGCGATGATTCGAAGTTATCATAAGTACCACATGCAATGGTGACATGAGGTGAAACAGTACCAGTACTACTCCTTGGGAAAGTAAACCATCAACACTTGTGTGGGAAAGAGAATCAATTCCCAGAAAACAAAAAACAGGAAATGATTTTCAATGAATCCAGTTGGTATAAATTAATGGAAAGAAAAAATATTTACTTACGACAAGGCTAGAGAAGGATCCCAAGGTGATGACACGGAATCTGCCCAAATAAGCATCGGAGAGGAAAGCTCCGACAATGGCAAGGCCGTTGGATATGGCTGCCCAGAAGAACAATATGCTTGCTCCATTTGCGCTCTGCATATGATATCCTTTCATCAGGTAGAAGATCATGTTGGGTATCACCCCGTAGCTGGCGACTTTCTCAAATGATTCATTCACTTTTTCATTTCCCAAAACACACAAAGAAGAACAAGAAACATCTCGGTCACTGGTCAGGAAACACTCTAAGATTATCTCTCTGTGTGTGTGTTAACTTGTTTAATTGTTACCTATGATGAAGGGCATGGTTCTGAAGCCACCCTTTCTGGGCTTCGATGGTTGCTCTGTTTCCCTCTGGCTTGAAGGGGCTCCCATGTTGTCGTCCATCGCCGGCTTTGTCTCTGCTCCTTCCTTTCTGTGTGATCCAAATGAAAGAGGGAGGAAGGTTTGAGGATCACTCAATGGGATGGTACCTGCATCTTTTTTTTGGAGGGGGGTTTCCTGGGGCCTGGCTGTACCAGCTGCATGCATCATTTGATAGCGTGGCTTGCGGCAATGTGTTACCTGAGCATTATTTATGTATTATTTCCTTACTTTTATTGTACTATTTCACTGCTGTGGGATCTTGAATTTAGTATAAATATGAAAAGAATTGGGAACTTGAAGAGCTGGCATGTTTATTTATTTTTTTAAAAAAAAATGTTACGAAAAAAAAAATAGAAAATATTAGAAAATAGGAAAAAAAAAAAAATTACTTCACTTGTCCTTAAATTTTTTTTAAAAAAACGGAATGAGAAACTGTAGCATTTTTTATTTTTAGTTTAATTTTTTTTCCCCTATGTATATAGTGGAGTAGGTTGGGTGAAGATAGAATAATGGACCCCAAAGCTTGCAAGATTGGTCCATTGGATAAAGTTGTGAGTCGTGGACCTCGTGGTGTGTGTCCATTTTTTCTTCCAAAATGTAGTGTATGAAGAAAAAGACAAGTAAAGAGCCACATCATGGGGAAACAAAAAAAGAAGCTTGTATTTATGAAATGTAAAACCGTACAATAACTTATTCTTTTTAATTTTTATATAGCTGAATAAGGCTAGTGAAAGAATGGATATAAAATCAAGAAATACTACTAATTGATCTGCAACAACTAGGGAGCTGCATATGGTAGGTGAATAATTAAGGAATATTATCATAATATTCGGAGAACATTATGAGTTCTATCACAATTTTGGTAATATTCAAACATCTCTCCTCAAATTCTAAACGATAACATAGCCATCTTGAGTTTGAAAATAATATCACAAAGCCGACCAGGTGGACGTGATTTTGTAAACACGCAGCAAGCTAATCTTTGGAGTATGCAAAGTGTAAATATAAGGTGCCTTGTTGAAGATAATGCCGAATAAAGTGACAATCAATATCAATATGTTCGGCGCGCTCATAAAAAAACGTCACTATGCACAATCAGTATAGCATTTTGATTGTCACAACAAGCCGGAGGAATAATAGTTGGAGAAGCACCCATGTTTGTTAGACCAGCATAACCAAAAAAGTTTAGAAGTAGTGTCAACAAGCACGCAATACTCAGCCTTAGTGTTTGGATAGCGCGACAATAGACTATTCTTTACTACACCAAGAAATTAGAGAAGGATTGTTGGAAGAGCCTCTCTAAGCGAAATTCTTTTTGTTCTCTCTCCTCCAAATACTCCTTTCTCACTGGCTTTCATGGGAGGAGGGAGCTTCAGCTCCTTCCTCCTTCTCCTCTCCCTTCCGCCACCTCCCCCTCCACCATCCTTCCCTTCCTACCTCTTTTAAGGCCAACCTTGCCTCTCAGGAGGCTTTATCTGCCTCTTTGGAGGTCTTATCTGCCTCTACGGAGGCCCTATGTTCCCTTTTTGTCGTTTTTATGTTCAATAACTGCATCGATCAACCATTCTCTGTAAATCTACCGTTCAACGGCTTCCATGATGGCTCCCATACACGGTTCTGCTCCCTTCTTGAAAGTTTTAGTTTTGATTTTTTCAAAATCAGATCTATGCATTTCGGGAAGCCATGTCCATCCACGCGCCCCTCCACCGTGTTCTTGGGTATCGCCGTTTTCGTCCGCCGTCTGAACCACCGCCATCTGATACCCATGCGCTGGAGCGTGAGTTACACGCACCTGCGAGTGGATCTCACTCGCCAACACGTGATGTCCAAGCGCCGCCCCCTCCATTGTTGCATCTCTGGTGCTGCATCTCCGCCTCCTCCACCTCCGTCTCTGTCGTTCTTCCATCATTTGATGCTATTGTTTAGGTTGTTCTAGGTCTTGTATTTTGAATTTCTGTTCTTTTTTTCTGTATTTTTTAGAGCTCCTTCCGCTGTTTGTAATTACTTGTCTTTTATGGTTCGAGGAGGATTATGAAACCTTTATGGTTCTATTTTTCTTCTTGTATCATTTGGTTGTGCCTTCGTTGAGACACCAAGTCTTACCGCCTTCAATTTTCTTGGCCTTCACACCAAAAAAGTATAGGCCCGCATCATTCATTTGAAGCATTGCCTCTTTTATTTTCAGTTTTCTTGTCCTGTCATGTTTTGGTGGTTTTAGGTAGGGGTGTTCAAGCGGTTATTTGTAATAACCGCAACCGCCTCCGCTTTAGGCGGTTATCGGATTTTTAATAACCGCAACCACCTCCGCCTAAGCGGTTAGCGGTTATTTTATAACCGGCGGTTAGCGGTTATTCAAACCGCTAATAAGCGGTTATAACCGATTTTTTAAAAATAGGCTTTTGGGCTTTTTTTATATTTTGGGCATTCATTTTTCATATATTATGGGCTTATTTTGTCATATTTTTTGGGCTTATTTTGCCCTATTGGCTGAAAAATATGCTATTTTTTGGGCATATTTCATAGATATAGTCATAATGCCCAAAATCCATTAAATGGCTTGTGTGAATGTCTTCTCCAATCAAAACGACGCCGTTTTGGATGTTTTTTATATTTAATTAATATAAATAATTAATATATATTTTTATATAATTATATATAAATAAAAGCGGTTAGCAGTTATAACCGCTTTTTCATACCCCTAAAACAACTAACCGCAATCGCCCTAGGCGGTTAGCGGTTTTTAATAACCGTTTTACAAAGCGGTTAATGGTTAGCGGTTATTAAAAAACGGTTATAAACGGTTAGCGGTTGGTGAAACGGTTATAACTGCCCCGCCTGAACACTCATAATTTTAGGAGCTTTTTGTTTGGATTACCTAATCCTTAGTTTGTAATATGCTTTTGCTTACCTTTTTTTTTTAAAAAAAAAATAATAATAGAAAAGTCTCAAGTGGAAAATAGTAACCAGTAATAATAGAGCGACAATTTGTCAGGTCACCGGCCAAATCTGCATCAAAATAAGCGCAAAGCTCAAGAAAGGAATGTGAAGAGAAGTGAAGTATATATATGAAACAAAGTTCCCTTGCCATAGTGCAAGAAACGAAGAACAACAACATAATGAGTTGATCGAGGGATGCCCATACACTGACTGACCAAATAAACAACATTAGAAATATATGGCCACGTTACTATGAGATAGATAAGGCTGCCAACCAATGGCTTTGTGTGAAGGTTGACCGACCATAGCCAAGTCGAGGCTGATAGACTTCATTTGCAATTTCACCATTGAGAGACACATTTTTGACATCCATCTGGAACAACAACCAATGACAAACTGCAACAACCGCAAGCACCGATCTAACAGAGTTAAATCGTGCAACAGGAGCAAAAGTGTCCCCATAGTCAATATTGTACTCCTAGGTGAAGCCCTTCACAATAACACGAGTCTTATAGCATTCCACTGATCCATCTCCCCAATTCTTTACTTTGTAAACCCATTTATATCCAATTGTATATTTCCTTGAGCAAATCTAGCAAGTCCCAAGTATCAAAGCAAAGATTACGAGTTTGAACTTTATTTTCGTCATTCACCTCCTATTTTCAATTAAATATTTAACGTGTTGAGCCTCACTAATTAAAGGTAAGTTTGAACTCACACGTGAGAGAAGAGGTGGGGAAGGGGGGGGGGGGGG
>CM017321.1:47413636-47624721 GCA_006937295.1 Carpinus fangiana | reverse complement strand
CCCCCCCCCCCCCCCCCCCCCCCCCCCTTTTTTTTTTTCTCTCTCAGCATTTGATTTTTTTTTTTTCTCTCTCTCTCAACAATTCGGAAGCATTTGGCTTAAAAAATTTTGAAAATATGACTGCTAAGATAAGACACAAATTAAAAAATATGACCGTTAAAAAAATTAAAATTTTTAAAAATATTACCATTAGAATAAGACAAATATTCTTAAAATAGACCATTAAAAAAATATAAACATTCAAAAATATAAAAGTTAGAAGAAAGAATAAACAAATCTTTGAAAAATAATATTTAAATGAAATAGTGAAAGTGAATTGTTAAAGTAGTGAGGTTGAAATTGGTGCTCTAAAAAGGTGAGTTGTTAAGATAATAAAAAATGTACTTTTGGTTATTTTGAAGAGTAAAATTTGAAGAGACTGCTGTGGATGCTCTAAGTTTAAACTTCTGTAATGCGGTAATTTTTAACCCCTACCCACCCCCCCCAGTGAAAGTGANCCCCCCCCCCCCCCCCCAAATTCATCCAATTTAATTAAATATTTTTAACAACTTCCTCCTTGTCTGTAGTGGTGTTTTTCCTTATTTTATTTATATTTTTCCTCTACGATATCTTGAATTTTGTCTAAGAAAAATATATATAAAAAGTGATTATATATATATATGCATCGTTTAGGGGAGCTACCCCTTTCTTCTTTTGACTTTTTAGCTCTTTTCCCTAGATTTTGATAACATCACACATTTATATTCATTCATCACAAATAAACAGCAAGAATTTGGGACATTGGACAGAATTCTGATCCATCCATCTTGGACAATACTTATATTTTGAAATTCTTCTAATGACATGAGAATTTTTGTCTAAGTGTTTGCAGTCTACATAAATACTTGTATTCAATTTAATTTTATCATTGAATCATGAACTTTATTATATAAAGCCGTTTGATCAAATGGAGAATTTCTTGTTTGTTTTTCTTTCTTGTGGTCAAAGATTCAAGGGAAAGACACATTTTTCTTTGAGCTACAAGGATCTAGATGCCACTCTTTTCACTTCTTATTTTTCCAAAGTGTCATATAAATGCATAAAGGTCAGCTTCTGTACAGTGCTACAAATATATATTACAAATGAATGGACTGCATCTGCAGGATCTAATCTTCAGTTCAAGCTATATACATTTCCTAGAATAAATTTCAAAGGAAGAGGATCAAATCAATCAAAAGGTGGTGCAAGGAATATTAGTTGTTTGCTGAAGATTTCAGTTAACATATCTACCCAAAAATGTTCTCCCACAAGTTCATAGCATCCTCCTATTTCTAGCTCAGTCCCCATGCCTGCAAACAAACACAGAGGCTTTGACTATTAACTTAAAAAAACAACAAATATTGAAACTACAACAAACATAGAAGAAAGCTAATGTTACTTGTCTTGAAAGAGATTGCTTTACCTGAATCTGGCCGTCAGATGTTCCAATCACCAAAACTTCTTCATTGCCATCAAGAACCATGCAGTTAACCTTGCCATTTGAGCCAGTTTGTAGTATTTCCACTCTATTGTTCTTCTCCCTTCCCCAAATTTCCACAGTTCCTCCTTTGCATCCTAGATAAATTAGCTCTGAGCTTATGGCCATTGCCCGCACGTCTAGCATAGTTGGCAGTGATCCCACCATACTGTAATTTGAGGCACTCCATATCTGTCCAATGCAAAAATAAACCATTGCTAAGTACTGAATTTTTCTTTTTCTTTTTTCAAAAGTCTTTGTTCTTGAAACCAAATTCTACTGCTGATATGGAATTCTAAATGGCAGCACAGCATGCCATTTCTTTGAATATATGGATGCAACTAGGAGCAACATTTTCAAAGCTCTTTATGCTTCTTGGCATTCTTGCTATAGCTGATGCATTCTAATTATAAGGAAAAAAGTAGATAGCTAACCATATTATGCTCTTTCAAGCCCCCAAAATAAACTTTTATAACTTCTGAGATAAGTAGCAATTTAACAGGAGTGTGATACCTTTACGGGTGCTCCATCTAAGGAAGAACTGGCCGAATATATCAGTCCGTTGTGAACTTGCAGTGTGTGGACAGGATTTGCTTTTCCTAAGAGCTTTCTAGAACCACTCTGAATGGTACTGAGTGTTCCTGTTGCCAAATCAATTTCCTGAAGACCACAAAAATTCATTCATCAGAACTTTCGACATTAAACAAGACACAACAACTAGCTTGATGCAGATAGCATCACAAGGAAGAAAACCTTGTACCTGAATGCTATTATCATGGCATCCACAGTATAAACTTCCACTTACAAGCGCCAAGCACTTGACATATTTGCTTGAATTTAACAATTTGGATCCTCCATTCCATGAGTGAACCTAAGAATGTAACAGAAAGGCAGGTTTCCAGTTACATTTTCACAATATTAGAGGCTGAGGATGAAGAACAGCAATTATTCAAGATTTAGAAGATGGATGTTTAATTTATGCAATACCTTGACACCAGATCCCTGTGGAATGTAGCATGAAATGCTATTGGAAACAATTAGCTTATGAACCTGATCCTTCATATCATGTACTTGAACACAATCAATTACTTCATTGTTAACAGACCAAACCTGCTCATATCAAATAATAAAACCTTTAGGTTGAAGTTGAATATTCAAGATTTAGAAGAATTATAAATGCATACCCTTGTTGTTCTATCTAGTGAACCACTGTACAGTATCTCCCCTGATTGCAAAATTGCCAAACTAGTAACTGCTTTGGTATGTTCTCTTGCTTCTTGGATAAGATGAAGAATGCTACCTCTACCAGTCCAGACCTTCAGTTCAGAAGAACAGAATGACATCAAATTCAAATTTCATAGAACTCTACAACAGTAATCACAGCCAAGCTAATGGCAGTTCATGCCCAATGAATCTCAGAAGATTGTCCTATTACAGTAATAAAGGCTCTCGTTTTTCTGAAAAAAATATTCACAGTTTAGGAGTTGGGTAAATTCTGCTTAAGCTGATAGAAAATGATGAATTTACTCATTTAATTTATATTCTAATAATCTCCCTCACGTATAAACTTAAGCGAAACCCAACACGTAAAATATTTAATTGAAATGAGAGGTGAAAGATACTATATAATAATGATCTAATATCTTTTTATGAAAGTTGTACAGCACAAACAGATGTAAATGCATTTCTACATTAAAAAAAAATCAACAAAAACGTCCTCGCCAAGCTTGTTAGAGAAAATTGGGGTGGGCAAATTAACCGACCAATTACCGATATTAACCGATCCAATATAACCATAACCGATAGTTATCGGTCAGTAATCGGTTAAAAAATTTATACCGATAAGCTTATCGGTCGGTAATCGGTCGGTCAAAAATTTATTATCAGTTAACCGATATGACCGATAATTATTTTTAATTTTTAATTTTTTTTTAATTTTATAATTTTTACTCTTTTGGTTTTTATTTTATAATATAAAAAAGATGTAGTAGATCAATATAAAAAAAGATTCAATAAGCTATTTTAGCCATATATATATTTGGGCTCCCAAAAGGGCCAAAACAACTAATTTTTAATAAGTTATTTTAGGCTTTAACCCAACAAAAAGTATTTGAGCTCTCAAAATAACTAATTTTTGGCCCAATTAGCAACTAGTAAAAAGCTTAATAAAAAGTTAACAAAAACCGGTTTAACCGATTACCGATATGACCGATTAACCGATTAACCGATAGCTTATCAGTCGGTAATCGGTCAAAAATTGGTTAATCGATAGCTTATCGGTCAATAACCGATACCCTATTAACCAGACCGATATGACCAATACCCAATCCTAGAAAAAATTACCTTTATAGTTCCATCTGAATGGCCAGAAAATATTTTGTCTTTGAAGCAGGCTATTGACAGAACCTCTCCATTCTCGCTGCAATCTACTTGAACTAATTCTTTATGACTCCAGAAGTCCTGCTGACAAACAAGAACAGGTGTCCTTGTTAAGAAAATTCTTGAATGAGAAATAAAGAAAGCAGGACAAACTTACAGAACAAGAGTCAGGTCCTTCGGAGAGAACTTTCAGCATTTCAAATGCCAAGGGTGACGATTTTTTAAGCTCTCTGAGACCTTTCATGATGTCTTTCATGCTGGAAGTTAGGTCATGCAGCCCCTCTGAAATTCACATTTCAAGGGATGTTTACATCTTTAATCATAGTTAGACCGAAAAATGCAATGTTCATGTAGCAAGGAGATCACATAAATGTGCTTAAACAACTATAAGATGCCTACCAGGGTCACGGATGAATGAGTTTAGAGCAAGTAATGAGAGGGCTTTGTCTTCAATGTCCTTTGAAGATTTGAATATCGATATCAAGCGCTTGAGCAAGCAGGCTCGGGCTGCTCCACGTATCCCGGTGTCCGGAAGAACATTGAGCATGTGTATGAGCCATGTTGCTGAGACAAAGCATGCTGAGCATAAATCTGCATATCTGCTCTTTAAGCCTTCTGCTAAAGCGTCAAACAGTAGACCAAACTCATGGCTTGCTAGAACAAATGACATTTTTCTTTCCCATTCATCAGCTGCCTTCTCTTCTTCCAGTTGCTGCCAATTCTTATAAGAGAAAGTTAGCAGAAGATAAATCACATAAAAAGATCTATAATATCATTATTAGCAAAAAGTAGAGTAAGCACAAAGAAAGAAATGAAAAGTAATAACAACAATAACAATAATAAAGAAGCTCACCGCAGCTTCTTCAAATGCTCCAGGAATACTGCTAAGCTGCTCCATTCGCATAAGAGTTTGAAAACTTTTGTCAAGTCCAGCACGTTTAAGAAGAAAAGCACGGGTAAGGGGCTTTCCAGAGGCAGAGAACCTCCCCTGTAATGACAAAATTGTCTCTGCTGCTGCCATCTGGGCAGCTGGAAATTCAGAATTTCTGAGGCATGAAATCAGAGTTTCTATTGCCTCTTCGCGATATATACTCATCTTTCTTGGTTCCGCCTACAAATCATGATATAGTAATTTTACTAACACCATAAAAGTATTAATTAAATAATTAAATTTATCATTTCTTATCGGTTTAAGCTTTTGAAATAAGTGATACATTTTAAGGCTGTAGCAGTCATTTTGACATCCTTTGCAACAGAAAAAGAGAGAGAGAGAGAGATGAGAGATCCAAACCAGTAGATCAAGTTGGAGGAGGAGACCAGCCACAACAGGACATTGGTCTGGGAGCGCAGTCTGTAAATAAACCAGGAGGGAGTGCATCGTATTAAAGGTACCTTCATCCTTTATTCTGTGGAGAACTTGCTCATTAGAATTTCTCCTGATAAAACAAAAAAGAAATAATCACTGAGACTGGCAAAGGTCAGGATTTATACTTAAAAAGACTAAAAAATAAATAGAGAGAAACTCACCTGTTTAACTTGACTAACTCAGAGAGAAAGTGAACTATCTCAAACCTTTCTGCATCACTTGCGCCCATGAAGCTTTCCAAAACCGGAGCCAACTCAGCTTTATCAGCAATGGAATGCCTGCATTTCCCATCTTCCTCCATGCATCTCAATAAGATCCCAACTGCAGCAATTCTCTCTTCTGCCGTCTCAGCTTTCAAACTTCCAATAAGACTCTCAGAAGCTTTCTCAGAAATCACTGTGTTGGCTGTTGAAGATCGAAAACTTTCTTCTCTGCTTCCAAGAATCTGTCCCAATAAAAGCACTGCAGCTGTTTTTGGCTTCAAACACATTTTAAGCAAATCCTCCTCTTTTTTCTTAATAACTTCTAGGAGGGTGTCCACCATGTCCATCTCCACTAGGGTAACCGTTGAAGGTCTTAGCAGATAGATCAATACAACAGCTTCCATCAATCCCTTCTTGAAAAGAGCAACAATACATTCCACATCAGTGTCAACTCGGGTAAGTGTCTGAATCACATCTTTGTCTCTGAAGCCCATCTCAGACAGGAGAAAAACTGTAGCTTCTAACACCCGCGGATCGACTGAATTGAAAAGAATCTCCACGAACCCATTAATGACTTGAGGTCTTGAAAGCATGGTTTGGATATCAACATCCATCTTCACTTCCTGCCAGAACCGCTCAATTTGGAGAACAGCCATTTCAGACTCCTTCAGGACTTCTGACATACAAAGATTCGTTATTGCATGTCTTAACTCACTGATTGTCCCATCAACGGTGGCTTGGCTTATGACACTATTAGGAGAAGTTGCAGGCATTATTGAATTGTCAGATTGGTTTAGAACAGAACTGGAGCTCTGTTCCTGCCAGCTTGCAATAAGCCTTTTGAGCACATAGTTTGTTTTAGGCAACTGGTTAATATGCAGCTTCTGGCGTGTAATTGGGCAAGAAGAGTTCCCTCTATCAAGCCATTCTTGGATAGCTCTACGCTCATATGTCTGGCCTGTCTCAAGAGTCACTGGATCATCAAATACGTTGCTTGTTATTGGACATACAAAGTCCTTGGGAGGTGTATGCTTTCCACCTCTCGGCAGGCTATCAAAATCTGCCATGAGACTATCCAGAAAGAATCCAAATATAAGAAAATGCAATCAATAATGTAAGAAAGGCGGGTTAATATTCATTGTCTCATACCTACTAGATTCTGCAGAAATGGGTTGCTTTTGTTTTTGGATGCGGTTCTGTCTTGGCTCAAAGCCAGCCATTTTTTTGTCCTTTCCCTACATGACACAGCCACAACATTCATAACCAAGACAACAGCATAGGTAAATCAGGCCATCTTGTTAATGTCAATCAATCACCTCGATTTCTGCTTCAGATTCTGAAGAAGAAGAAGAATAAGCCGAATTGTCAGACTCAAGTTCAGAAGAACCCAAGCTCCTACTGGGCGATGCTTCCAATCTCCTAAAGGATTTCTGGTTTGTGAGAATCTCGGGAGAGACCCTTTGAGGGTAAGATGGTGAAGATTTGAATTTCCTGCTGCTGTAGAATTCAACAGACCTCTCCCCTTCGGCCCATATTGGCTGCAGAATTCAAAGGTAAAGTTATCGCCGACAGGACAAGAAAAAAAAAATGTCATATTGGACTTTGAAACTGTGCTTTATAAATCATTTCAGTAACCACAAGTATTTGCATGCCAAAATTGGCATTAATTGCTTGTCTGATGGTTTGACCTTTGATTTACCACAAGAAGAAAGTCTTATTGGTTAGTGATTTAGAACCGTTCATGATCTCAAACCCCTATGCACATATTTTGACTGCTCAGAAAATTGGCGTTGAAGTGCAATGAACCAGTCTTTGTCAACCATTACTGAATGAATTATTTAGATCCAACCTTTTTGCCTAACATTTACTCAATTTTTATTTTTATTTTTTAAAAAAAATAAAATAAAAAATAAAAAAAGTGTATGAAATAATAATGATTTTTTTCCTTCTTTTAATTGGTGTTTTTTTTTAAAAAAAAATTATATATTTTTTCATAAAAATTAATCATTTTTATGAAGAAAAATGCATTTTTTTTTTAAAAAAAAAAATACCAACTAAAAGAATGACAACAAAAAAAATATTATTACTTCAAATACTTTTTTTTTTTATTTTGTTTTTTTCTTAAAAAAAAAAGACAAAAGTTAGGTAAAAGTTGAAAAAAAAATCAGGCCTTTTAACATTTTTCTTATATAAAATAACACTATCTTCAAAACGGTGCAAAAATGTGCCAGCTTGACCGAATCAAACCTTCATTTCCAATAAAATATTATCAGAATTTTTAGATCTAATCTTACAAATGATAAAGAGAAAATACTAAAGATTATATAATTATGATAATACTTTCAATTAAACATCTGTAATTTAAGAGAGATTTTTGTTAATATACGCAGTAATATACATACATACATACATTATACCGTCCGTTTTTCCACACAGGCTCCTCTGTTTTGATCTTCATGTCTTCACTGCACTTGAAGTTATCAACTTTCCCACTGTTCTTCAATGGTGGCAGATTAATCAATGAATTCCCATCTGTGTTTTCTATAACTTCTTGAAAGTACTTAGCAAGAGCCCGGCAATTCTCATCAAGGACCTCCTCATAGTTGCTCTCCAACTCCTTCAGCTCTGAAGTTTGACCCTCGGTCATCCTCGACAACAATTTCGTGCAAGGAAGAACCACCGACTCCTCGCATATCGAAAAATCATTGCTATGATCTGAGTTTGAGGTTGAAGACGACAAAATGGTCGTTCTTCGTTCGGTGAAGCATTGGAGAACGGGGAGAAGATGGACTAAAAACAGCTCCTCGAAGAGATCCGGCGCTATTTCCGATCGAGCCAATGATGGGTCGGAGTGGAATATATGGAGGAGACTAAGAGCGGCATTGATGGGTTGTTCTAGAAGGCTGTAAATGAGGGACATGAGGAAGGTTGAGAAGAAGTTTTCGGGTTGAGAGAGGAGGAGCCGTTCAGCGAGGCGGAGGGAGGAGGATCGAATGGCGGGGCTGGTGGTGGAGATAGCGTTTTCAAGAGATTCGGCTGCGAGTTTAAGGAGTTTTAGGGTGGCTTGGTCGGACGGCGGGATTTTACGGCGGAGGGTCAAGAAGAGACGGTGGCGGATCTCCGATTGGGAGAGGGTTTTGGAGAGGAAAGCGGCGGTGTGGCGGAGGATTTGGGAAGCGGTGATCATGGTGATTTAGAGGCGGTGGTGGTGGTGGTGTGGAGTGTAAAGCTTTGTTTTTGGTTTTGTCACTGGCGCGAAAATTCTTGGACGGCCTTGTGAAGTGTCTTGGTGTGACTCCAAGTCTCCAAGGGAGTTTTTGAGCCTGCAGTGAGGTGCTTTCCAACTCATAAAACTTGGTAAAAGCTAATTAATTAGTTTAATTAGTATTAATTTATTCTTTTATATGTGTCTGTCTTTGGTTTTTTTGCCCTTTTAATGTTGTTTTTTGTCGTTGGTTAAAACAGATAAATGGAACCATGATTTGTTTTTCTTATGCCATTGATGGGTACGAATGTATTTTATCCGAGCATGAAAAGACACTTAAGATTAAAAATCTAAGCCTATTGCAGTGTTGTCTGATAAACAGTAAATTTTGCAGCTAGGACTGCAGAATAGGAAGATGGGAGGGCCACCTTGATGGAAATTTAGGGCCAATAGAATCCCAAATCCCCGTGAGCTTGCTTGCGTATGTTTAAAGATGGGGGACCCTTTGCCGCCCTGGCCGGCCGGCTCTACTGTCATTCAAACATTCCCACTGCTTCCAAATTGGCTCTTTGCTATGCCTTCCACTTGCATGTCTTCTTCACTTTCTCATTGACTTTTTTGTCACACTAATCCATGCATGCAATATTTTAAAGGGAAAACTTACTATACGGTTCACCTGTAAAATGTGGGTTTTGCAGCACCCACTAAGATAATGACACCTCACATAAAGAAGAAACATTGTACAAGAAAAATATAAACCCCCCACAGCTGATTTTCATCAGGAAGAAAAGAGAAAGAAGAGAAAAAAAGAAGAGAAGGAAGAAGACGTGGGTCTGGTGCAGGCGTAGCGTTGGCCGGCCACCGAGACCCACAGCCTGGGTCTCACCGGCTGTGGGTCTTGCTCCAGTGAGTCTATTTTTTTTTTGGATAGATTTACTCCGGTTTGGGTATAGTTTTTTGGTTTTCACATGGCTCCGACGATTTTAGGATGACAAAATCCCAAAAAGGGTTAACCTTCCCTTTTAGGTTTTAGTTTTGAATCCAAAATAAGTTTTAAGGCATTAGAATCGATTATTGAGGCATTAGAATCGATTTTTGAGGTTGGGTTTGCATTTTTCAGTGTTTTCCGGTTGGGTTTGGCCGGAAGTGAAGATATTCGTCGGAGATGAGTCACGACTAAGTTTGAGGCTAGACCCACGGCGCCTTGACCCGAGGCTCGTCGCAACTCCGATTGGAGCTTTGACTTTGATAGATGGTTTGAGAAAGGCTTAAATCTTCTAGATAGTGCAGCCGCGGAAGAGGAAGAAGAAGCAGAGCATGGAGACCAAGGCCACGAACTCAAACGCCGAGATCAGACGACCGTCCATGATCCAGATCCACAAGAAACCGACGACCGGCTGAGCAAGATCCGGCGAGACCTAGGCATGGGTCTGTCGTTTTGGAATCCAAGGGCATTTTGGGGTTTCAATCGTTTTAGTTTGCTGCTTTGTTCTTATTTTAATTGTTTGCACTTGATGAGGTATCAAGATAGGATTAGAGGCTACAAAATACCCATTTTGCAAATGGATTGCATAGTAGGGGGCTCCCTATATTAAAACCAACCCGTTTGCGATTGCGTTAAGAAATCTTAAAAGGTGTTTCCGCCAACAAAAATAAGTGCGTTTGACATTTTTTTTTTTTTTTAAAAAAAAAAAAACACTTTGTTTAACTGTTTTTTGCTCCTAATAAGCCCAACATTGTGTTTTAAAAAAAAAAAAAAAAAAAAAAAAAAAACAAAAAAAAAAAAAAAAAAAAAAAAAACTGTATTTTTCAACATATTTCCAAACATACTCTTAAAGATTTTGAAAGTCTTTTAGAGCATTCCCAGCAGACTCCCTTATAGGGAGTCTGTTCCCTATGTATAGGGAATAGGTCCAAAAAATCACAAAAAAGGTCCCACAGCAGATTCCCTATATGGTTCCTTAAACAATAATATGCTACAGTTGAGCCTTATATATAAGGCTCTACTGTAGCAATCCTGGTGCATTATTTTATTCATAAAAAACAAATTCTCTCTCCTCTCACATCACGCACATCTCTCTCTCTCCATTGTTTCTCTCTCTCTGGCACCTCACCAAACGGAGCTCAGAAGCCTCTGGTTCTCTCGGATTCGGCCTACCAAGTGGGGCGCCATGCGCTGAATCGCCGATCTCGCCATCTCTCTCTTTGTCTCTCTTCCTCATATTTTTTTCAGTCGCTATTCGGAACGACTTCGTCCTCCACAGCACCAACCTCTGGTTCACCTCTGTTCGGAACAACTTCGTCCACCACGGCGACTTATGGTTTTGGTTCCACCCTGTTTGGAACAACAGCCTCATCAGCGGGTACAGGTTTATCCCAATTCGGAACATCATCATATGCTTCTCCATTTTCAACTTTGAACACCCTTTTTCCCTCTTCTTCTTCTGTGTCTTCAGCTTCAACCACTCCTGCATTCCCATTCGCTTCAAGCTCAGCTCCAAGTTCAACCACACCCTTGCCTTTCTCGGCTTCTTCTACTGCTAGGTTTTCATTCTCAAATCCTTCAGCTTTTTCAAAACCCATGACACCCTCCGCTGCTGTATCTTCCTCTTCAATTACAACAATGACTACGACAACCTCTTCTGCCTTCTCATTCGTCCCACCCTCTTCCTCAGCTTCTCAGCCTTCATTTGGGTTCACAGCCTCTTCGGCGAGAATGGGAGAGAGTTTGGACCGGAGGGGAAAGGAAAAAGATGGAGGTGAGAGAGAGAAAGAATTAAAATAAAGGAAAAAAAAAAGTAATAAAAAAGTAATAATATTTTAATGTTATAGGGAATGATTAAGGGAAGCTGTTGGAGTGTATTTTGACATAGGGAAGCAAAAAGTAATTTGGATCCTTAAATGTAAGGAACGGGACGAGAAAGCTGCTGGGAATGCCTTTAGCTAATGGATTTATGGGGTGCCAAAAATGGTATCTTTTGCGCTTGGGAGCAATGATGGGGCAATAATGCCCCCTCTCTAGGTTCCAAGCAGCGCACGTCCATTACAGATGTGACAACAAATTTTTGTTTGGCATTTGTAGTCTTGACATGACAACCCACCAACATAACTGGCATCCATCTTAGATACTTAATTTACACAAACAATTGATTGCAGTCAGTGTCACATTTTGGTAAAGTCATAGCATAAGATAGGCACAGAAAATGAAACCGTCTCACTGCAGAAGCATCATGCAGATGATAAAATGAAATCCAGTGTNATGTGAAAGCTGTTGGGAATGCTCTTAACTAATGGATTTATGGGGTGCCAAAAATGGTATCTTTGCGCTTGGGAGCAATGATGGGGCAATAATGCCCCCTCTCTAGGTTCCAAGCAGCGCACGTCCATTACAGATGTGACAACAAATTTTTGTTTGGCATTTGTAGTCTTGACATGACAACCCACCAACATAACTGGCATCCATCTTAGATACTTAATTTACACAAACAATTGATTGCAGTCAGTGTCACATTTTGGTAAAGTCATAGCATAAGATAGGCACAGAAAATGAAACCGTCTCACTGCAGAAGCATCATGCAGATGATAAAATGAAATCCAGTGTTCATATATATATATACACACAAATGTTGAGTACATTTTTATACTTATTGATGGAAAGAAAATATAATTATGAGAACAAAAGGGTGATGAATCTAACTACAGCATCAACTGCATTTTGTGCTGCCAATGAGGAGAAGATGTCTGCTTCATTCGACAGAGCAGACCCGCCGCCAGCCAAATCAGAGAGAGACCTAATTGCAATAAAAGGTGTATTTTGTTGAAGACAGACCAATGCAATCGCAGCACTTTCCATGTCTATTGGAGTGGCATTAAATTTTGTATACAAGAATGATCTGTAGGCACTGTTGTCAACAAAAACATTGGCACTAACCCCCCTCTTCACCCTCACAACTCTGGGTGTTCTTGGAAGACAAGTTGTGTTGACACAACTTCCCAACTTCAAGCCCTGATAAGAAAAATTAATTCAGAATTTTGTTCAGGTTTTTTTCTTCTAATTATTAGAATATTAATTAAATGATTAAATTAACTATCAATTTAAAGGATAAGTAGTGTAACAACTCAGAAAAAAAAAAAAAAAAAAAAATTTAGTCACATCTAGAATTTTCTTATAATCATTTATAAAGCACAGTTTCATGAACTTAGTACCCATGTGGGCAACTCCTCTTTACAATACGAGATTGGGGTATTACAAATTTTTCCTTAAGCCCCTAACGTCTTCGGCAAGGCCATGTCATGTGGTGCTGACAATACCACATGACATTACAACCTAACTCTGATATCATTTATAACAACCAAGAATTGCTATCTCTTTTCCTTTGATTGTTATAAGTCATAATCTATCACGGTATCAGAATAAAAGTTTCGAGTTCGAACATTTTTTCACATGCTTAAGCTTTTTAAACAAGTGATAATTTAACACGTTCAAATGAAACGTGCATTCGCAGCACTAGTAAGTATAAAGTAATTATAGTGAGATAACAGTGAAGCATGGAGAAAGATAACCTGGAGTTTCTTTGCAACTGTGAAGTAATGCTTGTTGACAGGAACCCAGAAGGAATGCTGCCGGACTTCAGGAGTTCCGTGAACCGGGAAGACTTCCTCCGGTTGATACCAAACATTGTTCAGAAAATTCCCCACAGGCTTTCCATTTTCAGTTCCATTGCTGTAATCAGAGAATCCGAGGAAACCAATTTTTCTTGTGTAGTCTCCACCAGATTCAAAGGCTAACTCATCACTAGCCCCATCTCCATACCTCTGCTTACATTTTAAGTCAAAACAAGAGATGGGAAGTTACTTGCTGCATATTTTAGTTAAATATTTTACGTGTTGAGGTAGAGTGTCAAAAAATTAATTTAAGCGATTAAAAAAATTCACCATTTGCATAATTACTGGTTTAACACATGATGAATCATACTAGAATAATGCTAAAATTAAATATGATAGAATTAATGTGTGGATTGCCAATCTACTTTCTTTTCTACTTGAGTGAGGAAAAAAGGCTCGGGGATGTTGATTTTTCTCACTTTTGATCCGGATGGAATAGAGAATAAAGAATTATATGAGAACGCTTCCAAAAACATAATGAAGAACGGTTCATTGGCATGTACACGAAAGTTGGCAAATCAAAATACTTTCACGGCATTACAACTTTCTAAGCTAATATCACAAATAAAATCGCCAGGAAAATGGGAGCTGAGAGAAAAATCTCATCCTTCATTTTATAGTAATGCATTCAAACTGAAATGTAGGGAACTGGGGGCAAATAGCCAAACAAAGATTATACTGCCAACCAGTCTTCCCAAGTGGGATTCTTTCTTTTCACATTTTCAAGGGCATCTAAGGTCTTTTTAAAGTTATATGGTGATGAAGTTTCCTACACCATGTTCCAAGCTAGTTAAAGTTGAAGTCAAAGTTCAACCACACAAAAAAAAAAATGAAAGGATAAGGATTTGATCAAATTTTAACTCAAATTACTAACAATGTACTCCGCCTATGTAGAGAGCTCATGTAAAACCTATATGTTCAAATAGGTGATTGTGACAGGTCAAAATTTATTTGAGCAAGTAAATTTCATATGAATTTGGCCCAAATTACTAACACTTTCGGATTAAAAAAATTGCTAAAAATTCAAATCCGTGGCGAAAAGGGTGGCATCTCGTAGAATCTTGAAATTCGGTAACTACTGTACTTTATTTTTTTAATATATATATAAAAGTAGCTTCTATACTTTAACCTACAACTTGCTTATAGTTTGGAGTTTGAAATATTATTAAAAAAGAAGCTCTTCTTCCTTGGGCCGTTTTCGTAGAAGCTTAAGTTAAGTGTTTAATTAATATTTCCCTTTCTCCTATTCCTTTGATTACTCAGAAAAAATAGGTGTTTAATATATATTAATTTCCTGTAGAAGACTCATACAATTGTATGTCCCTTTGCCGCGGAAGTAGTGGAGATTCATTGCATATTCCACTTTGATGAGTGAGATTCCATGGTGATCATAATTAAAGACTTTTGTTTTAATATTATGTTAAATTATTATTTATTTTAAAATATTAAGCTAATTTAAAAATAAATAAATAAATAGTGATTACCTGCCAATTCCAAAGACCCGTATGAGCCCAATATTGGGGGATAGTCACATCTCCAATTTGGAGATGAGGGTTGGCATTTCCAGCAATTCCATAGTGCACAATTCCTTTCACTTCAAACACAGTTAGCAGTAATTGTGTAGTTATGCCTGCATTAAGCTATTTACTTATTTATTTAGCACCCCTATTTACTTAAAATTAAATACTATGAAAATAATAAAAATAAATTAATATACATGAGAAATGTAGAGGACAATGATACATACCATGCTCAATCCTGTCATAACAACTATGACCTTTTCATTTCCCACCTCTCCAAATCTAAACCTTCTTCCTGTGAGAAACGAAATTATTTTATGGTCCAAATTAGAATTTATAGATCTAATTTGTACACCTTTAAATGCAACAACCGTTTCATTTTACCATAAGAAAGAGATAGATAATGAAATCGTTTTAGATCAACAACTACATTTACAAACTAAACTGAAATTCATATATATATATATATATATAGATTTACCTGAAAAATCCAAGTAGGGAAACTTGTGATCAGCCAAAAAACTTGGAGAGTGGAGAAGAGGGTCCATCTCAAAGGAGTTTGGCACCACAATAGCCAAGTATGGACCCCTTCCATTTATTCTATCAATCTGTTTCCTCATTCCATGATCAGAAACTTCTCCATAGGCTCTGCTGCTGCTAATCCCCACAACCAATACAAGAAAGCCAAGTGATGAGAATATCCTCAAATGGCTCCCCATCGATCTTCTACTCCCTAAACCCCCAAAGATTAAAAAAAAAAAAAAAACTTTCGATATGGGACAGATAGGCTACACAGAAAGAGAAAGAGAGAGATAAAGGAGGAGGGGAGAGAAAGAGAGACGTGAAATAGAGAGTGTTGAAGATTCATCAATTTCACAAGTTAGGTGGTTCTTAATTGTGGATCATCAAGACCAATTTGTACGTATAAAAGTCAAAACTCAATAAAAGCCGCCAAAAATTGGTATTTTTCTATTCATTTCATTGGGTGATGAAAAATGTTTCGAAGGCGTGAGAGAACAATTTTCTCACGCCATTCATATAATATATTATTATATATTATATATAATAATATATTATATGAAGGCGTGAGGGAACTGTTCCCTCACGCCTTCGGGACGTATATCACGGTCCTATTTGATTGAGAGATAAGACATGTGAGTATTTTACGCATAATTACATTGACCTCAAACCTAGGAAGGTCAATGGTCATTATAATTATGGAGAGTACTGTTTTGTTTTTAATAAAATGTTTTGATTCGACGTAAAAATGAAAATAACAAAAATTTCTTTCAAATTAATCTAGAAAAAATATCTTCTAATCTATTTAAAATAGTATCAAATGCCTATAAACATTTAAAATGTTAGTCTAAATTAGTGAACTGTAATTAATGACTTTAAAATTTTAATGTGTGTTTTAAATATTTATAGACATTTGGCACTATATTAAGTGGGTTTAAAGATATTTTTTTCAAACTGATTTGGATAAAATTTCTATCAAGTTGGGTATGTGTTTTTAAAAGTATTTTATGTTTGAATAAAACAAGAATTTTAACAAACGAATCTATTAATAGTTTGGTTTGCCAATTTCTTTAACCTTTTCTTAAATTGCTTTTCTTATATATTCTAAGTTCTAACCAGGAGGCGAAATTGGCGACACGGGAACAAATCAATAAAATTTGGATGGAGGAAATCCCTAGTATAGTCCTTGATATTGTAACTTTAGAGCATATTGCTATTTTTGTTCAGAGTTTCTATACTCTATATTTATTTGATGAAATGAAGATGAAGTTACAAACAAACAAAAAAAGGTGTTCTAACCATTAAAGGAAGGAATTATTCTGTTTAATCAGCAAGTTTCCCATGTAATCCATCTTACTCGTTTATCGGTTAAATCAAGGATATGGATCAAGATCCAAGATCCTATAATTAATTTTTAGGGTATTCTACCTAATTAATTTTTTTAAAAAAAAAAATAAACGGTGCAGATTTTGTCATATTAACATTTATTACTTCATTATTTAATGAATTACCATGTATCTTTATCAAAGTGATAATTATGTTGATTCAACCATTTAAATATTTAATTCAACAGCAACGCTAGATTTCAGGAAATTAATCTAATTAAAAATCAAATGAATATTCCTGATGTCATATGGCCTTGTTTGTCAAAGCCCCGTCACACTCCCCAAAGCCTTAAAACACTGTAGTCTCAAACCATAAATTAGGTTTTTTTTATGAACAGTGCAACTTGGGGGAACGTGAGGTTGTTTAACAAACTAGCTCTATATATACCAATTTAATATAATTACAAAATTTAGTCAAAGGGAAGAAAAATAATGTGAACAAGAAAATGAAGAAGATTCTACGCAAGCTCTTGCACCTCCGAGTTATGTGTGGGACAAGGAACGTATTCTTTCCAAAATGGTGGTCGACATTCACGACATTATCATGTGAGCAGTAAAAAGTGGCGGATGCAAAGGGGATGGTACACGCAATTATTAGTGAAGCATACAGTTGGCAAAAATTATTTTGATCTAACTTAGAATTAAAGTAATTTTGAATGTTTTGTATACGTCAAAACACACAAAGAAAAAGTAATGGGCTTTATGTCGAGCCTTCGTGGTTCAATGGACCCGAGTAGGATCCAAGGCTATTGGGTCCCAAGTGGTCTTGGATAGTGAGGCCCAACAGGCCTTCAGTGTTTGGAATGGTTGGTCGTGAGGTCCATGATGGTCCTCGGTGCATTACATCAATCTTGAATCTTGATAAGGACAAAAATTTCCTTATTAAAAGTATTAATATGACAATATGTATTTTTTACATGTTTAATGTTTAAGTGACACGTTAAATCTTTAGATATTGATTTGTAAAATATTTATGTCATTTTAAATAATAATTTTGGGAGGAGAAGCCCAAAAATACAATTTTTATTAATTTGATTTTTGTGGCAATGTTTTAAATGGAATAAAATAAATAGCATCTAAAATTTTGGAATGGATAATTTTGTTGGAGGGTTATTTTCATATTCAAAAGTTTTACAAAATTTTAATTAATAAAATGTAAAAAATTAAAAAACAAAACAAACAAACTTCAATGAACTATATGGGAAAAATGTCTAATACGGTATCTGGGATGATAAGTGGTTACCTCCTAAAAAATATATTATCAGCCTGCAGTCCAGAGAAGAGCTCGATAGGGAGGCTTAAGTAGCCGAACTCGCTCATTGGACCTCTCAAGATTGGCAGACCAATCGGCTACAAGAGCTATTTGATGTGGGTACGGTTGAGGCTATATGTCAAATCTCTATTGGCCCCATCAATAATAGTGATGTGTCGATCTGGAATGCTTCATCACAAGGAGAGTTCACGATGAGGAGCACCTACCACCTACAGAGAGTTAATTACATCTATAGAAGGGGAATGTTCCCAAGCACAACAACACAGTTCTCTGTGGAAACAGATCCGGGGCAGATGAATACTCCCAATGTTGTAAGGGTGTTTATATGGCGAGCATGTCACAACACTCTAGCAACGAAATCAAATTTGTATCGACGGAAGATTATAGAGGATCCTTTATGTCCCATTTGCGATATAAAGGCATAAACTACAATGCATGTTTTATGGAGCTATCCGGCAGCAAATGACATGTGGAGTAGGTGCAATAGTCAAATACAAAAAATGAGCATAGGTCGTGAGGAATTTGTGTTCATATGGGAGGAGCTTCTTCGATGCCTCAACATAGAGGACATGGAGTTTATGGCGGTGGTTGCAAGACAATTGTGGTTCTGACATAACGTCTTTGTTCATGGGAAGAAGATAAGCCCCTTAAACATGGTTGTAAGGTGTGCTGCGGAGTCGTTGGTAGCTTATCAAGCAGCAAATTCTCGAAGAGATGAAGTTGCCACAATGGTAAGCACAAATGATCTCAAATGAGAAGCCCCTACTAATGATTTTGTTAAAGTAAATTGGGATGCCGATGTGGACAAAATTAGAATGAAGATTGGGATCGAGGTGAAAGTTAGAGATGGGATGGGAGAGGTTTTTGCGACTCTGTCATCACCAAGAGATCACATCACCTAGCAAGATATTATTGAGAAAATTGCAACTTTGAGAGCAGCCCATCTATGTCGTAAGCTAGGTTTTTATAGGGTGGTCATGAAAGGCGATGCTCTCCAAGTGGTGCAGGCACTCAAGAAAGATAAGAGAAGTTGGAGTCAGTATGAACATCTTGTTGAGGAAGCTAGAGGGGTTTTAAATTATCTATGTACAAAGTTGAAATGTTAATCATGTTAGATGACATCTCAATGAAGCAGCTCATCACTTTGCGAAAGAAGCGTTTTTTTCTCATTGTGTAGCAAGGCTTTATTGAGAAAACCCTCAATTGTATTTAGAATATTATCTCTATAGAGTGTTGTGCTAAAAAAAACATGACGATTAAGATCTGAATTTACAAGTGATATGATATGCAAATGTTCAACAATTAAAAAAAAAAAAAAATTGTCCTAACTTTTCAAATTAAATCTTGAATATTAAAATATAACCCAATAGTATGGGCCTTGAATTCAAAATGTTGCGACAAAAAGGAGATAAAGGCCCAAAGGAGATTGGGCTGTATTTATGCAGCTTTCTTTCCTTTAATTTAATACCTACAAATTTTCCTTTTCCCCGATGAGCCTTTTTTTTTTTGAATTATGTAAGAAATGAACTCTTTAATTATATGAATAATTAGAAAGAACATAATAGAAACAGAAAACAAAACAACAGCATGCCGTCTCGCTGACTGTATCAATGGAAACAGCCCATTCAAAGAGAAACAAAAGACCCTCAAAGGACAAGACAAACCAACCCCTNAATTTACAAGTGATATGATATGCAAATGTTCAACAATTAAAAAAAAAAAAAATTGTCCTAACTTTTCAAATTAAATCTTGAATATTAAAATATAACCCAATAGTATGGGCCTTGAATTTAAAATGTTGCGACAAAAAGGAGATAGAGGCCCAAAGGAGATTGGGCTGTATTTATGCAGCTTTCTTTCCTTTAATTTAATACCTACAAATTTTCCTTTTCCCCGATGAGCCTTTTTTTTTTTGAATTATGTAAGAAATGAACTCTTTAATTATATGAATAATTAGAAAGAACATAATAGAAACAGAAAACAAAACAACAGCATGCCGTCTCGCTGACTGTATCAATGGAAACAGCCCATTCAAAGAGAAACAAAAGACCCTCAAAGGACAAGACAAACCAACCCCTACAACATCAAACAAACACATAAGGACTCACCCCAAACAAACAAATAATTAAACGCAATTAGTTAGAAAAAATAATAATTAAACTCAATTCAAAACATCATCAACAAAACCCTAATACCTAACCAATCATAGGAAATAACCACCTTTAGTCCAACATGTAACATAATTTAGAGCAAGCATTAACGCCATTTGGGATGTTGTACGTTTAGCATTCTAAAATGGGGTTTGCTAGGGGTTCTCCCCCTAGTATTCTCCCAGTCTTACGTAGAACCAGTCTTACGTAGAACATGATTTAAGAAAAATAAAATTATAGTACCATTTTTTTGCCAACAGATTAATTTTTATGAGTTAATATTTAGGTTCTAATACTTTAAAACTTGTTTTTGGATTTAAAACTAAAACCTAATGGTGGAAGGTTAATCATTTAGGGATGGTATCACCAAAAATGAATTTGATCATCCTAAATTTAGTGTTAATGCCTCAATTTTGGTGCTAATGCCTCAAATTTGGTGTTAATGCCTAAAAAAATCGGTGGTGGAGACCACTACAATTTTATTTTTTCTTAAATCATATTCTACGTAAGACTGGGAGAACGCTAAGAGAACACTAGGGGGAGAACCCCTAGCATTTTCCTTCTAAAATCCAACAAAATCTGTTAAATCACCATTTATTTTTTTAAAAAAAATTAAGCTAACAAGAAATAATAAATTTTAATTATTTAATTAATATTCTAATACACTCAAACTTCCTATTAATAAGTGATGCCCAACACATAAAATATTTAATTAAAATGAAAGAATAAATTATGAAGATAAAGTTCAAACCCAGAACCTTTTGTCTGATCATATCATGTTAAACTACCATTTATTCAAAAAACTTAAGTTAATAAGAAATGATAAATTTAATAATTTAATTTATATTTTAACAAGATCCGAATCTCCAACAATTAGAGCAATTAATTGTGAGAAGACCTTATATGAGGTCTACCTATCTGAACAAATCTCGAGCTGTCCAAACCTCTATTCAAACAAGTAAAGGTTCGTTTGGATTTGCGATTTCAAAATAGCAATCTTAAAACGTGCAATTTGAAAACGTGATTTTTAAAAACGCAATTCAACTTTTGGCAAAATTGCACTTTGGTCCATAAAATCACAATTTAATCTTTCAAAATTGTGCGTTTTCAAAAAAACACTTAATTACTTACAATTTGAAAATGTAAATTTTTTATATTTTTAAAATTACAATTTGAACCCTACAAATATCTTCTTAACAATTTGAACAGACAAGTGTGAGCGATTTGAATCCCGCAAGAACAAGGTTGGGGCATCACTTTACGACCAAACCCACATGCCATGCTTCATTTAAAGTCAAGTGGGCTATTCTCAGGCCCACAGCCAACCCCGCGTTGCTTCCTTTAAAATAACCAGCTCTATGTGATGTCGACAAATGCAAATCTGGGAAATTATTTCACAGACATTGCTACTCGATAAGCAACTTTTGGTCCAAAAAGATCATTAGTAGACAAAACTTGATTGGATTGAAATTGGACCATTGGGATTAAAACACGTGTCATTTGTGTCTTATTTTATATATATATATATAGATCATTAGTTGACAAAACTTGATTGGATTGAAATTAGACCATTGGGATTAAAACACGTGTCATTTGTGTCTTATTATATATATAATAAACAAATAAAATCAATTTAGAACATACAAAATGGTTGGGGAACGAATAATTTTGGAGAAAACTCCATTTTAATTTCTTTCTACAAAACAAAAACATTAACAAATTAATAATTCAAAACACTAAACATTAACAAAACCATAAAAACTACTTTTACTTTTACAGACGACGTAAAAAACATTAACAAAACAGAGCTAGTAATGTGGAATTTGACTAAAATTTGAAGTGAAAGGAATAATATAAGTTAAAGTCGGGGGTTTAATTGATTAGATTTTATATGTTGTTAGTGAAGTAGATTGATTTGATTAGGTCTGCCGGATGATGATAATTAATCGTCCTTTCTAAGAAAACTTGAATGTGAACCAAACGACAACATATTACTTCATGCAGACATGATGTGCCCCAGCCCATGTGGGATAGGTCCCTCTATATATGACACACCACATTTCGAACATATGCAAAAGAAGTAATGATTTTTTTTTTACCCAGCTGGAAATTGTACAGATTTTTTTTTTTAATAATTTCTGTAACTTTATAATGATTCTTGAAATGCAGAATCAATGGCAAGAAAAAAGAAAAAGAAAGAGATGGGAAATTCAGAAAAGATATTAATGTATAATGAAGTTAATTGACTATTGTAATTAGTGGAATTAGCTCCTATTAATTATTAACCTTGGGATCCATCAAAAAGTTAAAACTACCAACAGCTATATTAAGTTCAAACTAATGATTAGGGTTTAATTAGGGGGCGTTTGACGACTCCTTCTTTTGCTTTTTACTCGAAAGGGATAGAGGCATTTGTTAAAAGTTTGTTTGATAAATGAAGTTTTTAAGTCAAAAAGTTTTTTTTCTTTTTTTTGGTAAAAACTTTATTTTAAGCGTTTACCATATGTGCGTTTTAGCTATTTTTTGCCCCTTAAAAAAAGTGCTTTCAATATCTTTTATCAAACAGATATATATATATTTTTTTCAAACATACATTTTAAATGTCAAACATATTTTTAAACCCTTCAAACGCACACTTAAACATATTCTAAGTCTCTTAGAAATAAGCGTGATTTTTAAAATTTAATAGTATACCAAAACTTGTTCAAAGAAACAACCGCTATGATCTTGACACATGCATCATAAGAAACTCGGAGCTGACATGTCTGTTTCTTATACAATATGCACAAAATTCAAAAAGTAAACTTATCTTTCTCATGGTCTTTGAAAAACGCTAGGAAGTAGGTTTTAAAAAGAAGAAAAATGGGTCAAAATTGGTTGACCCCAAAAGGAAGCTTAAAAGGCTAATCAAACTAACTATAAATCATTTCCAACTTATTTACTACCAACGTTAATTAAAACTCTCAAACCTAACCACTAAGTTAGATGATTTTTTTTTTCCTCGATATATTGGATTCAACAGGTAAATTTTTTAAAAATTTAAATGAAAGGAATATTAGAATCGAATTAGAATCTTTACAATGCTTAGGGAAATCTCAATTTTGCTTAGTTCATTATATTCTATTCTAATGATAGATGTTGAGGTTGATTAGGATTTTAAAATTCCATATTAGAGACTAGAGTTGCCATAACAAAATTTAAAGACTTTTAATTCAATTGAGTCAATTTAAACTTACGATTTCTGCCCTAATATTTGACAAATTATCATTTGTCTCAAAAACATATATATACAAATGATAAACGATGTTAAACTATTTTTGAACCAATTGAGTGGACCAAACAGCTAGCACACAAGTAGAAAGCTACACTTGCAACCTATCAAAAAAATATGTATGGTCTTGACCCTAAAGTAGCCATCAACATTGAATTTATGATTCACTTCTAGCTTATATATGAATAAGTAAATGAATGGTTGATTAATTGCTAAGAATAACTCATGAGAGTACAATAATTACAATGAGTTTATATTTAGATATGAGAAATTGATGGTTGATTGTCTATTTTTAATTATTGAAATTCCAATTTCAGGAATAAAATCAAACATTTTTTCGTTATAAATATAGGTTTCTTCTAATTAAAGTATAATGTATAAAAAACCAATATAATCAAAGATGTACGTAGACCCTTTAGGCTTTGTGTGTAGTAGTAGTTAGGCATAATTAATCTCTAACGCCGAACCACTTAAATCTTTTTTTCTCTTTTCTCTCTTCTAATTGATTTCCCCACATATTTCTTTTTGTTTTATTTCATACACTAAATTTTTAGCAGGGTATCAGAGTAGATCAATCTGAATGTGCTTCAATCTTTTTCCTCTTAATGGTGATTTCTTCCATTACTTTATCATAATAGGTTGATCCGATCGACTTTGCTTCAATCTATTCACTCACCTCATTTTTCTCTTGTTGGTGATCTCTATTATTACCTTATTATCAGAGTAATGTTGACCCAAATTTGCTTCAACCTCTTCACTTGTGGATTATCATAAGTATCAACTTGTGCTTTAACAAAGATGATGAAGAATACCTACCATGTACACTTCATCATGTGTTGAATACTTTTACTCAACATGTCCACTTGTGCTCCACTCACCGCCACTAGATCCATTTTCCAAAATTTTACAAGTTACACATGCACTTCTTCAACACAACTCGAGGGGAGTGTTGAAATATGCATGATTAAATTTCAATATCAAAATAAGTAAATGAATCAAATTGAGTTTTAGGAATAAATCATGAATTACAATAATCAATTACATTTATTTGATTCAAATCAATTTGTGGTTGACTATCTAGTTTCTTATTATGAAAAGGTTACACTTTCAAGTGCTCGTGCATTAGAGCTCCATTACCTCAAGAAATGCATCATTGGCTTGAGTACTAACCAGATAAAGAGTTGAATGCCATTGGAGAACAAGATGCTAATGGGTGGCACCAATTTTGAATCAATATCACAATGGGGCATGATTTATTATAAAACGCTGAATTAATTTATTCTTATTATAAGTAGTAAATGAGTCATTTGGACTCAAACACGCAATATAAAGTACTAATTTGCAATTCACCTCATCAAAACGATTGTTAAGTTTTTGTAGTTATATACGTATAACTATATAATAAAGCTCCATATGGGGTAATAATATGAATTTTTTGTACTTTGAGTTTTTCATTCATATTGGGAACAACAATTTTTTTTTTTGCACAAATATAGAAACTTATTCAAATAAAAAGTTACATATATTTGTCATTTCTCATAACTTGCAAATGTTCATGCTTTGAAAGTTCAACCAACTTACATTCACAATATTTTAGTCTTTTATTGTAATGCTCGAGATAATTCATGTGAAATCCCCAAAATATTTTTTTTATTAAATGTAAATTGAAAGCAAATTGAAAAGTTTAGAGTGAATTAATTATCATATTTGCTTATGCTCTATATTTATAATATAAACCATCTTCCACAATACTTTCAACCACATCGATAAGCAAAAAAAAAACACGTGAATAAGACTAACAAATGTACGTTAATGAGAACTCCAACACGTATATCTAGGTTTATTTAGATTCATTTCTTGATTCAAACCATTACTAGTATAAATTTCAATGTTTCTTAATGCTTCCATAACTTCAGTTGTTTCAATTTTCACGAAGTATGTAACGACATTCGCATAATGTTCCAACAACATTAAAAATACAATGAACCAAGCTAAAACAAAGTTGCATTTTGGATGTGATTTTTACCAACAATAATTAATGTTAGTTGAGGCTGATGCACATGCACCGATATTTCGGAAGAGGTAAAGATTGTTTGCTAGAATGATCTTACTTGACCTGACAATTTATTTTTGTCAACACTTAAGAACTAGCACATTGCCCAAGCTCAGGTAAAAAGGATAAATTCTAGTGCTTAAATGTGCGCCACAAAGTGATGCACCAGTATATACCTATTTTTTGGTAGTGTGCATCGCTTACTCCTCCATTAGCTTCAATTTATCACATAGATTCGATAACTCCTCTGCCATACTTCTTCCCTTTCGTGACTCGTTCTACAAATCACACTCCCCTCCACTCGAAACCCTCTTGTCGATGATGGTTGTCCAACTCCATTGTATCATAGCATAACCAAGAGACGTCTCTCCCGTTGTGAGAAAATTGTCAATTCCAATAATGTTAAACATCTCCCTTGTTTCATTCTTGTATCCAATAGTAATTTTAAAAATCATATTAATTTTAAGAATATACCAATGAAAGATTTAGCATTACTCCTCTCATTCGCCCCAAGTCCCAACTCACAGAAGCCGGCCCCAAGATAGAGGACAAGCGGCGGCTCCTCTTTGGTTATTGATGGCCACTTGAAAAGAAGAGTAAAGAAAGAAAAAGAGCATGCTACTAATAATTAATTAATTAATTATAAGCGTGAATAATTTAATCAAATCAAGATTGGCTTTAGTGTGTGTATATAATAGTTTGAGTACTGTATGGTTGTCTAACAATGTCGTTTTAGGAATTTTTGTTTTACTGCTAGTAAAAGTTTTACTCATACAAAAAGTAGTGATACATTAAAATGATGAGAAGGCATAGATAAGAGAAGTGAGAATAATTTCCAATGGTGGACGTAGGTGATTAGATGAATATTTAAAATGATTAGTCATACTAACACTGCATATACAAGAAAAGCATATTGCATTGCAGCAGCAGCAGCTTTAGGATGAAGATAGACAAAGCTTAATGACATAATTAAATTGAAGAGTCTTGATGATGGATCATCAGGACTTGCAAATCCTAGCAGCAGCCACATGCATAGATTTCAAGATTGTATAGCATCATGAGCAATCAGCCTTAGATTTTTGCAGAGTGACTGCTCATGATGTTATATCGTTTCTTTCTTTTTAAGCTCTCTTCGCCGTGTGCTGCATATTAATCAATCCATCTACCGGAACCCCCCGCCCAGAGCAGGAGCCCAATAGTCTGCTCCATTGTCGCTCCCAACTTGTAGGGTGCATGACACTGGAACCAGACACAACCCTCTACTCCTCAGATCTTTCTTTGGTTCTTCCTGAGAATCCTTCAACATAAAACAAAAAACAAAAACTTGGGTGTTAATTAATAATTACATTTGATTTAACAAGAATGAATGAATCATGCCATGTGGTCAAGAGTTACCTGCTGATCAGAAGCTCCTTTCCTCTTAATACAGTTGTCATTCAGCAGCTAGTAAAAAAGAAAACATTTCAAAAGCCTTAGCAATTTTAATTGCTTTGTATAAAGTTTACTCATTAAAAATAATAATATGGATTTAATATGGATTTTAAGTGTGTAAAGCTGTAGCATCATTCTTTAAGCACTTGGTTTGCTAATATAGCAAACACAGTAAAGTAGTAGCTTTTTCAAATGTAAGTTCTCTACACCCCTTTAAGGAGGCAATGGATCCAATAAAGCATATATACCTGACCAGGGTCTTCAGGAAATATACAATTCCTTTCTCCTTGAACCTAACAAGGATATAGCACAAGAAAATAGCAATCATTAATCAATTAATGTCACATTATTGAGCATAAAAACACTCATGTTTTTATGAGAGAGAGAGAAGAGAGAGAGAGAGAGGGAGTAGTTTCTTACAGACTGTTGCTGCCTCATGTTTCCGGATCCACTGCCCAAGTAAGGTAAGCTGAGTGCCTGCATCCAACGTGGGGGAAAAGAAAAGAGTATATTTAGAACTTCAATAACTAAAGAATAATGAAGGAAACATTAGAGAAATGGAACTTTTACAGTGTGCCATCACTGGCTCATGGTTGTTTGCAAAAATAAAGGGGCGGAGAAGAGACATCACCTCAATTTGACTCTGAAGGAATCTGATGTACCCAATAGCTTCTAACAAGACAGAGGCTGTGTCAGTCTGCAAAAGGTTAAAAAGTACCACACACCACAACCGTCCAAAGTCATATTTTCTGTCTTCTTTATTGCACTTAAAGAGAAAACCCTAGTCTAGTAATTTGAGAGAAAAAAAAAGAAAAAAAAGGAAGCTTTCAAATGTGGAAAGAACTTCTCTTTATGTGTTTCCTCCTTAATTAAGATTGAGAATTGTTAAATATGTAGCAAGTTTAGGGCTTATACCTTCCCAAATGGAGATACTAGCTGGTGCAGAGCTGTTATTCTGTCACCTAATTTCTCCTTCCTCACCTGATTTTTAAAATATATGTGACAGAAGAGAAGGTGGATGATCAGAGCATGATTTCAATATATGTAGTTTTAATATTTTCTCTAAATGAATGCTTTTTACTACTTTGATGGATAAATAGAAGAAAAAACTGAGAAAGAATCATCAGGATATAAAAGTAGACAATCAAGAAAGACAACCGTTACCACCCACTATTTGTGTGTGTTTGTTGCGTTTGTATGTGTGTGGGAGAGAGAGAGAGAGAGAGAGATCTTGTGAGTTTTAGAGACTACCTTGAAGGTAGGTTGGGTTGAAGAAGGTTGAACCCTAGCTTTCTTAAGTGCCCCACCAGTTGCAGTGCTGTTACACTTCCAAAAAGAAAGAAGATAAGAACTCTAATTCGCTTGCACTAACAAATATAACAAGCTATCTACACCAGTTGGTGGATTAGGGTAGGAGTAAAAACACTTGTAACCAAAAAAAAAGTAAGAAATTTTTCAGGAAAAAGATAGAAAAGTGGGCAAGAGAAGCTATAAACCAAGTCATTTACAATTTATTTTTTTGATAATTTAGTCAAAAAGAAAGAAAAGATCACTTAAAGCTCTCTGATCATCAATGATTTAAGAAAATTAAAAGCATAAAGAAAGGATTCTTGAAACCCTAAAAAATTAAGAATCCTGATATTGACAATACCATGGACTGATCTAAATATGTATCTCTTTTACCTCTGAGGATCGATCCGGTGGTGGGTGCCTCCCATCTGCCTTGTTGCTAGAGAAATCCAACATATTACTGCTGAAACTTGTCACACAAGACTTTGGAGGGGAAGCAGATATTACATGAGACCAAGTGGGTTTTGCTGCTTGAAAATCCTCATGAGCTCCATGTCCGTACACATAGCTGCTTGCAGGGTGTTCTTGCTTGACATTAACAACAGAAGCATTCGGAGCTTGGCTCAGTAATTGCTCCTCCCAATTCTCCAACCGCTTAGCTTGAAACTGGCTCATACCAACCTTATCTTCTTCACTCACCAATCCACCCCTAAAAGAAAAAACAAAAATATTCCACCATTAATTAATAACACACACACATATATATATACTTTGTGTGTGTGTATGAGAGAGAGAGAGAGAGAGAGAGAGAGAGAGAGAGAGATGAAAACACATGCAGCTATGGATCGATGTGTGTGATAGAGATGAGAGGAATACAAGAGTAGTTGGCTCCAAGACTCTGGCAGCTGCTCCTGGCTATCATGCCAATTAGAAGGAATGGGAAGTGAAGAAGAAGAGGAAGTTGGTGCATATTGAGGGAAACAGTTTGAGTGAGTAGGCAAGAAAGGAGAAGATTGATGTGTTGGTGGGCGCATGGTATTGATATTATTCCACCAGTTAGGGTTTCCGGCCATCATTTGTTGCACCGGTGAGCTCTGCAAAACGCCTCTATTCATCCCTCCAGAGAAAATGAACTTTCCTTCTCCTGATCTTCTTATTGAAGCTCTCAAGCAAAGTCTTGGAAGAAACTTTGAGAGGAGCTCTTACTTAGGATTAAGTAGGGGGAGCCCCAAGAGTCCTGTGTTTGAGAGAATTTGAATAATCATGGAGTCTTGAGAACCTTTGTCTTTGTTTCCTCTCTTTTCCTTCTTTCTTTATTGCTTTGCCTTTTTCTTTCTTCCTTTCTTTTATGTTTTTCTTTTCTTTCTTGCTTTTTCTCTGCTTTTGCTTTATCTCAAAGTGGGACAGAAAAGGCAGTAGCAATTCCCATTAATTAAGAAAATATATATATATTATATATATATGGATCTCTCTAAAGTGACTGTGGAGCAACCAAGTTTCCTTTATACCAACCCATGTGGCAAACTAATAGCGGGGCATATCCATCACTAGGTCTTCATAGGTGCAACATGGTAAAAAAGAAAGAAAAGGTAATGCTAGATAGGAGATTTACACTAACTATATTTCTATCTCACTTTCAACGTACTGAATTAATGTGACGTCGACAGTTATTGGATCAGCCCTTAAAAAATAAAAATAAAAAATAAAAAAAATTGAAAGACTACTGATGAATACTATCATGCCACATCAATCTAATAAGATGGGTGGTCAGATGCAAACATTGTATATTAATTGCGTTACTCTTGTAAAAAACATGAAAGAAAAAGAAATTCAAAACTTAATGATCAACACTCAATTAAATTACTTAAAAGATAATTGTTCGTTTTGGATGCTGAGTCATACAAATGATAGTGCTCCTTGTAATTACGTTGACATGAGTAGATGTTGTATGCATACATCTAGCTATACGTGTGGCCACAGCGAGGTTTTCGTGGCTTGTTATAGCAAAATTAACCCCTTTTTTTTCTATAGAATTTGAATTTAAAACGTAAATCCCACTCTATTACTTTATCAGATCGAATGTATATGTATACAGGTACATAAGCTATCACCCTCTTCTAGCTAGGTATATATATATATAATTACATATCTTTTTCGCTTAATCAATTCTCCAATTATATTTTAGCATTACCAGCGTGTAAGAAACTTATTGTAAACACTATATATAGTACGTATCCCTGACTAAATTCAACCAAGTATTTCAACGTGGTTGGTGACTCTTTAAATAATTTTTTTAATTAAATTTAAATTCCTACATATATATATATATATATCTGGTGATGATGACAAAATGACAAAAAATGAAGATTGGCATTACTAGTAATGGTACCATCTGCATGGACAAGTAGTGGATGGTGTATGTAGAAGAAGGCCATATGGTTGTTGGTTTGTTGGTAAAGGTTAAATAAGGTGATGTAATTAATTAATGTGGTAATTAAATGTGAGATTACGGATAGAGGAGGAGGAGGAGGACCGACATACGACACTTTTCAAGGGGGGTCAAAATCTAGGGTTTGGAGATCCCTAACCTCAGCGTACGTCTCCAAGAGAATGATTACCATTTCCAAGAATTTTATTATACCTTTTGATCATGACTTGTGGGCACCCCTAGCTTCCTTCATTTAAGGTCGGTCTAGGGTGCCCCCATCAAAAATATTGTTATAAGTCCAAAATTTTACCCAAATTGGTTTCATGATCATTCGAGGCTAGCTGTGGGTATGTATGCATGTAGCTTTTTTTCTCCAAGTAAAAGTACGTAGGCCCCCGGGGTAGATCGATAGGAATTAATTGGATGCTCATATGTGTCTATAATTCTTTCTCAACATTTTTCCCAACAACTTAATTTGTTAGTAAAGTTGACCTCACGCAGCCAATAAAATAAAATAAAATAAAAACAAACAAACAAATAGAAAACAAGTGAAGGTGATTCATTGATCAAAGATAATTGCGAAGGGCTCTTTGATGCCTAATTTTGTGAGAGATTCTTGGATCGGAGGAGCAAATGGAAACCGAGAAAGTAAGAAAAATGAGCTTAGAAACTTACCTGCTATAGTGATCTTCCATTTATATATAGGAAAGCGGGTATATATAACAACTTGGGCAAGTAGCCCCATTTGGTTGGGGGATCCTGGTAGTACGGATTGTTCTGTATGGGTGTGTGGTGGACGTAGTTGTTATGACACCATTAATGGTCAAAAAATATTTTCAATTCCTTCGCATGAAATTGTCATAGTGGAGTACCTTCCGTTTGTTGTAATGATGATGTGGCAGGGAATACAGGTTTTCCATAATGCACCTTTCGAGTTGAGTGGTGTCATATGGTGACCCTCTGAGGGGAGAATGACCCACCCGACAATGCTAATCCTCAACTTCGCGTGGATAAACACAATTGAACTTGAGAGGTAAATGGTTCTCGTTGGGGAGCCAAACATGCCCTAAAGCTCATGTTGGCCCTTGGTATGTAAATGGCTATCAAGATTTGTAACATTTGTTGATCCCTCAAATTATGGTATAAATCAAACTCATATGCTATTAAGTTAAACCTATCAACTTGTTTTAAAAGTTATCCTCTTGACATAATCATTTTTTATATATTTTTCTTTCTTTCTTAGTTTTGTCATTGTTATGATTCAAAAGAATAATGTCTTAAAATCTTCGATTAATAAAAAAATATGTAGGCTCAAACTCACATTTAATAAGTAAAGACAAACAAACACATGTAAATATTCATTGTGCTCTGATTCTAGGTTAAAATCACAACTTATGTCATAAATTTAAGTTTATAATACATTCAATTATTGAAATTAATATTGCAACAGAAGGTAATCAACACAAATGACCACCCGTGGCTTAAATAGAGAAAACCCAATAGGCAATAGGCCAGGGCCCAGGGGTATGAGTGTCTTGATGCTAGGAGTGCTCGATCGTACGTTAAAGGTCTGCAATCTCCATGAAACACTGTGCAGGTCTCTGTGAATCATATTAGTAAATAAAAACAAAAAAAATAATAATAATAGAATTATTCTCCCTGCATGATTTATTACTTTATTCCATGACATATATTCCCTTAAACCGCATTTTAATGTTAGAAACAAACAAACAAACCCTTAAATCTCGAGCTAGCCCTGACGAGTGACTGAGGAACATAACCATATGTTTTTGGGGGAGAGAATAGCATGTCTTGTCCGTACTGCCAAAAATCTTTGTCGGAGGCGCCATGTCTTTTCTAGCACACCCCCCCTTTTTAATTGGTTCCTGTTTGGCATTCCTCCATGTCCTCCCCATAAACAAACAAGGAACAAAACTCCTCCCTCTTGTCTTCATCTTCCTTCGCTTATATTCTTCTCTCTCTGCCTACTTCTCTGTATATCTTGTTAATTTAGTATGCTCCACAGTATTTTAAGGAATGGGGTTTGTGTAACAAGTGCATGTGCACGGATCGCAGCCGTTGGATTGAAAAAAGCAATACCATGAGCCCATAAGGTCTAAGAGACGATTCTGTGGTTGTAAATTATAATGTGTTAACATATTATCTACAACAAGTAATTTAATCAAGAAGTCGTTTCACTTTCGTACGCTTTGAGTTATAGCTTTCGTGGCAGTTTAAGGCAGGACAATATTAATCAATTAATTCGAGAAGAGTAATGTTAGGAACCATTTTTTTATCCTCGTAAAGTTAAAAAAAAAATACGTACTAACATCAACAAAAACTTTTGAAAACAGAAGATCAAAAAATGCTCGATCTCTCATATAAGAGGTTTAATTACGTACCACACACATGCAGTAACTACGTGCATGACAAATGCTTAATTAGGTGTTACAATTTTTACAAACTCCCATGATAGTCTATATATATATTCTATGAAAAATGTTATGTTGATTATCATGTGGCCGTCTGTACATTTTAGAGGCTAACATGATCACAAGTGTTACTTGAACTGTCATAACAATTTGTATGACATTTGTAATGAAAGTTAAGGAATGCTACATTTTCCCAACAAAAAAAAAAAAAAAATCTTCGAAATTTGCTTCCTAAATAATGTATCATAATCCCATTAGATTTTGATACATTTCCCGAAATAATAAATTATATAAGATTGTAACATATCATTTTAAGAGCAAATTTTAAATGATATGTCAATACTCAGAAGTTCTTCCATGTATGTAGAGCTTCTAGCTCATTGGGCTAACCAACCTGTGGCAAAAATGGGCAAATAACATAACCTCGTTCACCTAGCAATGGCTCTGCTGCTATATATAGTGTTCAACAAATTTGTTGAGCACTAAAGATCAATAATGCATAAATAAAACTTAAAAAAAAAAAAAAAAATCAATTTGATTCTCTCTCATCTATTTGAAAAGTAAAATTAGATAAAAACAATATTTTAAATGAAATAATGAAAATTGATAATTTAAAAAAGAAAAAGAAAAAAAAAAAAGAAAATGGATTTTTTAACGTCAATTCTATCAGAAATTAACAACAACGAGAAAACTTCTTTCAACTTTGCGATATAGATCGAAGGCTCAGTAACCGGAATTAATGATGAAGCTCTTGAGTCATTGGATTTTGTCTTTTGTTATAACAAAATCTCTGAAAGAATGATGCCGACATGGGGGTTGTAATAAACCAATTATGCCCACTAATTAACTTAATTAACTATTATTTCAAATGAAACACCGACAGTTTTGAAACTCACCATTCCATGTCGTTTCTTTGGACTTGATTATCTCTCTCCTTAACTTCATGTTGGATCATTGGATTCCTCATCACATGCTACTAAAGTCCCTTGAATTTATCCAACACACGAATAATTAACCATGCACTGTGTGATCACAAGGCAGCTTATTCTATTAATTAATATAGCTTAATTTATAGTATATATTACTACCCCCTAGCCTAAATCTAATCCTGGTTTATTAAAAAAAGACAAAAACACGAAAGACAATGCTATGAAGTAGGTAAATTAATCGTCCTCTATGAGCTTTCACATTCTTTTTGTTTTGTTGTATACTCTACAAACCCCACTATCTTTCTCTTTATTGAGAACTACAAGGTTGTAGCTAGGTCGGCACTAAGACAAGAACAATAATATTGCCGACTATATATATATATATAAATCAGAAATCATATATAGTGTAATTAAATTATATAATTAGGTGAAAAGAAAGTAAAGGTGGCGTTATATATATTGCTGTCCTACAATGGATAAATTAATTATATTCTTAAATTTTGACTTTGGGGAGACGTTATTGCATGTAAAGAAGAGAAAAGAAACCTTAAACTATTTGTAGAATATTGTCATGATTATGTTGGCTTATAAGTAGATTAATACATGTGTTCAATGTTGTAAATGTGATATTACACTTTCACGCTAGCTACTGTCATGTAATTGTAAGAAAATCTTGTGCACAAAAAGAACAACAAAAAGAACAATGAGAGTATGTAGCTTTTAACAAGATGGTATAAAACTCAATTTTACAGCTTTTAATAGAAATTTGACGAATTGTGTAAAAATATTAAATACAATAAAGATAAAAACGTTGTATCTTTAATTCAAATCAATGTCATGAACTTTTTTATTCATTCTAACACAATGTGCACCACCCACCGTCGAACCCGACACCTACATCCGAGCCCCCTGACACCAAAATTTCCAAAATCAACCAAGACGATGGCTCTGATACGTAGTTTTGTCAATGGATATTTTGTGTTATTTTGTCAATAAAAGAAAAATTATTTAGTGTGAAGGATTATATTATTTTTGGGTATTTCAAGCTTAATTAGGTGTTTGTTACCTATTCGATGGTGCAAATGGCAAAACACTCTGTTTACACCACAATCTAATTAAAATTATTCTCATTACAGATATATATGGCCAACAAATGAAGATGCAGTATGCCTTGATGTACACCAATATTGCTAAGTACTATACAATATGCTGCATTCCATAAGGTGACATTTTTCACGAAAACATCCTTAAATAATGACGTTTGAACAATAAACATTACTATTACATATTTTGTGACCAATATATTTTGAAGTTGTTGAAGCGTCGTAGGTGTCACCTTTTAAAAAGTGACTCTTTTTAAAAGGCCAAAACCCTCCCAATCCACATTGTGGTTTGGAGGCCGAAACCCTTCTAAGCCACCATGTTTTCCTCAAAAAAATTTAAAAATATTCTTATAAATTTTTTTAAATTAGAATTTAATCCTCTCAATTTTTTTTTTATTCCTTCAAATTTTAAATGCTAATTCCGTCCTTGTGCCGGGCATTAGGGTAATATTTTTTCTCTTTCTTTTTTTTTCTTCTCTTTTTCCTGCCGAGCAGGTAAGATTGTGTGCATATGTCTTGGCATGAGACTATCTTTGACCTCGACCCATCGCACTTGTTGGCTTTGTGTGCACGCATTTCTAAGCATTCAATCAATCTTATCCAAACATGGTTTTTGTTTTATTATTTGGCCTATCAATCAATCCCATCAGTCTTCTTATTCTCTTAGGATCTTTTTTTCTTTTCTAAGTTATTCTCTTAGGATCTTATTCCATTCAAAATTCTGCATAATTGCAGTTATTAAGTTATACAATTTTATTTATTTATTTTTTTAAAAAAAATTACTTTTTCTTTCTAATGGCATCTCTTTTTCTAATGAATTTGTATAATGCATCTCAAGAAAATTTTATTCTTAATTTATCCACATGACGTTACATATAAAAGGAAACAACTTTTTTGAAGATAATTAGAAGATGGCATTGGCAATATATTAAGTAGCTAGTAATTAGGTGTATAAATAATGTAGGAAAATGGTTTAAATTAATGAAAAGGAATAATCTTGGCAGACAATATCTCAGTAGATTATAGAAAACTCCTTCAATCATTCTCTGGTTGAAAAAAATAATCAAATAAAGCTTTAATACAGATCCCAATACCCCTCACCATCATGCTTTTTTTTCTAAAATTAATCTCTTATACTTTTGTCTTCTTATATATGATATAGAAAAAAATAATTCCCACTTTCCAGTTTTCCCCCCACTCATACAATTATATTGTATTTTATGCATTTAATAAATAATTATAGGGTGATTATTTCTACGCTAACTTTTGCTAGCTTCCATGTGTCAAAAGTATGTGTGCTTAAAGAGAAGAAGTCAAATGACAGAGAATTTAAAATAAATTATAGCTACGGCCTAAAAGGGTCACTTCAGCTTTCCCTTTAGTTTGAATCCAAATCATTACTATACAATGGTGCAAGCAGCATATAAATGATTCATCAACACCAATATAATTATTTATTTATATGGGTTTTTTTTTTTTTTAATAATGAGTAAGGATAATTACAAACAAATAGTAGAGTTAAAAAAAAAATTACAAAAGTCAAAATATAAAGTCACAAATCCAAGGGAGATCTTCAAAAGCGGAGAAGGAAACATAACGACTTATAGTGAACTTTGTGTATATTAATAAAGGAAACATATTTTAACTTAGTGCTTGATTAGCTTATGGATCGAGGAGCTGATAATTAAGGAAATTAAGAGGTACTTGTACAATAGTGGGAGAGATGCCATCTGAGGTGAGAGGGGCAAAGAACTATTAAGATTGAATATTTTTTAGGTCCAAATTTAGATTTGAAATTTCTGATAGACAAAAAAACTCTGTAAATGAGAGTCAAAAGTGCGATGATGGAGGATATATAGGAGATCTAAAAGATCTAAAAATATATTTGATATGGGGGTTATTGCTTCATGATCCATTTAACAAAAAAATTATACTTGGAGTGAATCTAATTCAACCTAATACAAATCTTAATTGATTAGGACACAAAGAGGATCTATTACATGGTTCATATTAGATTTCACAAATTTAATGGTGTATATCTTAACACATGGTTAATATGTTGGCACCTCATTTAAATTTTTTCAATTGTGTGAAGAGAAAAAAAAAACAAGGCTGTAATATGAATTCCATCAAGTGATAGAATGTTAAGATTTAAGGCATGATTCAATTTTACAGCCCTAGATGTGATGATTACATGGCAAATGGTTATATATCCAACCAAAAAAGTGTTGATTAATTAAAGGACTTAATCAAAGAGAATGAGATTCTTCTAAATTTTTTACTGTTTTTATTATTTTTGAGTTGAAAAGACACATGGTAATAGGGACTATCACTTTCAAATCAATCTTGAGGGTCTAATTTCACATCTTGAATTTGTCTCATTTACGAAGAATATATAATAAATACAAAACCAATATTGTTCCAAGCTCCCCACTAGATCAGTAATCTGTCTGCTCCCATAACGTACACCTGAATAGTTTCTACTTTGTATATTTGTTGAAAGAACCTAATCTAAGGCTTTCTATTGCAAGCCAACAGTCAAGGTCACCTCCCCAAAGGGTCCTATAATTAGGCATATGACATTTGCAGTCAAAAGTCCTACAGATTGATCAATGCTGACAATTAGTTTGTAAATAAGTTGCTAGAGTTTTGTTGTGTATCTTTTGTGTTTGTTGTGTTATCTTTACTTTAGTTTTATGGATAGAGTTTTTCTTTAAATTGGGTTGGAGGAACTTCTTTCAACCAAGTCTATAAAAATAACATATGTCATTTGAATATGTAAAATGCACATGTTCTCTTAATAGCATGGACAAAGTTTTATTGTATTTTTGTGTTGTTTTGTCGGTTATTTGGGCTTTTGTCTCCCTAATATGTTGTGTTTTATTTTGGAAACTTTTGTGCCGGAATTTAGGAGTATTCTCTCCTCTCCAACCGCTCAGAATGGAACTGCAGTGTCTCTTCAAACTGATAAGCTTCTTACCCAGCTTCTTCAAACACCCTTTGTGGTACCCTTTCTTGGTTTTTCAACCAAGATTCAGATGATCGGGTCATTTTTTGGCCTATTTTCTTTTATTTACTTGTATTTATTGTAGTGTATTTTCATTTTGAAACTGTTGTTGGAGAACACACCATTATTTTAATTTTAAGATCACCCACTCTCTCTTCCTTTCGGATCAGGAGTGGAAAATATCCTATCTTTGTAATCCATTTCCAAGAAAAAAAAAAAAAAAAAAAACATTTTAACATTTGAGCTAGACACTTTTTTAAATTACCTACATCCTACTTTTTATATTGTAATTATCCACTTTCATTTTTCTCAAAGATTTTTTTATTCTATTTCTAACAATTATATTTTTGATAAAAAAAAAAAAAAAATTGTTCTTTACGATCATGTTTTCAAAATTTTGTACGGGTATATTTTAAAATTGTATCATTTCATAATGATCTTATTTTTCAAAATGTGTCATTTTCTGACCGTTATATTTTTAAATATTCATATAGATTGAGAGGAGAGTACGCTTAAGAGCATAAAAAGAAAGAGACAAGAGGGAGAGGATAAAAGAGAGCAGCCAAAAAAAAAAAAATCTATAAAATCCGGTTTTTTAGTAACCAAAAAAAGAAAACCAACCTACAAATGAGTGGCTGAGAAGGGGATGCTTTGAAAAATCCTTTTTACCCCTACATCCCTAGCTACATGGGATTTTAATACATATGACCGATCAGCTATACATTACCCTATTATCCTCCCCTCTCTAGTTTATCTCAAATTTTATACGGCGTAGTTGCCTATAACATTTAGTGTATAAAGTTTGGTTTACTTGTGGGAAAATCATGCTACTTAAGCTACATTAAATTTTAATACATATTGGAGGATCCAGTAAATATCCATATAAGAAGAAAGCTCACACCCTAGATCAAGCTCAGCCAATTTGTGACCTACCTTCTAGACTCAATATGAGACACCATGACTCCTCCAAAAAGCTCTAGAAAGCTTAATATTCTAGTATATAAGGCCTAAAGTATACAAATCTTTAACCTACCTTACACACTCTATCAATAATACTCTCGCCTCACTATAGAGCTCTTGATCACAAGTTATACTGACTTGGGTGTCAAAGTTTTGGTATATAAGGTCTAAGGTACACAAATTTCTAATGTACCATACACACGCTATCAATAATACGCTAACCTCACCATAGAGCTCTTGATCCCCCCCCCCCAAACACCTTATCATGATCTTCCAATAACATTTGATGCATGAATATTAGTTTTTTTTTGTTGAGAGAACCACGCCACATGAACCTTCTAGTGATGTAGTAGTCTCTCATAACATTAGGCATATGAAAATTAATTTTTTGGTTGAGAGAATCACGCCATGTTGTTACATTAGCTTTAGGGTGATGTCGATGGGTGATCTTCCATAACATTTAGTGCGTGAATATTAGTTCTTTATTAGAAAAATCACCCGACATGAACTTAATTTAAAATAATAATTATATATGACCGACCTCCTATTTTGGGAATTTCCTAATTACTTTTTGCCGTCTGAAAAAAATGGGTAAAAAACTCCCCCCGCAATCCAACCGCTACCAAGCAAGTCGAGAACTTCATTAGAATGTGTGCTTAGATCACATGCCTGACAAGTGACAACTACAAACCGAACTTTTTGCCCAATGTCCGGTCCAAATAACAAGAAGACGAACCAAATATGAGATATTGAGATGGGGTCAGCAGCCACATGGTGCCACACGTGTTAAGTAATATACAACAAATTCATATTCAAAACCAAAAAAAGTAATATATATTTCAATAAGCCCAAGTTGTCGGTTCATTTATTTTTATTCGGACCCCCATGATTTTTTTTTTTAATAAAAAAAATATTATGTATTCATTATTCATTTCCAATATAATGACTTTTGTTCCATATATAGATACCCCCCACCTTCTTTTTGTTTGTAATTAAATTTTTACCAATATGATTAAGTTTGGAGTAAAAAAATTTCAACAGATCCAAGGGAATGTTATTAGAGATTAAATGCTATGAAAATATACCATAGAATTGAATATTTGCTCAGATTTTAACTCAAGAAAAGGAAAAGGTACTAGTACTACTACTGCAACCCATCAATTTGAAATATCAACTCTTACTTTTCCCTCCGCCACCCTACCAAAGGAAAATGAATCCCTAGGGTTTGCCAAATGATGAAACCAGTATCCCCCTAACGTCCCCATCATGGCCAAGATAGAGAGACATAAACACCGACCAAAAAAATTGGGATGAAACCTAAATTTATTATTATATTTGATAAGAAAAGAGGAGAAACGAATGAAAAATGACCCATTTGGTATATTTTTTAAAAAAAACTGATACATGTTGAAAATGACAAAATTTTCTTTTAAATTGGGTTAGAGAAATTTTTTATAATCTAATCTATTACATTGACATATGTTCTTAAAGCACGTGATTCTCACATAAATTTTCAATTGGATTAGGTAATTCTCATGCACATACCTTATGAACAGATGTCAGTTTAATAAATTAAGTTAAAAAAAAATTTTTCCGAAAACTTTATCTCTCTCTCCACGTTTTCCAAAATGCGGATTCGAATAAAAATCATTTACAAACTTACTTATCAAAAATCTTCCTCACATTTCCCTTAAAAAAAATGTGCTTCTTATGCTAAAAATAGGCAAGAATTTTGACATCATTGATAACATCAACAAGAAACAAAGCACACAAAAAAAAAAAAAAAAAAAAACATTCGTGTGGCTCATCATTTCTAGGATCCCCCACGCCCACGCCCACCCCACTTGAATTATGATTTGGGCACAACTAATTGACCCGCTTAAAAAGTGTGGTTAAAAAGAGGGTTAGACCACCAAAATCGAAGGGGGCGTTGAAAGAGGTCAGAGTGGCGGTCCGTTGGCCCGGGTTGCCCCGTGATGGTCCGTATGAGTTCTATACGAACAGAACTCCTTTTCTTTTCTTTTCTTTTCTGCTTGGGCTTTCCCATGTGTGAAAGCGACCTAAAGTTTTTTTGGACTCTGTTGCCCGTGGGGCCCAACATGGGGGCCCACTACCCCCCCGACCTTTTGCCAAAGCAAATACCATCCAACGCTGGACCTGGACGCCGACCTTTAACAACTTCTTTTTCATTTGTTTTATTATTATTATCGTCAACCTCGGCCCCACCAGGTAATTATTTCTCTGCCTTTTTATTTTTTTATCCTTTATTTTTTTATTTTTTTATTTTTGGTGATATTTCAAAATTCGCAACGTCATCTTTACGTCAGTTATGACGTCTCATTCATGTCCATCAAACAAATAAAATTTAATTTATTGACCCGACCCGTTATCTTAATGGCATTGGGTTGGGCTTTTGCCGATGGGTCTTGGACCATTGAGTATAAAACTAAAGGTCCTTTTTTCTTTTCTTTCTTTCAATAAACCGTTAATAATAAGCGGTTAGTGGAAAGTTAATAACCGTCCACCTTTTCACCCCTAACAAATACTCTCTCACATTAACTGTCCAAATTGGTTAGACAGTTAAATACCGTAAACCCCAATCCGATTAACATTTCAAATGGAATAGTGGTGAGATAAAGTATGGTGTTCAGCCATAATCATAACTTGTAGGATAAGGTAACTAGTGTTTTCAGTTTGTTGCAAATGTCTTTATCTACTGTGTTATTTGGCCTAACTTGGTTCCAAAGAGAGATGGATAACACGAATTGTTTAGATAAAGTAAGAACAAAAGATAGAAAATGACAAGATGCTTGTATCTAATACCTTTAAATTATTTGTGGTAAATCATACAAGGTTCTCTAGAAATTTCCTTCATCTAAGTTCTTAATTTCTTCTGCATTTTTCTCCAACAACATAGGAGTTGATGAGACGACATTCTATCATTCTTTCATATATAAGAAAGAAATTATGATTAATTACCTTTTTCATACTTAAAGTTTTTTATGTTTTTACTTTTTTTCACTTAACGTTTCAGTTTGTATCACAACTGGTATATGATTTATGGCTAAATACCAGTTTAATACCTTTGTCACTTTTTGATCTGTCAATCAAACTAATGGACTGCAAAAGGGGTAGTTTTGGCAACTTCCTGTGGCCGGTAATTAATAGCTTTAAATTATTTGTGATAATTAAATCATACAAGGTTATGAGTTCGAAATTTAAATATATGGTTTTGTTTGTTAAATATTCAACCTGATAAGCCTTACTTATTTAGAGAATGTTAAAATAATTAAATTTATTATTTTGTTATTAACTTAAACTTGACTATAATAAAGCATATATAGTAATGGATAACTTTTGCCTGAATTTAAAGGTTTGAGAGGGATTTTCTTATCTTTGAAATGATTAATGTAACTAATCGGAATGGCGCGCAGTTGACCAATTAGCTTAATTGGCAGTTGAAATATGCCAAGTGCTGCACCTCTGATCAGTTTGGTTGTTGAGATTTTTTTAATTTTTGGTCCCGGCCATTCATCTTCTTAGTTATTGTTAAATCTAATTTCTTTACAATAATGATCATAATAGCCATCTCAAATGGTTACATAATCTCTATTTATTTTAAATAATGTCATTTCATTGTTTTTCTTTTCCTAAGCAAACAACATAGGAAGAGGGGGTGAAAATTTATAACAAAATAAATAATAATATAAAAAAGGGCTGGACAAAGTACCCTACACTACATCTAAGCATAATATAAAGAGGGTTTGTGCCAAATAAATGACATGACCCTATAAATTCTTTGGACAAATGCCAAGAAAACTAGTCGTCCCCTAAATAGTGGTTTAAGGTAAGAGAAATGGCACAAACCACAAATGATCTCGGGCATGAACCACAAGCAATCCCCCCAACTGGTCTCAAAACTTGGTTATGAGCTTGCTATTACTAATGTAGCATATTTGAAGGGGAGAATTAGGGGTGGGCAAAAACCCGTCCAACCCGCCCCGATCCGCCGGATTTGTGTGTGTGTGTGTTTTTTTGTAGATACGGGTTGGATTTCTTCCAACCCATGCAGGTTGGGTCAGATTTCGGGTATAATTTTTTTGCAACGGGTACCCCCCGCCCCAGTATAAAAGGGAAAAAAAAAAAAAAAAACCTAGATCTATTATTATTATTTTTTTAGCCGCCTCTTCCCTCCCTCTCTCTTTCTCTCTCTCTCTCTCTCTCTCTCTACTCCCTCTCGCCTCTCTCTCTCTACTTTGTCTCCGTCTCCATCTATCACTCTTGCTCGTCTCTCTCACACCCCTTGGCCCTCTCGCTTTGGCTATCGAAAACTCGATTCTTCACCTGCTTGGAAATGGAACCTTACGAGTCGAGCCGAAGCAACCGCCTCAAATCTATGGTGGCCAAGTCGTTGACGATCACTGAGACTTGCTTCTTCTTCGAGAATGACGACAACGGGGAGGGAGCTAGGCTCAGGTGACATCGTGAATGCCAATCCAGCGTACATGTCGCATTTCCCCGCCACCGGAGGCGAAAGCCTCGGATCTGCTTTGGCAACATTTTCGGCCTTCACCCCTTCAACACACACACACAAAAGAAACTTGCCCGCCCCACCAAACCTACCCGTCCAACCCGCTCCGCCATACCTGAAACCCGGCGAATATGGTGACTTTAATCCTGATAGCAAGTAGGATTTTTCCAAACCGATGGGCTCGGGTCAAGTATATAATTTGGCCAAACCGCCCAAACCGACATGTGGCCGCCCCGAGAATCATCATTGACAAGAAGAATATTCACTTCGGCATAACTTCCTACCCCCATACTTTTACTGATCCATTAGTATTTTGACTAGGGACAACATGGGATTTGTGTCCAAATGCCTCGTTTTTCAACTCATGCGGCGAAAATTGGATGATTTGTGTCCCACGTGTGATGACTTTTACAAGTCAGCTCCAAACGTGGGATTGAATCACAAGAGTCATTAACTGAGGTTTTATTCTGAAAATCAAGATTAATGAAGACAGAATCTTGAGTCAATCTGTTTGACCAAGGATGCTCAAAAGAAAAAAAAAAATGTTTGACCAAGGCTGAATCTTTATCCGGCGTTAAACGTGGATAAAAAAAGCGTAATGTGCATGAAAAATATTGTAATAAGTCAAAATTTAAAGATCAAATTCCGGCCGTTCATTTGTAATTTCAGCCCATTATCACTAACATGGCCCTCAGGCCCACCCACCCACCAAATCCATCGGGCCTTGCAGCCCATCTTGTTAGTTTACAAATTTCAATTCCACCCAGTTCCAAGACCGATTGACTCAAAAAAAAAAAAAACAAAAAAAAACGAATATTTGAAATTAAAACCCTAGCTCTCAGAGTCTCAGTAGCTCCACGAAAATGGCGATTTTCAATTCAAGGACTTGCCTTTCAAGAAGCTTTTCAACTCTTTCTTCCCAACCTTTGCGCGTCTGTGTTGTTGGGAGTGGACCCGCTGGCTTCTACACCGCTGAAAAGGTAAACCTCTCTCTCTCTCTCTCACAGACACATGTTTATGTGTATTTGTTAAGATTATTAAAATCCTTACCTTAAGTTTGTTTTTAGTTTTCTTAGCTACCAAACGTGAGTGTTGGTTTTCCTTTGTGTTTGAATGCATTGATGGAAAATAAAGTTCTTGTGTTTGAATAATTGCGTGTTATTAGATGTTGAAGGCGCATCAAGGAGCGCAAGTTGATATCATTGATAGATTGCCGACGCCATTTGGACTCGTACGGTCCGGCGTAGCGCCTGATCATCCCGAAACAAAGGTAAAACCGCTGCAAGAATTTGTAATAATTTTCATGTAGATTATACAGTGTGTATTTATTTATTTTATGATTTTATATGGTACATTCATTGAATTATCAATGTGATCATGTGGTCACCATTTGTCTTACACTTCACTTCTATGGGGTATTTCGTAAACTGTCCTTTCTGTTTGGTCTTTTGGGTGTGTGTGTGTGTAAAAATGCTTGTCTTAATTAAGCTTAGTTCACCAGAAAAATTGCAACAGATTGTGATGAACCAGTTTTCCCGGGCTGCACAACATGAACGGTGCTCATTTTTTGGAAATGTGACACTTGGATCTTCTATTTCTCTCACAGAGCTTCGTGAGCTGTACCATGTGGTGAGATGCTAGCACTAGATTGTTTTCTGTGATGGAAATATCATTTTCATGTACATTAAGTCTTGAATGTTTCATTTGTTTGATAAAAGTTATATGTTTGTGAGCAGGTTGTTCTTTCCTACGGTGCTGAAAGTGACAGAGTACTTGGTATACCAGGAGAAGTATGTTTAATAAGAACTAGTGTGTGCTTGATGTTATTTCTTTAGTTTCTTAGTGCTCAATAGAATTGCCATCCTTGGTAATAGCTTATGTAGGATCATGGGGTTTTGATTAAATGTTGAAAAATGGAGTTTGCTTATTTTTCTTCATGTATCAAACTTTTTCTAGGATCTGATTGGCATACACTCAGCTAGAGAATTTGTTTGGTGGTATAATGGGCACCCAGATTGCAAAAACCTAGATCCTGACTTGAAGAACACGGATACGGCTGTCATTCTTGGTCAGGTAACTTCTTGTTTTATGGATTTTGTAAGGAAGCAACCTTTTTTCCTAGATCATTATTCATGCGTTCCTTGTTACAGCACAAATAAGTAACCGCATTTAGGATATGTTCTGCAAAAATACTGAGGTAGAGAATGGTCCTAGATAGACTGTTAGAGCATGAGGGACAAGGGGAAATTATTGAGAGCATGGTTAAGTTGGCGAGTGTCCTGTTAATCTGTAATTGATCAAAAAATATGACCTTAGATGGAGTGAACTGGCTATTTGTTTACTTTGACCAATGCCAAATATTTAGGATAAGGCTCTCTTCATTTTCTACTTATCTGTTTTTTTTTTTCAATTCACATATATATATATATATATATGTGTGTGTGTGTGAATTGAAAAAAAAAAAAAAAAAGATTAGCAGAAACTGTGCTCTAAGATTGATTTGCAAGATAACAATAAAACATGGATGGATTTAGAAGCCTGTGACTTTAATTTATCCCCAAGAGTAAATTAAGGTTTTTTGGTAATAATAATAATAATAAAAAAAAAAACTCTCTTTGCTTTCAGGGCAATGTAGCACTTGATGTGGCACGCATCCTTTTACGACCACCAACAGAATTGACAACAACTGACATTGCCAGCCATGCTTTGGCTGCTTTAGAGGAGAGCTCTATCAGGTCTTGTCTTACCATTTCACAGCAGCTAGATAAATTTATCACTTTTGAGTCATGTTTTGATGTTAATAAAATATGAAAAATTATGCAGGAAAGTGTATTTGGTTGGACGACGTGGACCAGTCCAAGCAGCTTGTACTGCTAAAGAGCTACGTGAAGTTCTTGGTAATTCTTAAATCCACTTGCTCAGCACAGCATTAGTTAAAGATTCATTCCCCTTGTCTATCTTTAAATGCATTTTTTTACCTTAATGCTTGGAAAAAATTGTGCATAGGGAGTTCAATCGGGCGAAAAGAAGGAAAAGAAATAATGTACCAAGTACATTTGAGCTTTTCGACACTTCATGAGATGCCTTGATTCTGAAGTTTCTAAAGTTTAGTTTATACTAGCAATCTTTGTTATCATTCATAAATAGAGTGACATGTTCAGTATAAATTAAGCTCCACATGATATTTGATCTCTAAAAAAGGATTAGAAATTTAGAATCAACTCAATCTTCCTTTTCTTTTTTCTTTTTCAATTATACCATGTTTATAATCATCTGTAAATCATGTGCATTGGTACTTTTATTGAAATAATGTATATTTTTTCGTTAAAAGTTTTACTATGTAGGTTTTACAGCTTTAGTATAACTTTTCGTGCATTGTATACATTTTCTAGTTTTGACCGGACCCCAATATTGTTGTCTAATAATTGATCATGTAATGAGTAATAATTGTTTATAGGGAGGCTTCCTTCTAAATGTGAAATTAATAAAATAAATGGCATTTTAATGCAGGTATTAAAGACCTTTATATTCGTATACAGGAAGCTGATCTTCTTAAAGCACCAGAAGATGAGGTATAGCTCTACCCAGTTAGTTGTGTTGCTTTTTACTATTGTGCAGGATATTTTTGTTACAAAAAGAATAAATAAAATAGTGACAAGAACAATAATGCTAATAAAAAGAATTTGGTGTTTGCTATATTAAGGTCCTTTTTGCTACCATTATGAATATGAAAATCACCGATGATATTTTTAGTAGTTTTAACTCTATACTGATCTTATCTGTATTTTGATGCTGTCATTTGGCAAAGGAAGAGCTAAAGAATAATCGAATTCAGAGGAGGGTTTACGAGTTGCTCTCTAAGGCAGCAGCCACTGCACCTTCCTACCCAAGGTCAGGTCAACGTGAACTCCACTTTGTTTTCTTCCAGAAACCAGATAGATTTCTAGAATCAGATGAAAGAAGAGGCCATGTTTCTGGTCTGCAGTTTGAGAAGACAGCACTTAAAGGTAGTGATTCTTCTCAATGCATTGAGGCTGCAAATTTTGTGTCTTATACAACACTGAGCACACTATTGTAGATTCATCATCCTTAAACCAACTGGTCCATTCTTCAGAATTATGGGGAGACTTGTTAAGATGTCATGGAAAATGGGATCCTTTTCAAAGCTACACAAAATGCTATGTATTTCTGGTTTATCCAACTGCCCGTGATTACATTGCTTTATTCAAATTTTGTGTAGGTGTTGGTGGTGGAAAACGTATTGCAGTTGGTGTTGGACGATATGAAGACCTTGAATGCGGGTACTTTCTTCTATAAGCTTTGTCCATTCATATAGTTCTCTTAATAAACTGCTAAATCTTATAAAAAATAAACTGCTAAATCATCTTACTTTTAACCCTAAAGGGTTGGCTCAAGTGGTGAAGGTTTTGGACTTTGGTGGCATAACCATCAGGTTTAAGGTTCGAATCCTTTTGGGTGCAAACAACTCCTTGGAGCCACACTCTTAGTGAAAGCTAGATTTAATTGATCCGTGTGGTGGAGGCTGCATTACACGGGTCCGAGGTTTATCCTTCAGGGGTGGGTATACGAAGTGGCTCTATAGGTGTTCTATTAAAAAATAAATAAAAATCTTACTAGTACTCTATAGGTGTTTAATTGTAAATATCAAATCACTAGTTGTAAAAGCTTAAGCCAATAAGCCTATAGGAAATTGTGATTTTAATTATTTAATAAAAATTTTAATGTTATTTCTCACATTTGGGTGCAAACTTTACCTCAATAAATGAGGTCTAATATGTGAAATATTTGATTGAAACGAGAGATAAATTATAGAGTCAGTATTCGAGCTTAAAATCACTGCACAAATATTATGTTGAATCACTGATTATCCAAAAAGCTTAAACTTATAAAAAATGGTAAATTTAATAAGTATTCTAATAGTACATATCAGTAAAATTTGTTTCGTTCCAAGTTGTGTTGTGTCACATCATTGTAAGAAAAGCAAATCATCTAAATTACTAGAGAAAGAATGAGTTCCATTGTTCTTGGTGAAAAACCCTAAAAAAAGAATGAACAAATTAAGCTGTGTCTACTATATATTTAATCCATATCACTGAAATCAGGTAATTTACTCTCTCTTTATGTAGGATGGTGCTAAAGAGCATTGGTTATAAATCAGTTCCAGTCGATGGTTTGCCCTTTGATCATCAGAAAGGTAAAACATAAGAATGAATGCACCAAGTAGGACTTTTTCATTCTTTTCTTTTCTCATTGCTTTCAATTTATATTTGCTCTGGGAAATATATGCATATACTGTTATATCAAGTGAAGAGTTCTTCAGACTAGCTCTCAATTTTCTCCCAAATATGCTTGATAAAAATTTCAATATTATTACTTATCAAAAAAAAAAAAAAAAATCAATATTAATATCTAAGGTGAAAATTTTCAAAACTTTTTGAGTACATGATTGCTACTTTGGATTTACTCATCAAGTTCAATTCTTCTTACGACTAAAACATTTGCTAATTAAATGAGTGCGTGACCAATCCAAACTCTTTCTTTGATAGGCAAATCACTAGGTAGTATGTATTTTGAGTACTTCTAACTCTTTCACCAGTTTCTTTGCTTACTTGATATATTGAATTTTGTGAACCTTTAAAAAACTCAACATGAATAGAATCTGAGTGAGACTAAATTTATGTAAGTTGCCTTGAAGGCCACCTGCCACACAACTTCTTCACAAATGAAACTTAGTTTGCCAAATTGTGTTGCCTAGTAACTTTGTATGCTCACCCATACGATGGCTTTGTATCTAGGTGTGGTTCCGAACATTAGAGGTCGAGTTCTACATGATGCATCCGGGGATCCGACTCTGCTCGAGGGTTTGTATGTTTGTGGGTGGTTGAAAAGAGGACCAACCGGAATAATTGCTACAAATCTCTATTGTGCTGAGGAAACGGTAAGCGGTCTCTTGAGCTGCATTGACTGAAAGTACAACTTTTTATGAGAATCTAATCATGCCCATCATACATCTTGTTAGGGGTCTGCTAATCTGGCTGATTGATATGGCAGGTTTTGAGCATATCTGAAGACCTTGATCAAGGAGTTTTGGCAACAAAATCTGGCCTACCCAAGCCAGGCAGAGAGGGTCTTCTTCACTTATTAGATAACCGAAACGTCCGAGTTATACCATTCAGTGATTGGGAAAAGATAGACTCTACAGAAAGGAGGCTTGGGAGTCTTAAAAACAAACCCAGGGAAAAATTAGCCACATGGGAGGAGCTCCTAAAAGTCGCCATGGAATAAATCAACTTCCCTTTTCAGAGGATCTTTTTTTTTAAAACCTTAATCGAATACTGTCATTTTTTATCCTTATTACAGAAAATGAAAGAAAAAATCTACTCTTCTTTTTTCTTTGTTTTTGTTTTGTTCTTTTTTTATTTTTATTTTTCTATGGGGATAGTCTTTCCCCATTCATTGTATCTTCATTAACCTCGAGGCTGTAATCTCTTTTTATTTTATTTAATGCAAGTATTCCTCTTTTTTCTGTATTAGCTAGGTGGCAAATGTCTTTGCTCTCCTCTGTTTCTTCTTTTCTTGTAACTTTTACAATGTTAATGTAGTTATTAACCAGTCTTGAATTTGACCCTATCTAGGGTTTAAGATCAAATGTCTCAATGAAATTGATGCATCCACATGTTATGGGCAATGTAGGAGGATCTCTACTTACTCTTGTGGGAATCCATAGCATTATAACTTCTTAACTTCGAATATATCTCTAATTATTAAATGAAATCTGAGTAACCTTTCCTTTTCTCTTTGAAACAAGGGACACAATTAGTTTTGTGGGTGCTTGAAACAATTTTGCTTTAACTAGTGGATGGAAGCACTAGCTTAATTGAAAATATTTATATAATAAAATGTTGAAAATATGAAACATAAGTCTTCGTCTAAATGTCCGTTTAGACATAAAATGTTTTATTTTCTCTATTTATTGGTGTTTGGAATAACCGAAAATTATGGTCAAACTAAAAACTTTTTTAGTGGACTAGAAAAATCTTCTTTAATTTTCGTAAAATTGAGCATTTATCTTGGCAGCTTGGCTTGTAATCATAATGAACAATATTCGTTTAATGGTCAAATTCTTTTGACTCTTGTCAGTCTTATGCTTCTCGGCCTTGTGTTATTAACTTCCTAATAATTGATTGCTGGGGGAATTTTTATTCATTCAATCAACTAATGATTGCAATGGAGTGCTTATCACAAAACCCAAATAAAACCTGAGGCTAAATTTTTACCCATGCAAACTCGACTTATTTCTTCTTCTTCTTCTTCTTCTTCTTTTTAATTATTATTATTATTTTTTTAATTTTTAAAAAAGAAAAAGAAAAAGGAGTTGGCCTCTAAACAAGGCCAGACCAGACTGTCACTTCCACTCATTGTGACAAATTTTGGTATTGGCAGACTTTGCATGAAAGGAATAATGAAAAACATAGTGGAGGCAATGCTGTGATCTTCTGTGTATCTTCTCTCATGTGCTAGCTTTCCATATTTTCATGAATCATTCATAGAATTGAGAACTTTCCATCGACTTTTTATCTTTTAGTTTTTGATGCATGATTGGAAGAATTACTCCAAAAGTTCCAACTTTGTAAGAGCTTATGAATTTCCCTTGTAATTGCAAAGCTCCTTAGTGCAATGGGTTTTTGTTGAGCAGTAGGGTAATTATAAATAGGTAGTGTAAAAAGTCAAATCCCACCTAGTTTTTCAATGCCAAGCACTTGCAAAAGCTGCTATCTTTTAAAGGGATTGGCCACTTAAAAGTCTTCGAATGTGCCTACACTTGTGATGTATCTTATCATGGGAAGATTGAATTTTAAGTTGTTTCCCGAAGGCTCCAACTACAAAACCTCCCACCATGGATTGCCAAATTCAGCTGGCATGCTGGAAGAGGCTTTCCATTTCAGGAAAAGAAATGTCCACGTCCTAATGCCTTCAATTATATAATCTGCAGAAACTGGTCTAAATTGAATTATTCATTGAAGATGCTGTGACTTTATTAGTTTCCTAAGCCTGCCATGCTTACTTTCATACCCACAATGTGCCTCAGTACTAAGCACTACTATCGAGGATGAACTGCAATGATTTCAACTATTTTGACTTTATTGTTCTCTGGTGCAATGCATGACTCACCAGGCATTTGAAAATTTCTGCAGTTGAAAATGTCAACCAATTTTTGATCTTTTGCTATTATGACATTATTCCCAGTATCATATTCAAATTTAGGTCAAAACAAGCTTGTTTGGAAGCCAGGGCCTTCACACTAAAACCCTAATCACTCCTGGAAATAACCCTTTGAAAGGCAGAAGAATATATTTATGATTGACAGGCTGAATAATTGGTTGAGTATTTCTGAAAGGTGCCATCACTATCAGCCTATCATCTTCTTTAAATCTCCTAGTCTCCCTGCAAACAGAAGAAATTGGTATCTTATAATTATTGCCCAGTTTGCCAGTTTCTGAATTTGAGCTGCTTCATTGGCTTTATCAGTCACTAGTTTCAACTACCAACATGTCCATGGGGGGAGGGTTTGTCAAAGACCTTTTACTTTTTCATTATGGATGTAGAGATCAAAAACCACAGCCAATGGTTTTCATTGTTAGCATTTACAAATAACATTTTGAGTATTGTAAGGGGAACATATTACAGTTTTTATTACAAGTTTCTTACCGTTGACATAACAATTCACGTGACAATTCATGTGACATTTATCACTTAAGTCACTAAAATGCGAACGATTATATGAGTAAAAGACCGAAAACTCCAAACATTTTTCATATATATATATATATATTTATTTCTCTGCCCTCTGAAATTGATTTGAAGATAATATGCCGGTTGATTGATAAGATATTAAATGTCTGCATCCAACCCACTTGCACGCGGGCAATGAGTTGGGATGGACAGTTTTTTTCCAAGTGTTAAACTTATGCCACAGTTGAACTTGTACACTAATCTTATTTTACTATATTATCATCTAGTCGACGTGTCAGGTTACCATCATTGTCTTTTGCTCAATGTTTTCTACACAATTCATTAAGATGTTGAAATTAACTAATGGGAGTTTCTCTTTCTTGTCAATAAGTCAATCAACATAATTAAACTAATTATGTTGGGTTTAGAATCAAGTTCTCAGAAATTAAAGGACCTATTAATTCAAAAGTAAATAAACTTGTCTACTGTACCTACTTACATATTGAACTTCCATTAAAGTATACATGGAAGAAGCAGATTTTTCTGGAAAAAGTGCCTTTTCCTCTAAACACAACAAAAAACAAAGCAGGGCATCTGGGGGTAAAGTTTACACATTCTAATCAGATTTCCATCAATGTATTGAGTGCTAGTACGTACGGTGAGGTTCAGGCACCCTGAGTCCCAATAATTCATGGACCCATTGATGGAGCCATGGAGGCTGCAGTGCAATGAACCTGCTGCCTTTATGTTACCCTCAATTATCTGTGCCCTAGAATATGGCAACCTCTTCAATCTTTCTCTCCATGCCCATGCAGAAAATATTAAAAAAACAAATCAAGAATCCTACTCTGCATAAAAGCTTTTAAGCCCTGCTGCTGCAGAAATAGCCAAGGCCACATTGAGGCATTGCATTGAATATGTGACATGATCATTGTAACATCATCATCCGCAGTCCCATATCGGGAAAATGAGTAACTCACACAGAAAATGTGTGATTAATGTCCCACATTGCTTACTTACTATGTAAAATTATATTTTATAAGTGACTATAAGAAAATTTCAAATTGACTAACTTTCTTGGGACGATAACACAAATATAGTCAACATTTTTTGCTAAGTCATTACAATTATAGTGAACTTGTGGCTAATTGAATTACTACCTTCACTCAAAAATTCTCTGCACTCCTACACCCGCATGAGAAAGGACCAGATAATGTTGGTTCTTTAGCTTTGTGGTTGGAAAAATATTGTTCACTTTATTGGCAGTATAACTTATTAATTCATCATTTGTCCTGAAAATTCAAATCAATGAAAAATAATAAATTTAACTATTATATATTAATTTTTTATTAAATTACTATTTACTCGCAAAGTCTAAATTGATGAGTGTTAGAATATATATTAAATGATTAAATTCATAGTTATGATTTAATATGGTATGAGAGTAGAGGTTATGAGTTTGAACTTTGTCTCCGTCATTCACCTCACATTTCAATTAAATATTTCACGTGTTGGACCTCATATATTAAGAGAAAGTTTAAGCCCACATGTAATGATATAAATTAAATGATTAAATTCATCTATTTCTATCAATTTAAACTTTTACAATAAGCGGTGATTTAACGATGAAAATCAATAAATTTAATAATCTAGTTATTATTTTAACAAAACTAATTGAGAAACCTTTTTATGTGAAAGATACATCTGATGGGCTAAGCTGGATTTTTCAAGATCTTTTCTCATACCGACTGAAATTGCTTAGCAGTTTATAATTATTAACTAATCAGACAACAATGATGGAATAACTAACATGTACATGACGTATTTCACATGACACATTGACATGTATGTACTCGCCCAAACGCATGCAGATGGGATGCTTTTGCCTACACCTCCTTAAAGTCCTCCCTCTTCCATTTCCAACCAATTACTATCCAAACAGGGTGGCTGTTAAGGATTTAGATTCAAGATATTACTCAACTAAGATTATGATTTGTGATTGACTAGAGACAAAACATTATTTCTTTTGCCACTCAGGGAGAACCAAGGTGATTTATTTATAATTTTTATATACGATTAACGTATGAACAGGACAGAACTAGGGTTTCTATAGAGTATTAACACATGAATAGAACGGAATCAGATAGTTGGGGGGGTCATTTTGTGCTTCGATCTCCCTCGATTAAAAAGTTATAGTTCTGTCCATACGCACGAGATATTAATATTGTTGGATCGGGTCTTTAACCATCTCATTTAAAAAGTAACTGGTTTTTAGCGAGGGAAGCAAAAACCTTTTATATCATTCAAAATTGCACCCTGCAATGCATGTTCTAAGAGCCATCTATGTGAATAAAGCGGCATTGTTACACTTCAACTATCAATCCCTTAACATGATGTTCCCGCGACTCGAATCCATGACCTTGACTCTGATACTATTTGTTGGATTAGCCTTTGACAATTTCATTTGAGAACCAATTGGTGTCCGGTGAGAAAAACCAAAGCTTTTTATTGCATTCGAAATTTAAAACCTATCAATACGAGAAGAACGACACTGTTGCACAAATATCAAGTGTTAGTAGACTAGAATCTATTGGGTTTGGATTTGTAGAGATTAAGGATTGTGTTTAAGAAGAATATATTTAAAACAGATTTGTGTGGTGATGAGTATGTGACAAGTTTGCTTGATTTTGAGTAGGATCATATTCTAAGAAGCAAGAGACATATATAATTCAAGATGGTGGTGGTGTATGGCCAAAAAACTAAAATAGTGGAGGGGTCCATAGCCTTCTGATCAAGTGTGTCTGATGTGCAGATGTGGTATTATTCATACAGGGCCATGATGGTTCCATTTGTGAGTATAAAAAGCTATGATTCCTCTTGATGTTTAATCAAATCGTGCATGGGGTCCGGGGAGAGCTGTTGTCAAGATTCATGCTGTCTCCTACCCTTTACCTCGAAGTCTTTGGTCCGATTATGACAACCATTTCACATGTTGGATGTTGGACACTTGTTCAAGGCTCTGTTTGGTTTCAGTTAACATCTCAAATCTTTCATGTGTCCTGTTTTGGTCCTGCTTTTCATGGGATGTGGCTTATTTTATTTTATTCTCTTCATTCTTTCAAAATTGAAAGAAAATCTCACCAAAACTTTGGCTCCATAAAAACCTTTTCAAAATTTGTTTCAACATGGAAACATGGTCAAGTAGGAAAGAATTGTATGAAAAGTTATATACAATTGAATTGGGTGCAATTTGACTTAGGATTCTTAAAATTTTCTGTCAGAATTGCTTGCAACTCGGACAGAGAATGAAAGAGGTAGGTGCGGGACTTGGTTGCTTTGGACAATTTGGGGGTGTGAGGTCTTCTTTCTCGAAACACCCGAGCCCTGCACTCCCTCTTATTTATTGTTCAAATTGCGTGCAATTCGAACAGAAAATTTTAGAGAATCTTGATGTTTGCAATTTGTACGAATTATAAAAAGGTATATTTGAATATTGTTTACATTTACATCAACCCAACACGACAAAACTTTAAATTCATTTTTTTAGGGATTAAAAACAAAACAAGGAGATAAAAATATGCTCCTGAAATGTGGAAAATGAGACAAAAAATGGTTTCATACAAAACCTGCATGATATCTGCAACTCAACCATGGCACTATCAAATCAAAAATGGCCCATTGCATTGAAAAGTGATTCCATGCTTAAATGGTGAGGAAAAAGATTGGAATCCCCATATTAGTGGGATTTAAAAGCTCAGCTTATCTCCTAAACCCAACTCAACTCAACAAAACTTCAAGTCCATCTGCTGGGCTTTAAAAAGACAAAACAAGGAAAGCATATAAATTGCCACTCAAATGTGATAAATGAAGAACATAACCTGCATGATATTTGGCAACCCAATTCAACCATGTCACTATCAAATCAAAGTTTCCATGACTATGACCAGTAGCTATCAGTCCACTACCCTGAAAATATTGGATGCCCTGCTTGAGTATTGATGAAAAAGATTGGAACCCTCATATCAGTGGGGTTTAAAAGCGGAGCTTATCTCCTTAACCCAACTCAAACAGAACTTCAATTTTATCTGTTAGGAAGAATGATTTACGATTTTAAAACATGCGATTTTAAAATAGTAATTTTTAAAAACGCAGTTAAACGTTTAAAATATTACGAACTATCTTCCAAATGATATATTTTCTGCAACTTGATTTGAAATCAAAGTGGCAGAAACAAACAAAATCTAAGAAAGAAAAAAAAAAACAAACAAGGGGAAACTTTTTGTTTGTTACTCAAACAGGGCAATATGGGATGAAAATTGGGATTGATGAAAAAGACTTGTTGTAGTTACAGTCCACTAGCTAGGAAGCATGAAAATGGATGCCATGGTTGAGTAGTGAGGAAAAAGATGAGAATCGGCCGTGATATTAGTGGGGTTTAAAAAGCAAAGCTTATCTTATCATCCTGTTAACCACGTGGGATGACTGTGAGAAAAGTGCAGGGCATGGAGGACCCACCATCGGCCACCATCAAACATAGGATGAGGATAGTTGGGGTTCGCCAAACACCAAAAGATGAGAGTGAAAGCGTGAAGGATTAGCGGATTAGCGGATTAGCGGATTAGCTCCACACCATGGTGATGAGGAAGAAGAAAGTGGAGTGGAGTGGAGTGGAGTGGAGTGGGGGGGTGGCTGGGGCAGCCCGGGCAGTGGGCAGTGGCTTCCACACTCTTTTCTTTTTTGAGCCACCACTGCTCGATCAACACTAGTACTACTACTACGGCCTTTTTGGGGCCCACCAACACGAGCCAAGAATTTCGTACTGGGACCCACTTTCTTTGTGTGTGTGGGTCCCTCCTCGGAGATTCTCTTTCTCTTTGCTCATCATTTTTATGACCCTCTCTAATTATGGAACTAATTGCAGACTCGAAAAGTTTCTGTGTTCGTTTCCTGCTTCAATTTACCATTTTGCACCCATGTTTTTTTTTAAAAAAAAAAACAAAACATTTTGTTAAACAATATAAATTGATTTTATGGTTTTTATTACAGTTTTTTTTAAAACTAATGTGACATTATACATATTATGTTATCACATGATGTTGATTATCTTTGCAACTTCACGTGTCAATCATTACATGTAGGCTGTTATATAATAGTTTATATGACACTTATTATGTTTATAAACTAAAGTAATAATCTATGTGCTACTTATCGTCGGCCAGTTGTTAAAATGTAAGTCGATATATTATAATAAAATTTTATAATATCTTAAATATTTTCATAATCAGTGAAGCATGCTTTCACCATGAATTGAATAATTAGCCTGAGACTCTACTTCCATCTACCTTTCAACACGTAGACATAGGCATGTGTTCAACAAAATGTTGACAGCATGGCTATGATAATGGGATAGAAATCTTGAACGCCATCGGTTGCAACTCGAGTTTGCATTAGAATTTAGGTCATACCAAGAAAACGAGTATAAGATTATATGTATCAACTATAATTTTAATCATTTAATTAAATAGGCATGACTTTTTTAGTTATAATCTATTAATTTCATATTAAATTTATGTTGAATTCGCGAATCGTATATAAAATTGCCAGTTTGATAAATAGACGGACAAATGTTTGGTTAGACATCACACCAAATATCATTAAAAGATGGAGATTATAGTAGACAAAAATATAGTTTGGTCAAAAGTAAAAAAAAAAAAAAACTATTTGAGTCTTAAGTAGTGACAAAAACAAAGTTAACACATATCTTGACCAAATCTTAACCATTTGTTGTGATGTTCAAGAAAGTCTGCTTACACATTAAATGTCACAAATTTGGGGCACATATGCCAAATCCACAGTAATATTAGGTGAGCTTAGTGTAGAAAATGTTTTTCCAAGGTCCCATTGATTAATTATAGCTCGCCGGAGACCTCCCGACATACTCATAAATTAAGCATAATACCTACCCCTATATATAATGTAGCCTAAAAATAGACAGCCATTTATTAACCTTTTGATCAAATGCAAACAACGGTGGAGATCAGACCAAGAAAATAATGGAAGCTAAAACACAATTATTTATTGTTGTGGGGGGGCCATGACTTTTCAAGCGAAACATCATGGAGGAAATTAATAAAAGAAATGGGGCAGAAGTGTATATATATATATATAATTATTATATATTTTAATGCGTGAGAGGGAAGCACAAGCACCTGATAAAGGTTACCGGTTGTTTTTTGTAATGCCGTCCACTCCACAGCATAACGCCGTTTTGTCTCCCACCAACCCATCTATTTGCGTGGACTTCTTTAAAACCGTGCAAACCTTTCTTTTTTTCTTTTTTTTTTGTCTTTTTAGGCTCTGATAAATATGTGATATTATTAATTTTTAGTTTTTTTTAAATATTTATTTTAAATGTGGGAATGTTATCCAAAATAGTAATATATGCTATTATTATTTAGAAAAATGTTAAGTGTTCTTTTGGTATTCTTCTCGTGTCTTCCTGATTATATGTGAAAATTATTTTATAAAAATTAATAAAAAAATTGTTCTTATTTCTCTCACTTGAATTTTATAAAATAATTTTTACCTAGGACGATGAAGACACAAGGAGAACACCAAGAGAGTGCCTAGCATTTCCCCATTATTAATTTAACGGGACAAAACTATATAGTAACTTGCCTTCTCCATTTTTTTTAAAAAAATTATTATAACCCTTTTAAAATCAAAATTTTACCCCTCCATTGTTTTTTTAGCTTTACCTTCAAACTTAAAGTTATAGTCCGGCCTTCTTCTCCCCTCTCCTCCCTTTCTTAGTTGAAATGTTGTCAAATGGTTGTACCATGTGCGGTTGTTTACGGGATGTGGAGACACCGGAGAGAGACGAGAGAAGATGACGAGTATGAGTGCGAGGATGTGGTAGATGCAACGAGAGACAAGAGAAGGGAAGAGCAATGGGGAGAGAAAGGAAGCTACACTTGGGCAATATGACGGGTTCATAGAATGATTTGAATGAATGGTTCAAGTGCCGGGCGAAGAAACTTAGGGTTTTGCCTTTTAAAACGAAGAATATATATATGGCTTCAAAGCAATATTATAGATGACATGGTTTCGCAATTATGTTTTTAAAAAGAGACGGATTGATCATAAATCATCAAATATATATATATATATATATATAAACACTTCCATTGTCGCCTCCGACTTTTGTTAGAAACTATTAATTGTTGCACGGGTCGAAACCATGCCAAAAGCACGAAAAATATGCACATTCCTACATGTATTTATATGTAAATGGCCCCATTTCTTTTGTCAGTTCAATCCCTTTTTAATTTTTCTGAAATGAACTCACCCTAAAAATCTTTTGGACAAAAGACAGTTAATATACATATAGACTTTACTTTATAGATGATGTAATACTTAATGAATAAATTATTTTCACCAATTATATCACATAAGATGTAAACAAAATGATATATATATATATATATATATAAGAAAAAGAAAAAGAAAACCTTCTTACATTCCCAACCCAACCCATAGAGAAGGTCACGATAAGACTAAAAGTATGGCAGCAAGTAAATAAAAATAGGACAGAGTTTTCCTTCGAACTGGGTTAGAGGATATTAAAAAAACATGTGCATCTCACATGTTATTAAAAAAAATAGACACATGTCACTTTTACAGATTAGGTTGGAGGAGATTCCTCCAATCCAGTTTAGAGGAAAACTCTGTCCATAAAAATAAGGAGTAATTTCACTTAACTTCATGAAGTTTTACGTCTTTTATAAACACCATTTCAAATTTTAAAGTCTCTTATTTTGGTGTATTGAACTTTTGTTTTGTTTCAAATATTCTCATGCTGTTAAATATTACAGTTAAATTAAACGAAAAAATAAAAAAATAATTAAGGATATTTTAGTAATTTTGCATCAATCCGTTAGGATTTAACAGAAAATCCTAACGAATGGGGTATTTAAAATAAAACAAAAGTTTGATACATCGAGAGACTTTGAAGTTTAAAGGGATGTTTTAAAAAAGGCACGAAACTTCATTGGTTAAATGAAATTACCCTTAAAAATAAATATAAAATTACTAAAAAAAACTATTTTAATAAAATAGAGAAAGATTTTGAAAATGACTAAAATTTGGTTTCTATGGAAAATCCAGTAAAGGATAAAAAAAAACAGTGAAAGAGAAAAGTCATCGTATAGAAAAACGTAAAATCCAGCAAATTTTCCCGCCCCGGAAAATTAACAAATCAAAACGATAAATTTTCCGGGAAAATCCAAAAAAAACATACAGCTTGTACGAGCGCAGGGATGACACAACACACTGCACAGAGACAGAGTCAGTTCTCTTTCACCCACGCACAGAAAGCTCTCTTTTCAGTTCCTCAAACTGCCGTTTTTCTTTTTCAGTTATTATTATTATTTTTTTATTTTATTTTTTCTCTCTCGGATGGGCTTACGATCCGAGGCCAACAACGCGTCGTCTTCTCGCCGTGTCAGCTTTCTCAATATTCCCCTCACTTTCTAGGCAAACTTTTCCGAGTATCCAAACACCATGTCCACCAAAAAATCTCCACCATTTCCTGCTCGTAACGATCCTCTGCCCCTCGCCAGCTTGAAAGTCCGAGCGATTTTGGCAATTCCACAGCCACACGGCCCGTCCTATCCCTTTCTGCGATTCCGTGCACTTCCCGGCGCACTTTAGCACCAATCCATGTACGCTACAAAATTTCAGAAAACAAATATATATATTTTAAAAGTATATTTCTTTTTTGGATTAAAGAAAGGGTATAATTGGAAAGTCCGCCGGGGGAACTTTCTGTGACTTGTCGGAGTGGTTGCCCACAAAAAGGTTCATAGAAATTTAAAAATAATAAAAAAAAATCCTAAAAAGAAGCAAACACATTTAATTAAACTACAAAAAAAAAAAGGGAAACAGTTCCATTTTTTTCCTGCTCTTTATACATTCTCTCTCTCTCTCATTTCATTTCATTGTTCACAAATAATATACAATCTCTTTCCATTTCTTAGTTGCAGACTCACAGTGCAGAGTGTGTGTGTGTGAGAGAGAGAGAGAGAGTGGGAAAAGCCCAAAGAAGCCCAACGAAGCTTCTCTTTGCTGTAAACAGCTTCTACTTGTTGTTCTTGTTTTTGTTTAGAAGGCATTTTGTGCTTTTGTGGGTGTTAATTACTGTGATTCAAGGTTGCTGGTGAGGCTTTGATGTCTGTGTCTTTGGAGCATGATTACATAGGCTTATCGGAGCCTCCTCCTTCAATGGAAGGCTCTGAGAGGAAAAGTGGGGGCTTGAACCTTAAAGCCACTGAGCTGAGACTTGGCCTCCCTGGGTCCCAGTCACCGGAGAGAGATAACGTCTACCCGCCTGGGGCGATGAAGAACTTGTTGGGAGTGTCTGGGGCCAAGAGGGGCTTCTCTGACGCCATTGATGGAAGTTCTGGCAAGTGGGTTTTCTCAGGAAGTGGCGGATCTGAGGCTGAGTTGGGTAAAGGTGGGAACTTGTTCTCTCCCAGAGGTAATAATGGTGTGGGGAAGGGTGGTATTGGAAGTGGGTCGGAGGGTAACAATCAGAATACGGGTTTAGGTGGTCCGGGCTTGAAAGATGGTAATGCTGTTGGTCCTCAGTCGCCTAAGCCGTTGCAGGAGAAGAAGCCCCAGCTCTCTGCTCCAGCGGCAAAGTAATTGTCTTTCTCTTGGTTTCCTCTCTCTCTCGTGTCTTATTTATTTATTTATTTATTTTTATTTTATTTTTTTTTCTCTTTCGGAGAAAATCGTAGATGAAAAAAGTTACTTGAGGTAGCTGAAAGTTTCATTTTTCATTCTCGTCTTGTCGATTTTTCTTGTTGGAATATTTATAGATTTTACTTGCTGATTGTCTTGATGTGCTCTGTATATTTGTTCATGTTTGTTTTGTTTTTGTAATTTGGTATTTTTCATATTTATTTTCTTCTTTCAGTTAGTCTTGAAAAGAAAAAAAAAGAAGTAAAAGAAAGAAGAAAGTAAACTCGATGAGGTTATTTACTTGAAGTTAGTGAAAATGGGGGAAAATCTTTGTTTTCTTATGTTCTGAAATATGAGCTAACTTCTGGTCAGTAACCAAACTGGGACTAGGAGAATTTTGCAAGCTTGTCTTCTTTCTTTATTAGACAGCTCTGTTGTTTCTTGCTTGTATGTTGTACGTGTTTCCAAATTGAACTTCGATCTCCAAGTTAATTTTCATTTTTTTTTTGGGATGTCTTTGCTTGTTGCGTAAGATTGTTCTCAAGAACCGTCTCCCAGTACTTACGTTTCACACTTTCTATCATAAACAAAAGAATTAGAGTTTGCCATGCCTTTAATTTTGGATTATGGAGAGATTTGTCTGTAATCCACTAGCTAAGTCTTTTACTTTGGATTTCTATACTCTCGCCCTTCACAGAGGAGGTCGAATATTTCTGTTCATTTTAAATTCTCTCTCGCACTGCCTATGAAGTTGATAAAGGCTACGTTTAAGAATTTCATAATAAATACTTAATTCTTGGTGTGCGTTTTGCTTGTAACAGAGCACAGGTAGTGGGATGGCCACCAATTCGCTCTTTCCGGAAGAATTCAATGGCTTCTCATCCTCCAAAGAGTGACGATGATGCAGAGGGCAAGTTGGGATCTGGATGTCTTTATGTCAAGGTCAGCATGGATGGTGCTCCATACCTGAGGAAGATTGATCTCAAAACCTATGGCAGCTATATGGAACTCTCTTCAGCATTGGAAAAGATGTTCAGCTGCTTTACAATTGGTAATTCTCTTTGCAAAGGTTCATGAGCTCCTAAAAATTGTTTTTGCTGATTACAGAAGTTTAAAGGTGCATGTTGTTTGAATTGAAAGAAAAAAACTATACAAGCTTTTACCTTAGACACGACATATGTTAGCTTCTTCTTCTAAGCAGAATCTTGGAAGGGGGCAGCAAGTGAATAAGAGTATCTTGAAAATGTCATATGGTACCCCTAAGGAGGGAAATGTATTTTACATACCATTTGACCAAACTAGCCAGTGGTGTATAATTATACTTTATATTGAATTCAGAATTATGTGACAATGAGGTGAACTTTTTAATTTTAAATGCAATACTCTTATCGAAAGCTACCGAAAGCAGAATCAATATTTATGCTAGAAACATGATAGAACAAATCAATTTTTGTGTGATGTTGTGATGATCTACTGTAACTTACTGATGACATCTTTGAATAGCTTTCCTCTATTTTTGGAAAATCAGTCAGAACTGGTTGGTTGGCATAACTTGAAAGCTGAGATGTTAGCTAAGAAACCAGCTTTGTGATCTGGCCATTGCATCAGGTAGCAATTGGGAGATTCTCTTACAAATATAATGATGTAATGCATAAACATTTCAGGGGCCTGAATGCGCATGAAATCATATACACCAAATCTGGATGTTGACATATGCAGACACATGTTTTCTGTTTGAAGTGAGTTAAAAGTTTTTTTTCTGCGTGACTGGTTCAGGTCAGTGTGGCTCTCATGGAGTTCCAAGCAGAGATGGATTGAGCGAGAGCCGTCTTATGGATTTACTCCATGGTTCTGAATATGTACTCACCTATGAAGACAAAGATGGCGATTGGATGCTAGTTGGTGATGTTCCCTGGGAGTAAGTATTGTTACTGACTAAAAAAATTTTAGAATTTCAGATCAAAACCCCCAAGGGGATACTATGTTGGATGAACTCAATGGTGCTCAAAATTTTTAATCTTATTTTCGTACTTAGAGAATAGTGTATACAGATCAAAGAACTACAGAAGTATCTCGATGCATCATATTTAGTAAACAGAGGAGGCTCCTCCTTCCAGACCATAGAATTAGCAACTTAATCTGGATATCTTTTTAGGCATTGTGTTACTTTTTTTGTTTTTTTTAATCGATTTTCTTTCGCGTCAGAAGATTGATGCAATTGGAGTTTAGGTTATATTTCCTTTTCACATTATCAACTTAATATTTGAGATGACTTGGGAACTATTGAAGATTTCCTTGTCTCACCAAACATTGACTAAGATATGAGAAATGTAAAAGTATCCATCCCATTTATAATTTATATAATCGTTTTTTGCAGGATGTTCACCGACTCTTGTAAGAGGATGAGGATAATGAAGAGTTCGGAGGCCATTGGGCTAGGTATGCTCTAGTTTGTGCGGATATGATATGATAAGTTGTTGCCCACATTTTATGCCATTTCTCATTTTCTGGATTCAGCAGTCGGTTATTCTTTTTTGTATGTGCTTTTTGCAGCCCCAAGGGCAATGGAGAAGTGCAAAAACCGTAACTAGTGCAACACTAGCGCAATGGATGGTTATGATAGTGTAATGAAAGCATAATGATAATGGAGGTGGTTTCTATCTACATGCTGAAAGCCATGAATGGGCCTCGAAATTGGCCCCGCTGTTTCCTTTCTATGTAATGGTTCTAAATGTTGAAGATTTGATGTAATGGAAAAAACAATGTAGTAGGTAAGATATATCATCCTAGATGGTCCCAGATTTCTTAGTTTCCCCCTCTCTCCTCTCTCTTGCTGTCATGTAATCCGATTCTGATTGCTGCTTGTTAAGTTTACAGTATTATGTAAATGGTTTGCTTCCTGTAGCACCACCCTCCCCACTCTTCTCTCTCTCTCTCTCGATCAAGAGGATGTTGCAATGCTTGTTCGAGACGTGACATAAATAGTGTTATGACGTGACATAAATGTGAAAATTGTTTGTCTTTAGAGAAGAGTTTTTTTTGTAAAGGTGAAAAATATTTTGTTTTTTGAGGAAAGTTTTGTATTTTGAATTTTGAGAGTAAAAAAACAGATGACAATAAAGATTGCAACAATGGATTTGGTTCATGGCACTCAAGTTACCGTAACAAAAATCGATTCTATTTCACACTTGTGACCTATTTTTTTGGGTTACTGGGTAATTATTATGAAAGAGTAAGAATAATGGTAGAAATTATATTTTTATTTTATAATACTGAACTAAATTTGAATAAACTCCTGGAGTAGCAATTGTCAAAAGAAAAATAATTTAATAGTTGATTGGAATTGTTATATTCGCTATAGGATAATTGTGAGATACAAATGTGATAATTGTGAGATACAAATGTGATATTTCATAATTATCTTATACCGTTTCAAACAATTATTAATTTATTATTATTATTATTTTTTAATAATAATTAATTTAATAATTAGTTGAAACTGTTACATTAATATTGTGATATACAAATGTGTAAGTAGCGTTACTCAATAATATATATAAAATTATTTTTTGGGTTAAATACCTTATTTTCCTTGTAGTTTAATTTCTTTATATTTTGCTCCCTAAGTTTTATTTTTTATCACATGAGGTACCCATGGTTTGCTTAAAGACGAGATTGTACCTCTGTCTAAATTCCGTTCAAAATTTGACAGAACACCACGTCAGCACTAATAAAGAATTAACATGTGTCCCTATAATTCATTTATAAAATTAAAAACATTACAAAATTATATTTAATTAAATTAAAAAAAATAAGTTTGAGATTGGTTGTAACCATCCCTTAGCCATTTAGGGCTTTGGCCATGGGGGGTGGCTAGGCCGGAATCTCGCCACCCCCATGGTTGGATGGGGGTGGCTACCATCCCCAAGGAGCCAAATGGGGTGGCCGAAATTACCCCCAAACCCGAGCCCATATGGCCAAGGGGGTGGCCAGCTAGCCACCAAATGGCTGTAGCCACCTCTAAACTTTTTTATTTTTTAAATTAATTATAGGGACACGTGTAAATTCCTTAGTAGTGCTGACTTGATGTTCCATCAAATTTTGGACAAAATTTAGACGGAGATGATATCTCCATCTTTAATCAAATCAGAGTTACCTTCTGTAATAAAAAGTAAAACTTAGGAGATAAAAAATAAAGAAGTTAAACTAAACGAGGAATAAAGTATTTGACCCTTATTTTTTTCTTAAAGCTTTGGAAGCAACTCTTATACCTTGGGGCCTTTGGTGCACGAAAGACTAGTTCCACTCGTTCTTGGACTATCCCTTTCCCTGGTGGGCTGAAGCCCATCTCCACCATTTGGGGTAAAATGAAGTTAAATAATTAGGGGTTTTTTCTTTTCTTTCTAAAAACTATTCCACAATTCTCTCTTTCTCCGCTTCTGTTTCTGTTTGTGTGTGTTTCGTCCGAGGATTCTTCTCCACACGAAAGATGAAGCTGAAGCAACTAGAAGGCCTCCTTGGTGATCTTCAACAGTTCTCCAACCCGAAGGTCTCTCTCTCAGAGAAGCACCAACAGAGTTTTCAGCATATATAGCAGTTTCTGGATCACTTCCTGATGATTCTTTATGAATTTTGCTGCTTCAGGTGGAGCTGGAGCAATACCCAACTGGACCCCACATTGCCTCTCGCATGCTCTTCACTGTATCTCTCTCTCTCTCTCTCTCTCTCCTCTTTTTTCTTATAGCTTTTATAAAAAAACGACATTTAGCTTGTTATTCCTCTCTCCATCTCTCTCTCTTGCCTTTTGCTTCAAGCGATTCATTTTGTTCGTTTGCTAATCTGGGTCTTTGTCAATAATGCTTATCTGCTTCTCAACTAAAGCTATTTGACAATCTATTAGCAAAAGTTACATGTAACTTTCAAATTTTGAAGTTGAAACTGAAAAAAGGGTAGTTGTTGCTTTAAGTGTCAGTTTTTTTTTTCATAGGAGCTTGAATTTCCTTGTGCTTCTTATCAATTCTGAAAGCCGCTTAAAGGTCGCTTTTTTGAGGTTGAAAATGTTATGGTGATAATATTTTGAACCCAAGGCATGGCTGGTAATTTTCCTGTAATGCCAAATGCTACTCTTTCCGATGATTGTTGTTGAATTTAGCATTATGATTCGACGTTGTTATTTTATTTTTTGCATTGTTTATTTCTTTTTGTTTTGGTGGGTAACATGATGAAAGTATAACAGGCCGAGAATTCATTTGGGGATGTGAGCAACAAGGTAGTGGCTGATCTCGGCTGTGGCTGTGGTACATTAGGTGCTGCAGCAGCTCTTTTGGGTGCAGAGTAAGTAGCATCACCTTTTGGTTGTCTTCATAATCCCCTTAACTTGAACCAAATTCGAAATCATAGGACATAATTTGACATTATTAAAAATTGAAGCAAGTGTTTTAAGGACTTGAGGATGATAGTTTCCCATTTGTATAAATTTGTACTGCTGTTAACTTTTTTTTATATCTAATAGACAAGTTATTGGCATCGACATCGATTCACACTCTCTTGAAATAGCGTCACTAAATGCAGAGGATCTTGAGGTATAGTTGTTTTCTTGATTTTGATAGGTTGTAATATTCATAAATTTTGTTTTCTTCTTATGTTTGTTATTTCATAGAATAGGAGATGCGTGGATGGAAAAGGGTCAACCCATTTTTTTTGTTCTGCGATTTGTTATTTATTTATTTATTTTTTTTCTTCTTCTCAATATGAATATTGTGAATGAAAATGGTTCAATTCATGTGTTTTCTCTCTATCTCTATATATATAGAGTAATGCAATACATCACCCCCATCCCCCTAAATCCTATGTGGCATGGCCCCTACAGCCAAAGAACCAATCCCCATCTGTGGGGACCACACCACATTGAGGGGTGATGTATAGAATTACTCCTATATATTATGCCCTCTTTGATTTACGTTGCAAGTGCCTATTTATGAGATTATGTGTTCAATAATTAGATTTTTATTTGGCGTAGTGGTGATTCAACTAATGCATTGTTGCTTTCTTAATCTCTTGAACGTGCAGTTGGACATAAATTTTATTCAGTCTGACATCAAGAACTTAGGATGGAGAGGTATTTGCATACCCAACCCCCTGCCCTCTTTGTTTGTTTTGTTGAAGCAGAATCTTGTAATTCACTCTTTCATCAGAAAATCAGGGCTAAATGAAATGGTTGACACTTACAATTCCATAGAATTCCAGGAATCCAAACATATTACTGCTGTACTTCAGGATGCAACGTTTAAAAATATGGCCTTTTCTTTTTTATGCCATTAAGTTAGCATTAACTCCTTTTCTTTTGATTGGTAAGTTAGCATTAACTCTTCATGGAAACAACTAGTCTACATAGTTTCAAGTCTTGTAGGTTTGCAACTAAAAGGTTTTTGATCACCAAGAGTGCCTTCATGTTATAGTGCTATAACTCCACATTGGGTTTCTTTGGATTCTGTGTAAAATTTCATGAATTCAAGTAGAAGGAACTTGTCACTTTAATTTTAATCATCTACCTTGAGAAATATTGCAGAACTAGTTTGGGGGATAGCATTTAACTTTTAACAGAGTAGTGTTGGTCCATTTAGGTAGCACCCATTGGTTGTTCTTTAGAAATGAGTTTGGGAGGGGGGATGTATGGAGAATGGTTTTCATGCTCATCAGAAGCATGGATGACAGGGACTTCAATTCCAATTACTTCTCTGATAAATTCTTGTATCCCTAGGTTCTTTGCATTTGGAGTTATTTATGGACAGCTAGTTTTTGTGTATTTCTCTCTCTCTCTGTATTTTTTTATTTCTTCTTTTTTGATTAAGGGGGAGGGGGGTTGGTGTTGGGATGGTGGGCTATGTGTAATTAAAAAAGTTAGCAAACTAGTGAGCCAGGTGATTTGAACTAGTTTAATTGTTGGATAATCTCAGGGTGGCTGTAGACAACTTCTGAGCATTTGACTAGTAAGATATTTGTATGGAATCAACAATGAAAAAATGATTTAATTTTAAGTTTGACTTTGATATGAAATTTTCACCAGACATTTGATGTTCACTTTGTGACTAATTTTTCTTCATTTGTTTCTTCCTCTAATTTTCTTGATCACCTATTTAGGTCAAATTGTTGATACTGTTGTAATGAATCCTCCATTTGGAACCCAGAAGAAGGGTGCTGACATGGATTTCCTCTTTGTGGCTTTGAAGGTAAATATGGAGAATAATCTCTTATTGTTGATGTTTTAAATGCATCTAACAATATTACCCTTTCTAATAAATATATGTTCCATATATTGCTTGTTCTGTCAGATTGCTTCTCAAGCTGTTTATTCCTTGCATAAGACCTCAACAAGAGATGTAAGTAATTCCTTTGAAATTCTACCTATCTGTATTCACACTCTTATCACTTCCAATTTGATTGTGCTTTGTTCTCATCTCGTACATGAAACTAGTTATTTGATTAAAGAGAGTAATGTAACTAACCAGTTAATTGTACTACTAGACAATCATTTCCTGTATCAGATACTTGGATGTGTTGAGACTATTTTAAGATGCTGACATGTGTGTTCTTTAAACATATGTTTTTTACTTGAAATTGATGTACAATGCTCAATCGATGTCTAGCTCTTTTAGAAAATAACTACTTAAATTAGACCTCAAAGTGCAAAAATTAGACGCTCTTTTAGAAAAGAACTATTTAAATTGGACCTCAAACTGCAAAAATACATTCAAGCAACGCATCATCACTGCCTAGAATTATGGAAAAGGATCCTCTCCATTTCAAAATTCCTCAATTTCCTCCATTTAGTGCATTTTGAAGGATAATGCATTTAATGCACTACCCTCATTAAAATTTTTGGACAATACTACCCTTTAAAATATACTAAATGGAGAGGATCCTAATACTAGAATATTATCTATGGGTTTAGTTCTTTTCAAAAAAAGGAATTATTCTATGAGTTGATTTGAACTGTCGATTTTGCATTATTTCGTGCCATCATTCTTCTTTCATCATTGCAGCATATCAAAAGGGTAGCCTTGCGAGCCTTCAATGCTAGCAGTGCTGAGGTTTTATGTGAGGTGGGTGAAGATGACTTTTTTTTTTTTAAGTAAATACCCTAGTGTAGTTTCCTTTATGATGTTGCAATTTGTATATGACCTTACAATTGATTCCTGTATTTTATGCTGTTTCATGTCTGTCTTGATGGGTAAGAATGATTGTGTTGTGGACATGACATTTTATTCCATGTTTTCTTCTTGTCAGCTTCGATTCGATGTCCCACAACTATACAAATTTCACAAGAAAAAGGAAGTGGACATTGCTGTGGACCTCTGGCGATTTGTGCCGAAAGATAATCAAGGAAAGGAACGAAAGGACATCTAGCTTCACATCAAATCATGCATATGGGTTATCATAGTCAAAGGATGTACTTAAAAAAATAGATGAAGATGTAGGAATGTGTCTTCAACTCTATATCCAAATCCATTGTAACAGGGAGAGCCAATTTTAAGCAGGATCAGATCTCCCTACACTTGTACACGAAAACATGGTTTCACTTGGTTTCACTTTTCACGATCGGCCACCCATTAGGAATGCAGAACTTACATTTGTAATGCCTAGGATGTCACGTAATGTTATTGTTGCAAAACGAACTGTGCACGTAATAGTAATGTTACTGTCACAAAAATGCAAAAATGTAGTGTTCCGATTTGAAGTCTTATATGGCTTAATTACAAATTTTAATCATATGTATATAAGTTTTTGAGCATCATCTCCTTGTAAGTCGATTTTTATGAGTAAATTCTACCAAAAGTTTGTATTATGTGGTATAAAAGTCGGTTACTATGTTGAGGATGAGATCAAACCAGGCTCGTCAAGCATAGGATCAAATGTATTACGGCTTTGTGGTTGAGTCATAGAGGGAGTGGCCTATAAACTAAATTAAAATGTCTTAAGTCATTGAATGCTATAAGATAAGTAGAGCCGCCAAAAAGAAAATGCTATCATTGAGTCGGTGTCATTAGAGTGGATCGTCATGAACATTAGCTGTGAAGTGTGATAATATGATACGATCTTAAGTTTTTTATGTGCCTCAAGTACAATTTTAAATGTGTATATAAACTCTTGAATATTCCTTCCTTGCAAGCCAATTTTCGAGAGCAAGTTCTGCCAAGTGTGTATTATGGACCTTATGCATTTGTATACTCAATTTTCATGTTGAATATGGTAATTTTGATTTAACAAATATAATAATTCAAAAATGCCTCCACAGGATTGTATAATCAACTTTCATGCTGCAGGGAGTAAGTTAGAGAGACTCCTCTCCTCACCTCAAAATATTGATGCCTTGAGAGCTTTTACTGACATTTAACACATAAATTGTTGCCCGTTGCATATGTAAACTTAATTTAACCAGAACAAAAAGAATCAGAATACTCTCATCTAAAATTAGTCTCACCCAGCCTCCGATGTTCCACGGGCTTCATGCTGAAAATTGATGTGTTTCTCTATTCATCTCATGCTTCAGTTCCCGTCTCAGCATTTTCAATGGTTTCCCCAAGAGTGAACCGGACAAACCTCCTAACTTTTATATTTTCTCCAATTGCAGCTACACTTTGCTTCACCAAGTCCTTCACCAAAATACTGTCATCCTTAATGAAAGGCTGCTCTAGAAGAGCAAGCTCTCCAAGCCTCTTTGAGATCCTCCCCTCAACAATTCTCTCTCTAATGTTCTCGGGTTTCGATAAGAGGTCCTCTCTCTGCATCTCAAGCTCTTTTTCCTTGTTCACAATGCTCTCAGGAACATCCTCAATGGATACGAATTGCACCTGTGGGCAGGCCACAACTTGCATTGCCAAATCATCAACCAACTCCTTGAATTTTTCACTTCTACCAACGAAGTCAGTCTCACTGTTAACTTCAATTAGCACTCCTATGCGGGAGTCATGAATGTAGGACCCAATTCGGCCTTCAGCTGCAAGCCGGCTGGATTTCTTGTCAGCAGTTGAAAGACCCTTCTTTCTAAGGTACTCCTGTGCTTTCTCAAGATCCCCTCCAGTTTCAGAAAGGGCTTTCTTGCAGTCCATCATCCCTGCTCCAGTTTCTTCACGTAGTTGTTTAACCAATGCAGCAGAGACTGTTACTGTTGGTGGCCTGCAATAGGGAGTTCAACACAACATTTGTAAGAAAATGTATGCCTTCTTTTTCAAAGAACTTTGTGTGAAAAGAATCAATATATATATTTGTTGGATTAGTTGGGCAGTAAAGCTATGAATATCCATTGAAAATAAACATGGAAAATATGAAATACAAGGGGAAAGAAAAGCACATGCATTGATGTAAACTGGAAAAATAAATAATTTTTTTTGTTAACTCCAGATAATTTTTCGCACATTTACTGACTCACTGGGCAAGAACCCATATCCGAGAATTACTTTGTTGTTACCATGCTTGTCTTGTGCCAAAGTACTACCAATCTACTATTCATAAAACATCAACTTATTTGAGCTGTTCCTTGTTTTGTCTCAAAACTTTCATAATATTTTATCTAATTCCACCCCCTGCAGTAAAACACTTGGATGAGATAGTTAAGCCATAATTCAAAGAAAGCAGTCACTCACTTCTGAACATTTTCCTCGGCTTCTAATGCAGCAGGCTGCTCTTTTTCTGCTTTAGGCACCGCTTTTGCTGCAGTTTGGGCTGCTACTTCAGCAGCAAAATCCTGGCTTTTCTTCTCCAAGCCCTCTCCAAGATTGTACCGCACGAACCTATGCACTTTTATATTTTCTCCTATGGTTGCAATTGTCTGCTTCACCCAGTCCTTTACCACCATTTTATCATTCTTAATGTATGGCTGCTCAAGCAATGCTAGCTCCTCGAGCCTCTTCCTGATTCGTCCTTCAACAATCTTTGATCTGATTTGCTCTGGTTTTGACAAAAGATCTTCCTTCTGCATCTCAATCTCTCTTTCCTTCTTCACAATTTCTTCTGGAACATCTTCTGTAACGAGATACTGTACTTGAGGGCATGCAGCCACTTGCATGGCTAGATCATCTACCAGCTCCTTAAAAATGTCACCCCGGGAGACAAAATCTGTCTCACAGTTCACCTCTACCAAGACACCAATCCTGCTATCATGAATGTACGAACCTATCCTTCCTTCAGCAGTGGTTCTGCTAGATTTCTTTTCTGCACTTGCTAAGCCTTTCTTTCTAAGGAACTCCTGAGCTTTGGCAATGTCCCCTCCAGTCTCTGACAGAGCTTTCTTGCAATCCATCATCCCAGCTCCTGTTTCTTCACGCAGTTGCTTAACAAGAGCGGGTGATATAGCAGCTGCGATCCATATATAATTAGATGTTAATAGAAGAGACAACTAACCGGTAAAAGATTGCTACTGATATGTGAATTGAACGCCCAGTTAGATTCTTATTGATGTCATCATTCCTCATTTTGCTAAGGCCTAAAAGTTTTTGATTATCCAAAAGAGTATGTATCCAAGAGTGCGTCCATCCTCATTTCAGGTCAAAAATATCCCTCTTGGAAATGGCAATAACTCTGTACCAGATATAAATTATCGTGCACAATAAATAATTCAATGAAATTGAAAAGATTATAGAAAAATAAGACCAGTAGCAATCACAATTGCAGCAACTACTTGTGTCGTTAGATTCTATATTTCACATGCATTAACATTTATGCAAACTACCACCCACCTCGCCACACCAACCATTTCTTCATTTATTGCATGGCCATGTGTTAGAACTGTCCGCCAACCCTATACTTCCGATAGTAATCAACTAATGGATCATAATGACTCATATCATCACATGAACTTATGTGTTTCTCTTCATACATTTCATTATTTACTTCCGAAAGTGCGGTGCACGGGTCTGAGATTTACTTTGCAAGGGTGGGTCCGAAGGGCTCTACCTTGTTGAGGTTCCCCGTCATCAAGAAAAAAAAATGATACATAGTAAGGTTCTATTCAGTGAACTAGTAATTAATGAGACACATAATTATTTACAGGACTTGATAAAGTTAGGTTCCAAGCGAGTTACCCTTTGTGTCAACTTCGGCCGTTATTTTGGATGAAAAAGTCACATGAGATTAGCATGTGCGTGTAAGATATTTCGGAGTGACTAATTGGCCCCCATTTATGTGGAAACACACTGTTTTAGTAATAGTGATAAGAAAAAAAGCTGATACATGTCATGGTAGGGGGTGGCCATGCAGGCACCCATCTGTTGTAGTAGGGGGTCGTTCAGCCACCCACACTGACACAGGGGTGGTGCCACCCCTTTTTCCTCTTTTTTTTTTTTTCTTTGTCTTGAAGCACTTGTGCAATGGAAATTTTGTAATTGATACCTCCAAAATGGGGGTAATTTGGGAAACATAAATAGCTTCGGCGAATGTGCTAGTCATGTGTGATGTTTTTCATAAAAAAACAAAATACAGGAGTAACTCAAAACATTTTAGTAGTTTGTAAGTTTGTGTCATTGTAAGTCACAGTTTAGAGATGTAGGTGCAAATGAGGTGGCATAAACTTAACATTCCCAAAATACAAGAACTTTAAAAAGAAAAAAAAAAAAGTAAAGAGGAAAAAAAGGCACGGACCTTTAGTTTCCTGGGCCGAAGAAGCATCAGGTTGTAAGCCTGAGCTGCTTATGCTGCCATTTTTATCAGGGTTGGGTTCCACTTTGTTATCTTCAGTTGGTGCACCAGGAGTTGCGTTCTCTGCACTAGGGGCTTCAAGGATTTCGGAACTTATCCCTGCTTCTTCCTCCACGGTTTGAACAGCACCATCCAAACTTGGTATTGAGCTAGAGATAGTGCTTTTTTGGTCCTTTTCATCATCTGCAACATTGGTTGACGCATCATCTAATGTGCTGCCTACCAAATCCACCTCCTTTGAAGAAGCCTCATCATTTATTTCACCTAACAAATCAGGTTTTCCATCAATTACCATTCCCAAAATAGTAACTCATAGTTTAGAGATGTAAGTGCAAATGAGGTGGTAATTTGAGGGACAAAGTGTAATATACCATACCCAAAACACAAGAATTTCAAAAAGAAAAGAGTAGGGAAAAAAGGCACGGACCTTTAGTTTCCTGGGCTGAAGGAGCATCTGGTTGTAAACCTGAGCTGGTTATGCTGCCATTTTTATCAGGGTTGGGTTCCGCTTCGTTACTTTCAGTTGGTGCACCAGAAGGAGGTTCGTTCTCTGCACTAGGTGCTTTAAGAATTTCGGAACTTACCTCTGCTTCTTCCTCCACGGTTTGAACAGTACCATCCACACTTGATATTGAGCTAGAGATAGTGCTTTCTTGGTCCTTTTCATCATCTGCAACGCTGGCTACCAAATCCACCTCCTTTGAAGAAGCTTCATCATTTATGCCACCTAACAAATCAGATTTTCCATCAATTTCTGCACCATCTGTCAGGGAAGCTTCTTCATTCATCCCACTGGAAACAGATATACTCTCTTCAGGAGCCAAAATTTCAGAACTCACTTCTGCTTCTTTATCTATGGTATCAATACTTTGTGTTGAGCTAGAGGCTGGGCCCTCTTCATTGTCCACAATATTGGTTGAGGCATCATCTAATGCACTGGCTCCCACACCTCCCTCCTTTGAAGAAGCTTCATTATCTTTAATTGTTTCATCTACTGTAGAAGGGACACTGTCTGTCCTCTCATAGCTGCCTGCTGCTTGGTCCTGCACCTCATCAGACCCAGTTTTACTTTGGTCGACTTTTTCTTCTAATTCTTCTGAAGTCTTTGTTATTGCTGGTTTTTCAGCTTCTTTCTCTAATTTCTGCCTCTCATCCAAAAATGCAGCAATATCCTTGTTCTTATGGAAAGCCAGCACAAAAGGGTTTGTCGCAACATGGACAACCCCTTCCTTGAGCTGTGAGTCCAATTTTGCAACATCTTCTTCTTTCTTCATTGTCAAGGTTGCCATCCCTCTCGATATTCGCAAAACCCGGACACTGACTTCTTGGCCAACCTGTAGTGAAGAGTTCCCCATAAGGCTTCCAAATCCTTCATCAGACTCCTCTGATGTGGGCAGGAACCCTTCTTCCCCCTCAGGAAGAGATATAAAAGCACCAGACCTTGTCATATTCTTCACTGTGCCCTCTAGGTCCTGCCCCTTGACAAATTTTGAGCTTTTCCTCGCGTCACCTCTCCTTTGGCTGGGCTTTGAAACATTCCTTTTGGCAGGTCCTGCCTTATCACCACTAGCAGGACCATCTTTCTGTTGCTTGCGGTTACTAGTATCATCACTTTCACGCATAGAGAGAGAAATCCGTCCAGTTTCGGTGTTTGCTTCAACTAATCTCACCTTCACCTCTTGCCCAACAGAAACAATACTCCCAACATCCTTAACGTAGCTATCACTTAACCTGGAAACATGCACCAGGCCATCGGTGAAAGCTCCAAAATCAACAAAAGCACCAAATGGCTGGATTGATCTTACTTTCCCTGCAAAAGTTGCACCGGGAACCAGTTCTTCATTCTTTAAAGGTGGCATCTCACTTTTCCTAACAGGTCTTGTACGTCTTGACGTAGTTGAGGCAGGAATGGCTTCTGATTCACTGGAGGAACTTTCTCCACTTCCAACTGCACCAGTTGGAACTTCTGATGCTCCACCAGAATCTTCTTCTACGATGGGTGAATCTGGTTCTTCCACAGCCACATCAGTTCCTGTGGCTGATAATCTCTGGATTCCAGATATATAATGTAAAGAACATCCCCTACTATATTGAGGGAACAATTTAATAGAAGTTGACACAGGTAGAAGATATTTCTGGGTGGATGGTGCAAGTTTTGTGGGCTTCCTTGACGAACTAAATCTTGTCAAACGATTGTTCTTCCTTGATGTAAATGCAGTTCCAGGAATAAGTGAAACGCCGCTTATAGAACATGGCATTACAGGTGTCATATTCGCTTGAAATACAAAAGTCAAGTTACTATTTTACAGCTAAAATAAGTTCTTCATTCCTAGCTCCTCCTGCAAAAGATGTAAAGATTGTGCATGACTAAACACTTGAGAAAGACACATGATATCAGGGTGACTTATAAACCAAGATGCCTACTGTCTTTACTCTTTAAAAGAAAAAATAGAAGTCATTAATTTGGTGCAGCAGAAACATCTGCAATCAAGTGCATGAACTTTGGTCCAGAGCATTATGATAAAAATTTGCTCTGCCAATCAGTTTCATGTTCAACACAAGACAGAGAAATCTTAGCATGCCAAAAGGAAATGATTGCTAATTGTTATTGCATGCTATGAATATACACACACGTACAATACAGCGCAATTTACAACCCCTCCCCTCCAACACGCACAAGCACGAGAGAGAGAGAGAGAGAAGAGCAAGCTCGTAATTGGTAATTAGACTCAAATTGTCAGCAATTTTTCCATTACTGGGTGACATTATTCAAATATCGTCTAAAGGTTCATTTCAAAGCATAAATCAATCAAAGGACACAAACTATTGTCCATTCCTGGGTCTACAGGGTCCAATTCACACAATTCCCAACCTATACACTACTGGCAAATCATTCACAACTAGACAATCTCAACCTCCAAGCTTTCTCCAACAATCCAGTCACTCATTACTGTGGAGGAAGAACGGTCCAACAAACATCACGAGAATTCACAAATTGCTGAAACAACCCCATAAGAACAGGTGATATTGTAACCCCAACAAAAACAAAGAGAATGCAAACTAGCAGAAAATGACCAAAACCCATATAAATTCACAGCAACCCAATACGGGAAAACCATCCAAATTTACAAAGCAGCGTAAAAATCAAAGACCCATTTGTACAAACAAGTAAAAGCAGTACCTTTGCAGCTTCAAGAGCCAAGAACTCAGATTAGCACTTGAAACTGAGAAAAATATCGAAGAAGAAAAAAACCCAATATACTACGAGCGTCTGAGCTTATTCAGTGGTGGTGATAGAGCCAATTCATCACTACTGAAGAGAGGGAAATGAAAGGTGGGGCTTTAAATCCTTATCTTATGGTAAGTGTTTTCTTGCTAATGGATAGGCAATACCACGACGAGGCTCTTCGGCTCGAAGTCGGCTTGAGGTTTAGAGCCAAGCCAACCGTTTTGGGCCCATTTTTTTTTTCGTCGTGGACTTGTGGTGACCATAGTGTACAACTAGCTCAAGCCCTATAAAAGAAGAGAGATGCTGGGCTCTCTAATGCCGAAACTGGGCCGGCATTTTTCAATGGGCTCAAATAGTATTTTCCACCACTGCAAGATTCTTCTTTCCTTTTCCATTTTTTTTTTTTAAAAAAAAAAAAAAACTTTACAAAAGATTCCACAATGCAATCTGAAAAGACTCCCAAAAATTCATCTACAACTTTTTTACAGCTCCATAAAACTTGTCAACACGTGATTAGACACATGCTAACACGTGTTAGCAAATTGTAAAAGAGTTGCATACCGTCGTGGTTGTAATTATATGATTTTTCTTTCAATCAATTAATCAGGGAAAAAGTTGCGGTCCTCTTTTCTGATTTGTGAAGCAGCTATAGGTGGCCATGGAGCAGGCTCCAGGATTACAGGAAAAGAACAGCCCACAACTCCAGAAACCGAACACAAAGTATAATGGGTACCACATGCATGCATGCATGTAACGAAAGTATGAAGAAAAAAACAGAAATAAAAAGCATGATTGTGTAAGATAGGGTCGAAAGCAAATCCCAAAGATTCATGAACCCAAGGGGAAATTCCAAAGGTTCACGTAAGCATGGGCGGAAACTAAGAATGTTGTTGAGGAATATGACATCATCATCATTACTACTTGGAGTATACTAAACTAAGAAAATGAAGTTTGTCAATAAAGGTAACTTTCTAGTTAGATACTCCTTAATTTATTCCCAATTCCATACACAATAATTTTTTTTAAAAAAAAACTATCCCACATCGGATAGTGACGCGGTTTCCTAATCATCAACTTTAGCAGGCTGGCTCAGGTTGAAGGCTTTTATCCCAAATGATTTTTATATATAAATGTTCAGTTTGTTGGGTGAGGATCACTACCAAATTACTGTTCAAATGGTTAATAATTCAGACAGTACGTGATAAAAGAGTTTATATATGAAATATATGTCCGACTATATACTTGGACATATGAATTTTCTAAGATCTAGCTCTCTTACGCGTATTGTTTAAATTACTAGAAATCTCAATCTGTGCGTTCGAAAGGTATTTCAATTTGTGCTTTGATCAGTTTAAGATGATTATCATGAGATTGAATTTAAGACGGTTCTCTCTCTCTTTGTAAGGTTTTTCCAAACACGTTTTTAACTGAAAACCCAAAAAAATATTTAGGTTGAAACAAAGAATCTGGAGTTTAGTGTTTTTTTTTTCTTCCTTTCCTTAAGTGGTGGGTAATTGTCTGCCTAAAACACATATTAATATAATGACTAAACAGACAACAGTATAAAAAAGATATGAAAATGGGTATCATTAGAATTTAAAATAGGAGATTAAGTTAATCACACTGGATTTGTTAATCAACAATATCAGAAATCATATCCAAGATAGATCATAGAAGCACTGGGGATGTTGGTTTTTGTGAGTGGCCTTCTCAAAGGGGGAGGAGACAGTGAGGACCATTTGCATTAATAGTGCCACATTTCCAAGTCATCTGTGGGACCCTCCAAAGGTTTCTTATGAGCATTCCATCTCTAAAAAAAAAATAGGGCAAATGTTGAAAATTCTATAGCATCTCCACACGTTGGTCAGGAACCCTATTTGTACTTTCCAAGATCCCATTCCAGTTGTAAATCCTAATTATATTCATATCCATAAAGCCTCTTCAACCTTTACTATACATTTGACTGATTAGGTTAAAAAAAAAAAAAAAATCAACCTTTTTCTCTTACTTTTTCTTGAAAAAATTACAACAACAAAAAAATCGTAATTTTTTTTTTTTTATTATTTTTACGGCACCTAAGCCAAATCCTATGTTATATATATAAAATGCAAGCAATATTGCTCATGGAATCAATGCTATATATTATTTATATATAGCCAATGCAATGCTGACCAAATAGATCTAGGAATCCATATGGTTCTTTAATTAACTTAATCATGAAGTTGAATTAGCTTCAAAGAATGTGGGTTTAGTCACCGCCTAAGATAGCCACGTATATGCATGATCCAACCACCACAAGCTGTTACCAGGGTCTATATAAAAATTAATTGGCTTCTCAGTTTTCACACATGCTTAATTATATTGTGGGATATCAATTCTTCTTATATTGTTCTTTCTGATATATAAAATTAAGCAACCTTTATAGTTATTGATGTTTCTCTCTTTAATCAATGGGAAAAGAATCCCCTTTACTAGTAATTAAATACATAATCTTTTAAATTCACTATTTTTTATTGACTTGAACTTTTAGAATAATTATTAACTTATTATAGCATCAAAGCAGTGATATTTAGTTCTGACTCCATATTTATCATATAAATTTATCAATAAAAGCTAAATTAAAGAAGTTATATATATTGGGAGCCCCTACTATGCGGTTGGTTTGTAAAAGGCCACTTTTGCAGCCCCAATACCTATTAGACACGTAAGGGAGGATAAGCTCATAGAATAGGATCGAAAATAGTAGATTTTTACAAACATTTCTTCTTCATCCCACGCAGAGCTGTTCTGCCTCACTGTCTCTTTTGGTCTCGCCGGAGGATTGCTCTCCATCAGCTTCGCCAAAATCACCGGCTCTCCATCGGCGTGACCCAGCCGTGGGTCTGCCGTGACCCACGGGGCACCCTCTTCGGCCACTTTTCTACCAACCCCAACCTCAAACCTCCATTCTAATGTCCCAAAACTCGATTCTAATGCCTAAAAAACTTGTTTCTAATGCCTCAAAATTCATTTTTTATTCAAAACTAAATCCTAGAGGGGAAGGTTAACCCATTAGGGATTTTATCACCCTAAAGGGATCCACCGAAGAGGGATGCTGCTTGCTGTGACCCAGCCGTGGGTCACAGCTGGGTGCCACAATTTGGCCGGCCGTGGGTCTGGCGTGACCCTCGGTTAGCGTTTCAGAGACCCATGGGTCTGGCGAGAGAGAGTAGAAGGGCTCAAGAACGAACCTCAAATGGCGAAGAAGGAAGACCAGGAGATTATATGGCGTCAATCGCCAACGGTTTTGCCGGGAAACGGTCGTCGGTGTGGAAATCGGTCGACTGTGGTTGTGGGTTTGGATTTGGGTCTCTTGTGCATATCCATGAAGAGATGGCTTGTTTCAACAAAAATTCAGTATATTTAGTTGTAGGTTATGTTTTTGCATTTTTTGTGATTTAGGTGATGTGTAAGGATTCTATTAGTTGCTGCAAAAGTAGCCTTTTGCAGACTGACCGCATAGCAGGTTTCTCATATATATATATATATATATATATAGCTTCTTTCCTAGCTATTAAATTAATTATCAGGAAATAATACTATCCACATCATAAGTACAATTAGGATAAGAATTTAAGCCATCATTTTATGGTTCCTACTGTCCTACCGCGTGTAATATATAGGAAAATGATAAATCTTTTTCAGAATCTTGGAGGATTCTTTTATTTATAATCTTTGAACTCCAAAATTAAGTTCAAGCCACATCCACACATACAGATCAAAATCCTCTTGCAATTGTTCTCAATGGGTAGCTTAATTGGTTGTAAATTACGTTTCATGAAGCGAATATCAAGAGTTTGAATTTTTCTCCCCCTTCCATTAAGTAGACATGTGTAAAAAAAAAAAAAAAAAAAATCTCTTGTAATTTAAGCTGCTTAAATTTACAAAAATATTATGGATAATCTATGAGAGATTGCTATGAAGAATCACGCTACTTAAACTTTGAGAGATGAACGATAATAAGAGGTGATGTATTGGTCGTGCGTGAGAGAGTCTGGCCACTTATTTGAGGACGTAACGTTTAAGATGTTTGACCCACAAATATTTTCTCTTAAGCTATCGAAATTTTTGTAAAATTCGAGCATCCGAATGACTCGGATCCCAATCCTCTAACTCCGATCCTAACCTTAACCATTACAGGTTTGGTACAAGTTACGGTGTGCTGTATATATAAGAATAAATAATTAAATTTGGGAATCTTATAATAGGATGTGAGATTGAGGGTGATTTGGATTGGATTTGGGAGTGGTGGGGGGGTTCTTCGCAAGCTCTGGCTCCTCATAAACACATAGCTAGCTAGATCGACAGCGTATTCCATGGGATTATTTTGGCTTAGCAAATCGTGTGGAGTAAGTTTGCATGTGCCCACAATCTACAGTGCATATCGTATATTCTCTACATCTCTCTCCACTTTCTTTTGTCTTTCTTTTCTTCTTATTATATTATTACCAAGTCCATCACTTATCAAATCACACCAAATCAACATAATCCCCCCTCCTTTATTATAATATATATATGTATATATCTTCTCCCTTTTTTTCCCTAGTAAAGAGTTGTTTATATTCCTTTTTCATAGGGTATAAAAAGTAAGGAAGCTCTCACTCTTTTTATCAATCTTAAACTCATTCAGACATAAACAATTGGGTTGGGCAATTCATGGCGCCGCACTTCACTTATCCTACTTGAAATCCTCATATTTGTAGCATGTATATATAGTACGTTGTTGAAGGAAAGTGTGGCTATATATATATATATATATCCACTAAAATAAGCTAGTGATGTTTATTTATATATGCTCTCACTTTATCATGAAGCAAGAATTTCGTACGTCAGTGCTAATTGACTATAACAATCAATCATGCCATGAGTAGCCCATCCTGGAAAATGAATTGTTTTCAGATTAATATTATAGAGAAAACAAGCTGCCGTTTCCAATTTTTCCTCTAACATTTAAGAATGACTATTTCTTATATAATTGGAGAATTGGGGTGCCCCAATTTTACTTAAATTTAGATAGTCCACTTGTTTCAAATAGTACTCTAAACTGCATAATCCACTTTACTTTTGACAAAGGTACACTTGACAATTAGGGTTGACAATTTATGTTTACGTGTTAGAATTTGGTTGACTCACGAGTTAATAATAATTTATATGAATTTTATATATAAATGAATTTATATGAATTTTACCATTTTAGGGTTTTTTTTTTTTTGAATTATAAAAAAACTATATAATTTAATTTATCCGGGTTGTACGTACGGGTCTCCCACATATAGGTTAAGCAAGTTGATAAGGAATTGACCTGTTTATTAAACATGTTAATTTGGTTCGATCTGAATTGACCCAAATCCAACTATATATACAAAACCTTAATCCGTTAATTTCATGTCGATAGGATTCACAAATCATTACCCACACTCACATCTCCCCTTCTATATATGAGGTCAATGAAATTGGAAACCCTAGTTATATATCTTGTAGCTATCCGATTCAATATTTTAATGTAGTTTTGTGAATCATATTTTCACGACACGAATTTAATAATTGCATTAATATTAACGAAAATGATAGCGCATGGTTCCTAAGTAGACTACGTTTTCAGAGGTTCCATCAAGCACGGTCGGTAATTGAATTAAATTTTGATGGAGCTTGCTTGCTTTATGTACACCACAAGAATATATATATATATAAAACAAAAATGAGCAAGCTATATATATAGCAATTGGTCCATTAATTTGGAGGCAACGTGTTTATATTCCAACGACGCAACGTGTTTTTCTGAATATTTTAGGATGTTTTGTTATAATATTATTATTATTCTTTTATAATATAATATTATTCAAATGTCATTTGTTTCAAACACCCAATAATATTATAAAAGAGTGATGGAAACGCACTGAATTATTTAATCAAACGACTCCAGGATTGGCGCCTCTTCTTTGACTCGAGAGAAAAAACCACGTACACCTCGGCTTCATTGACTTTTAGCTTCTTCTGATCGATTTTGTAAAATTCGAAACAATTTTTCTTTCTTTTCATGGCCTATATATTTTTATTTTATTTTATTATATCTAAAGGTTTACATCATACAAAGTTATATAAATAAATAAATTAAAGCTTTAAATAACGTGATATATAATATATATAAAAATTAATAGGTATATTTTAAGTGGTTTGACGGTTGGCATATATATATATATATATATGAGCCTATGGCCACTAGACACGACAGCCCTAGCTACTAATTAAAGAGTATAAGCTCCATCATCCAGTACTGTAAGAAATCAAGCTACAGTAATTTTGCGAGTTGTTAATTAATTTGGTTGTTTTTCTAATCAAAATCTCATTGGTTCTAAAGTTATATATTATATTTGGCGTTTTATTAATAAAGCATCGAAATATAATTATTTGCCCAACAGAATATATAGAGAACATTAATAACCTTTTATTGCTGAATTCTTATTGAAATATAAGATGATCAGAAACAATATATAGAGTATTATATTTTTTTATGATACTAAGGAGTAAGGACAAGGATTTTCTGTCACAAGGACAGCACCAATATTAATACAACTTCTTTATAGTTGATGAGTGAGCATTTTTAGAGATATATATACTTAGATTTAACAGAAGATTTTTTGTTTTTTTGTTTTTTTTTTAGTATACCAATAATCCTTCTGTGAATTTATTTGAAAACTATAAATTAATTTCTAACATGTTTTATGGTCTTTGCCTCCAAATACCAGAAACATTGTTTTTGAAGAGGTCAAATGATCACACACCGAGCTCCGGATCGATAATGCTTGCCTACAAGGTTTAGTACGTACTTGATTAAAGTAACCAGTCGGTAGTCCAGTGGGGAGTCACTCGATCAGATACCAAGTCAATGACTGGCTTTGAGAAGGGAAGTAGCTAGACAAAGAAAATTAAAGTGTTTGGCTAAGAAGAAAAAATGAGTGTACCTCTCAATAACCCAAATCCTTTTCTTTTGTTGATTTTTTTTTTTTTTTTCCTCGCATAGTTGATTGAGGGAGAGGTTTGGGGGTAACATAATTTGATTCGATGGCCCCCACTTTAGTCTTTTTATTTTTTTTTTTGACATATCCACACAAGGAAATGGGAAGGGAAGGATTCGAATTAGTGACATTCTCTTCATTAGGCGAGGTCCATAGCCGGTTGAGCTAACCCTTTAGTCATTTTTTGGTTCTAACAAAATGCTAGTAATATTCTAGCTGGTGAGGGCTAGGGTACTGTTGATGCAGCCGATGCCCCTTGCACCTGCTGATTCATGATAAGTTTGGTCCGGCCGACCTAATTAAACTAACTCAAGCTTGGTCGGCCTAATATAGATGACGTCTGACTGGCTTGTAGGTGTTGTTGCCAATGGCCCAGCTTAAGGTCGTATCAAAAGGGGGCTGTTTCAATAACCAAGGTATGCCCACTCCAAAGGGATCGGAGGACGTACATTAGTTTTGTTCAAATTAATTATGTGGAGTCTGAGTTTGAATTCATGATATCTGTTTTGATATTATATTAAATCAACAGTTAAGAAAAAAAAAACATAAATTGTTAGGAAAATGTGAAATTAATAATTTAAACGAATATTCAAACTGATCGACTCTACATTTAGTATCAAATTAGTTTCAATTAGATTGTTCCTATGGCTGGGTTCCCTCAACACCCAAAGAGATTAGGTGTACGTGATTGCTTCTCGCTTTGCTGTCGAGCTATGTTTGTTGGTAAAAAATTAAAAAGTAATAATAATTAAAATAATTTAAAAGAAAAGGCAAAAAAGAAAAGGGAAGGGAGAATATTGGAAAACGGTGGATTAATTACTTGCACGAGGTTAAAAGGATCGATAGATTTAAAAGGAGGAGAGAAATGGGACCTGACAAGGTTATTTTAGTAATTACACGATGTCACATGTGTGTTTAACAATTTGGAGGATTCTCACTTTCCACCACATAACTACTCATTTAATATGTCCCACAAATCATGCAATAAACAGCCCAATTGGATTTTGTTCCTACCAATTTATAACACGATATCTCCCTTAATTAATTTATCGCCACCTTTTGGTCAAATTCACCATATTTAAGATTAAACTCAAACATTTACACTAAAAATGAATCATAATCTTTTAGGATTTTTGAGAATCCTAAAATAAGAAAATAATCCTAAAATATTTTCTTATTTATTTTCACTAGAAATGTGAATTTTCTCCCAAGTGCCTTTTGATGAGAATGTAGATTTCTTATTAATTAGCTAGAGATCGAGGTGGGAATCCTACATTCCCTTGGTTTGGGAGTGTGGTTTTTTTTTTTTTTTTTTTAAATGACAAGAATCCCCCTCTTATACTTTTTTTTTTTTCAAGTTATTTTAACATGTCAACAATAATTTTAATAGAAATGATAATAGATATAGATAGATAGAAATATCTAATGGTAAAGGCTAATTTTGATGTGGTGGTTAAGAGTGACTTCTTACGGCTATGGTTCTTAGTGACTTTAATGGTAAAATTATCCATGTTACAACCAAACGTCTCTCCACTATTGATGCTGCAATCAGTGAAGCTCAATATGCACTTTTAGCCTCTCAAACTACTTTCTCTCTTGGGATTTAATCGCTTTTGTTAGAAGAAGATGCAATCAACATTATCCTTGTCATTCAACATCCGTCTCTTTTTAAATATTGGAATTTTGCTTCTATTATTTATGATATTAATGTTAACTTGCTTTCTTTGTATAGTTGGAAAGATTGCAAAGTTTTTACCGTACACACTCTTTAACTAAATGGGTCTCTTCTAACCATGTGTTCAGAAGTATTCCCATTTGGTCACCTATTTTTTCTTTCATTTGGATCAAGAGTGGGGAAAACGCCCATTTGTAACCATTTTCTTATTGGCTTAGGGAAAAAAAATAAAAAGATATAGATAGAAATTTTCATTTGCTTTGGAACTTGAAAAATACATCAATTACAATCATTGTGTTCTATCATCGCCACCAAATGATGATCCCACTTCTATACCACCAGCTCGACCGTCATGGTGCAAACCATTAACTCGTGGGCCGAATGAATGTTGGGGGTGGTTGGTAGAGTGGAAGACTATTGACTTAATTTCAAAAGATAATAATGTTAAATCATCACTTATTCCAAAACTTAAACTTATAATAATTGATGAATTTAATCCAGCTTCCGATTTTTTGACTAGTTCCTCTATAGTCCAGTTTTTGGCTTTTGGTGACCAAAAATCCTATAGTCCACCTTTCGGCTTTTTGACCAGTTCCCTGCTTTTGGTGACTGAAAACCCTATAGTCCACCTTCCGGCTTTTCGACTAGTTCCCCTGTAGTCCAGTTTTTGGCTTTTGGTGACCAAAAACCCTATAGTCCACCTTCCGGCTTTTTGACCAGTTCCCCTGTAGTTCAGTTTCCGGATTTTGTTGACCAAAAACCCTATAGTCCACCTTTCGGCTTTTTGACTAGTTCCCTGTATAGTCCAATTTCCTGCTTTTTAACCAGTTCCCCTATAATCCAGCTTCCGGCTTTTTAATTAGTTGCATTTTTCTGTTCTTCTTCAAGAAAAGGTCAGAAGAACAATTCAAACAAGCCCAAGCAGCCACAGGTATTGGAGTTGCTCAATTAGAGAAGATTAGATTACATGGCCAAATGGGTTGTGCATAACATCCCTCCATATCCCACTAATTTTAGCAACGCAAATCTTCTCTCTGTCTGTCTTAGCAGTCTCATTGCTTTGAATAGTATGGTTTTTATGTGAGATATATTGGGTTTGCAGAACTTTAATGGAGTTCTTTTCTACTTTTACATTAACAACAATAATTATAACTATTGTCACTTGAGTTCTTGTAACTCTTGTAACCAGTGTCTCTTGAGATCTTGTATAACCATTGTTTCTTGAGATCTTGTATAATTATTGTCTTAATAGTGGGTAGAGTGGAAGATCATTGACTTAATTTCATATGACAATATTGTTAAATCATCACTTATTTAAAAAATGTAAACTTATAATAATTGTTGAATTTAACAAATAAAAAAATGAAAAATCAATCTATATTGTTTACCTTATTTATAATTAGTTCTTTTTTTTTTTTTGACATATCCACACAAGAGGGGAGAGGGAGATTCGAACTAGTGACCTCCGCTTCATTAGGCGTGGTCCAATAATTAGTTCTTTTTGGTATATATCAAAATGAACTCAAAGATTTATAAGGTATGCCAACAAAATAATTTACTCTCTACAATCAAATTGCGTCAATTGACTTAATAATTTACACAACAACGTGACCCCGCTTCTTGTGTGAATAATAATGTTTATAGAAATCTAGATTTTCAAGCACTACATTCTTGAGAATGTAGATATCGGGGGAAATATTAAATTTCGCAATCCAAACGTCACGTAAAGGCTTATTTAAGATAACATTTAAATGAAATTCAAGATTTACAAAATCTTTACTGGAATAAGTGAAATGAAGAGGAACCATTTCACTATTTATATTTTATTGTATCATATCTTTTAAAATTTTAAAATAACTTAATAACATATATTCATCATCGAACAATATATAAATAATTAGATTGTAAAAATTTGTCTTCAAGAGTTACCTCAGTCGGCTATGAACCACGCCTTATAAAGTGGAGGTTACTAGTTCGAATCCTCCATCCTCCTCTTGTGTGGACATGTCAAAAAAAAAAAAAAAAGAGATTGTAAAAGTTTAATTTATTAGACGGTTGAATTAACTTTAATTAAAATGGAGAAGATTCGAATCCACCTTGGACATAATGCTGGGAGAGACAATTCCATTGAAGCTTGCGATTTTACAAAGATTTCTAAAATCCAAAATTTAAATATGATTTGCCCACCTTTTATGATGCTTGATAATTAACTTATTGGTATTATATATAGTTTTTCTTTCTTTCTTTAAAAAGTTGCTCATAGCTAGATTACAGCTGGGGGCTTTGTGGGATTTTTTTTTTTTTTTTTTTTTTTTTAAGCTGATCAGCATATCCATCACATGCATAGTACTGAAAGCAATCTGGTCCATCTCAGACTTGAAAATTGCATGATCAATGGCAATCTAATTAATCTAATAAAAACAAGATACCCTAATTTCAAACACCAACTAACACCTTAAATATGTTTCCTAGGAGACTACTACTGTACAAGCACCCACCCTCCCTTAAGAGTGTGACGTACACACTCTTCAAATTTGACCAAATTAAACTTTGGTTTCTCTAATTTTTTTTTAAAAAAAAATCAAAATATTATAAATTAAAGTAAATTAGGTTTTAACCTAGCTAGCTAGGTTGAAGATCATGGGCAGAAAACAGTAGACAAATGGAGATTGAGTTTTTTAAGAAAGAATATATGAAATGTGGTGGCACGGACGCGCCTGTGTGGCACGTTGAATATATAATTGTTGTTGTTTTCTTGGAATAGTTGGTATACACTTGGAAGTTGTTTTAGCACTTTAAAAATGAGAGACAATCGCTTTCAAGTGGAAGTCTAGAAGTCCATATCTAAAGGAAAAAAAAGTAATAAAAAAATGGACATTATTGTTAATATTATTATAGTCAATTTATGGAAGTTCCCAAGATGAGGCAAGAGAAGGGAGAGAAAAAGGAGCATAAAATCTAAGTATGTAATCTATACACAATCTGATCCAGCGATGCAATATTAGCAGAGTGCAAAATAGCTTTAAAAGAGAGCACTGGAGATCTCTGATTTCTCAACACCTTCTTGGCAGCAAAGTTTCAGCAGGAACAAGTTTTGTGATTTGCGAGACTCTCTCTCTCTCTCTCACATATCACAGGAAATTAAGGAGATGGGCAGCAGTTATTTTGGAGAGCCAAATTTGGTAAATGAAAAAGGAGGTGGATCTTCTTCAAGAAAAGGCAAGAAGAACAATTCAGACAAGCCCAAGCAGCCACAGAGAGGTCTTGGAGTTGCTCAATTAGAGAAGATCAGATTACATGGCCAAATGGGTTGTGCATACCATCCCTCCCTTCATGGGCCATATCCCACTAATTTTAGCAATGTAAATCTTCTCTCTCTCTTAGCAGTCTCATTGGTTTGAATAAAAAGTATGGTTTTTATGTGAGATTTATTGGGTTTGCAGAACTTTAATGGAGTTTTTTTTTGGTGTTAATGCACATGCAGGAGGATGTGAGAGTGCAAACAGCTTATTCACCCATGTCATCATCATCTTTTTCTTATTCATCCTCATCCTCATCATCCTCAGCTTCGTACGGTTACCACCCCAACATGATGGTATGTGGATTTTATTGAGGTTTTACGCAGACAATTACAATGGTTTTATTATTATTATTTTTTTAATTTGTTGATGGGTCATCATGTGTGTGTATATATATATATATATATGTTAGACACAATTCATCTTTCCCCACTCAGTACCTGTTGTTGCATAATGAATCTATGCAAAGTGCTCATGAATTTTCATGGATTCTGCCTTGAATCAATGTTTATGAACTCATGCCCATCATACACCATCACATCATGCCTTTGATTGAGATAGTGTTGAAAAAATCCAACAAATCTTCTCTCTTTGAATATGACATAAACTCGATCCTTTTGCATATGGAAATTTTCCGTTTGTTTGCAAGTTTCTTTCACTTGCTCATCATTAGCACTAAACCCTAAATATTCTCTACTGAAAGATGTAACCAGCAGATTGTCCTACATTATCATCATCATCATAAGGAAAAATTGAGTCAAACAAATGTTTAATTTCATCATAACTAAATCTTACAAGAAATTTTTTTTGGGGTTTCTAAATCTGCTAAAATTGGCTGCTAGTACAGATGGGGCTAGGAGAATATGAAAGAACAAATATCAGATATGGTGATTCTCAGCCTTCTGCTACAGCAAGGTACTCCTACAAATGAATTTTCTGTAATCAATAAGTAGGAGAAACATACGCTAATTAATTAACTTACTTAGATTGTGTTCCCTTTTTCTTGGAAGTTATAAATTTATGTCGTGTTCTAATCCATATGTGAAACCCCTCCCAGATGGGATCCCAGCAGTCCCCCCTTAGAGGCTCAACATTTTGCGCAGCCAAGCATGACTAGACACCTTCTAAATCTACATATTGAGGTTGCTATACAATTTCTCTACCTCTGAATAATGCTATTCAGTTGACTGAGATGACGTGCATCAGTCTACTAAATAGCATTTCTTTAGCTTTCTCAGATGCTTAGATATTTGAAACAAATGATCTATGGCTTGATCGATCATGCATTGAAACATCTTTGTTTCCGTCTTGATTCATCTTCCAGGACTCGGAGGATAAAAACAGCAAGAAACTTAGGAGTAATTCCATGGGATCAAGCAGTCAGAATTCTGAATCTAGTGACAATCAGGAACCGGATTTGGAGCTCAGACTGTCACTTTAATGGGCAATTAATTAATCAAATTAATTGCAAAATGGCAAACAAAGTTGGGCAAGGCAATGAAGTATAAATTATGAAGAACTTGTTGGAAGAATCATTTGGTAAGATCCTTTTGTGTAATGAAAGGTAGATTGACCTTCTTCTGTACAAGACAATTATGGAAATTTTCTTCTTGTTCGTGAATATTTTTCTCTCTATTTCTTGTTTCCATTAATCCATAATTATGTTCTAGAAGCTAGCTAGGCAGCATCTAACAGTAGAAGTACTAGGGCATTCCTTCAACGCAATTAACTTTTTATCTATCTGATTCATTAATGGTTTGTGGGTATGGTCAATTTTCTTGCTCCTGTTGCTCAATAGTACTACTAATTACTTTTTTAAAGAAACTGATAAACCTAACCTAGTATTAGAGGATGATAATTAAGCCTAGATTTAGATTAATTAGTGGAGATGAAAGTTTATCATCTATGGTAAAAGTAAGGGGACAGCTTTTGGACGTCTCAAAAATTTGTCATATATGGATGGATTTTATAGCGTTAAGTGAAATTTCACTTCACCATGTATATATATATACACGTACAATAAGATACTATATCATGATCTTGTCGCCCGCAAGGATGCACTTAATTGCCTTAGACAATGACAAATGTTTCCCAAATCAAGAGCTATAAAAATTTTATATATAGTATAGTACAAATATGTCTTTTGCAACTTGGGGTTTTTTTTTTTTTTTTTTTTTTTCCCATTTTAGCAGAAAAAGAAAAGCACCAACAAACCAAACACAAAATGCTCAAAACTATTTTGTTTTATGTCACTTTAGAACTTTTTTTCAACCAAAAAGCAAAAAATAAAATCATTTAAAAAGTTGTATCAAACGCAGTAAACGCATCATTAACTATTTGCGAGTCATTTCGAGAAGATCATAATATAACATTCGACTCATTGAGACACCGCTAAACCTAAAAACCTAAGCTAATAAGTTTTGGACTATTGTCATATTAATCACTCATACTTATGATATCTTTTCCATGTGGAGCTTTATTTTTTTTTTCCTTTTTTTCTTTCACTCACGCTTATATATGCACACAAAACTTTCCCTCATGTGTGAGTCTATTGCCACATCAACTACACTTTTCCTCAAACAAAAGTCTTGTGCCAAGTGTGCACACTTCACCACCAGAAGTCCTACGCTTACAAATTAACTATGCATGCAAATTCTGCGCTTCTTTTTAGTCCACTCTATTATAGATAACAATAAATTAAGAATCTCATGAGAATCTACCAGACAGACATATTCATCGCTCACCTTGTCAAACTATCGGCTTTAATATACCACTACTGGAGATATTAACACTTTGAGGAGGCCTTTCAATAAGACCATAATATAATATATTTGAGCACATTCAACCTAAACATTAATTAAGCTAATGAATTTGTTTTTTTTTTTTTTTTTGTCCTAGGAAAATTGGGAAAAGGCTACATAGTTTTAGAATACTGAAAAATGGGTGGACTCCCCAACAATAGATTCAAAATGGAAAATAAAGTGCAAAAAGTTCAACAAAATAGTAAGAAATAGGTCAAAAAATTACTCAGTCTTCTTTGAAGGACAACATAAAGCGGTAACCAAAGCAAAGACAATGGACACAGGACCATTAACAAGCAATTGAGACAACCAAGCGGATGCTAGTGAAGGATGGGGGCGATGGTAGAGGAAGACACCAGTGGTACTTAGGTGGAGGAGTGATGGAGAGGCTCTTAGGGTGGGTGCACTACAAAAAAAATCAAGTTTAATGGCATTGGAATAATGGCACTTTTTAATGGCATTTGATCAATTACTTGGTTGTTAGCTAGAAAACATATTGTAGGGTGGAGGTTTAGTGACATTTTTTAAAAAAATGTCACTAATCAAATGTCATTAAACTTGATTTTTTTTGTAGTGGTGGCACTAGAAATGTAGCAAAACAATCGGAAAAAAAAAAAAAAAACACAAGGGAAAGAGGGGAAAAAGAAATCAACAGGGGAAAAGAAAGAGGAGGGAAGCCACATAAGACGGAAGAAAAGCCTCACTAGGGAGGCAAGAAAAGTCTCAAACCTTAGAAGGGTGAGAGGTTCTCTCTCTAAAAGAAGAGAGAAGAGCCCATAATGTTATAATAAAAACTCAAGCTTATGATATCTTTTTAATGTAGGACTTATTGCTTTTTTTCTCACTCAAATGTATATGCACAACATCAACTAGCTAGTAATATTAGAGAAAACCCTAAATTTTAAAATTTATTTGGAAATCAATCAACTGAAAAGAAAAAATCAGGGTTGGTGCAAGTAGGTCCCCAACTCTGGGGGGTTAATAATCTTAATTAGTGGCATCTTACTATTTACATTAATTTGCCTAAGCAGTCTAGGAGATCTAGATCCCCACTGGGGTACGAACTATGCCTTGGAAGAAATTAAACTCCCATCCATTTAGGAGAATAGGTTTCTAGTTAATTTTTTTTCCTAATTACTAGGTTTAAGAAAATTGTACTGTTTAGATTCTTTCAAACCGATCGAGTTAATTATTTCCAATTGCACTGAAGCCACTACATATGAATCATGGCCTGGCATCAGCTAATTTGGTAAAAAGGCAATTTGCTGGCAACTCTTGTGAACTTTCTTGAGGGTCAAGCACTATTAAAGATACTTGAATTTCGACGATATGATCAATCATGACCACCAAGATTCTTACTAGCTAGTTTTATCGGTCAAAAGTGAAATAAAAAAGATTGCCTAACAATCTAAATTGTAATCATGCTGTTTACATACGCACGCATGAATATGCATGTACCCAAGAGCTAGCTAGCTAGGCACTTCATGATATACATATATATACATCTACAATACACCTAAAGGCCAGAATCATGCTGTTTCCCTAGCTTATGTTTTTTCTGCAGCCATTTAGAATGTCATTCATCACATGTTTGCAAGCACTCAAAGCAAAGAGAAATGGTATAGAAACCATGACCAGTCAAATCAATGAGAGGGGTTTCTTTTCTTTTCTTTACTTTTTTTCCTTTTTTGATCTTTCAAATATATATATAATAAGTGGCCCCAAAGGGGAGAGCTAGGAATATGAAAAGTAAAGGGTTTAATTGCGTAAAGGTTAATATGAAGAAACATATTACTAGAGATGATCCAAATTGACTGGACCCAGTCTCAACAATCAATTTGTCGTTAGCATGAGAAGAGTTGGCATGGAAGGTGACCTTGATGTGTTTTGGTTAACTCCATGATCAATAATACATGCTTAAAAGTTGATTATGCATGCAGTATTACAGCTATGAATGGGTCGACCCAGTAAATAATGCAAATGGGGTTAAAACAGCTAGCTGTGTGTCGGTGTCAATCATTTAAAAAGATCGATTGCTAAAGACAAAAAAAAAAAAAAAAAGAGTTCATCCATCCAGATTATCCTTCGGATTAAAGCAAAGAGAAAAAAAATATTACCTTGTGCTCTATACTATTTAAGGGAATTAAGGATTCAACGAGCTAGGGTGTTTCTTTTCTGGGTGCAGTTTTGTATTTATATATGAAGAAATAGTGCATTTAATCAACGGTACAGACATGCACATACCTAGTTGATTTATTGTCTCTTGAATTCAGCACCTCTTTCTTTCCAATCCCTTTGACTTTAGTCTTTGGATTGAGGAAGTTGAGGTTGTTCATGTGTGTACTACACCAATTTTAGAAGGCCAGAATTATTATCATTTTTTTTAATTTTAAAATTATTAATTGTTGTTAAGAGCCTCCATAGAAGTAAAATTGTTAAATCAGAATAATTCCGAGCATGTTAAATCAGAAAATTTAAATTTAATCAAAAACCCATTGGGAGTTCTAGGTGAATTCTAACCCTGATATGAATCTTCTTCTTAAAGACAGTCATAAAAGGCTCCCTGTTGAGAATAAAATGAGCCTCTATATATAGGGATTGTTACTGAGAAAGTTGGGGGAACTTTGTAATCTTTGTGTTAGGTTTTAGTGTTTGGCAAATTCAATGTCAAAATTTGTCAAGCTTTTTAAGTTTAGGGTCGAATTAAAAAAATTTTAAACAGGCGGTTCAAGATAGTGTCGTTGAAAATTGAAGAGCAGAAAATATCGATCACAATTTCAATTGAAGTAGCTCGTTCTATCTAGATAGTATTACAAGTTTCAATAAGAAAACCATAATGTCTCAATTGCAAGTTCAATTAAAAGGGGATTGGATGAGTTCATGAAAACACTTTAAATTCAAGCTTTGGAATGCCTCGATCATAGGGACGATCAATTAAATGTAATACCCTTTTCTAAACTAGGGTTAAGAAAAACCGAGACTTTGTAGATTTATAAGGAATAAATAATGATGTGGATATTAGGAAGGATAGGCCAAGACAGCGTACACTTGGGAAATTTTTTGGCTTGAACTGATCTATAGGTGGGTATTATTGATCGATCAGTTTGACTCAACAAATCCTACCGAATATATCTATCGTTGACCAAGGTGATCAATCAATCGGTTAGGTGATCGTACATTGTAAAGTTCTGAAAAAAGTTATATATATATTATACCACCCCAAAAATTTAATTAACTTGGAGTGTTACGCATAGAGCCTTCACACTAATTAACTTATAATTAGTTGAAAGGACTACCTCTAACAATAGACATCCTAGTATAAAAAAAAAAAAAAAAGAAAATGATCTGAGCCGGAAGCTAAGTAACCTCCATAATATTATTTTATCATCAATACAACATATATAGAACCTCCAAGGGAATAAAAAACTAAATATACATTGCCATCTCAAGTATCTGCCACTATAAGCCCTTCGCCTCCGGCCTTGAGAATAACTCCAATCTGTCCTCCTGATAAACCTGCTAAATTGTATGACAACGAGATGTTTTACAAGTGAAAATGTACGACTTAATACGTAGTTCACCAATGGAACTTAGTCCATACAATGAGCCTAATTTACTAGAAAATAGACACATAATTCTCGTGTTTGATGTAACACCCCGATCCCACAATAGGTACATAAAGCATAAATTTATTTTTACTACACTTTTACAAGTATTTGTCTTTGAAAATTTACACTGGTTAACCAGGGCATCTATATTCTTTAACACGATCTCTAAATCATCAAATAATCATCCAAGAATTTAATATCTACCTGATTAAATTATAAAGACGACATTTAAACCTATATCTCCAAATTTTTAATAAGTCACTGCAATTCACCATAATAATATCCATCATTTTGTATTATTGACACTATTAAACATATCTCCTAGAAGTTAACAAAGTATACATTCAATTTACACATCAAAACTAAACCACAAAGGGCTTTCCAAACTAACAATTCACCAAAATTCTTAACAAGATAAGCAATCTCTCACTAAGCTAGCTTCAAAATTTTTAAATATTTTCGGGGTGGCTAATATCAGGATCAGTCTCTGATATCTCTGAAAAAAAGTGTAAATATAATTTAATTAGCAACCTCAGTAAGTAGAAATAATTAATCAAGAGAGTGATACTAAGCCACTTACTAGTTAGAATTATGCATATAATTTAATAGAACATTTCTCAATATTTTCGAAACAAGAATGTGAAATATTACATTTTGTAATGTTTAATTAGTAATTAACCATGAAAATGAATTGCACACAAAAGTAACTATTCTTTCTATGAGCAATAAAAATAATGCAATGATGCAAAATATATTGAAACAATTTTCCGATGTCATACACTCGTTGTCAAACATTTTTGCTCAGTCTTACTGGGTTGTACGGTTTCCATATTGGGACTCAAATCTCTTCTTGAGCAAGAAGAAGTGACCATCTTTAGAGCCTCTAGCCATGGGTCCATTGCCCATATAATAGTGAGGGACTTACCCATGACCGAAAGCTATGATGCTTCCCTTCTAAAGATTGTCTACACCCAAATACGTTTTATTTTTATTTTTTAAAAAATGTTTACATTATTATCTTAAAAATCTTGACTAAATGGAAAACAAAGAAAACAAGCTATTGAAATTGATTTACGCATATAATCTTGGTTTACAAGTGGTTTATTTAGACATAAATAATTGGGAGACAAATCCCTTGTTTATATTAGTAACATTAAGAGAAATGATAAATTTACCATTGAACTATTTCCGTATAGTGAATAAATGAATTTATCATTAAATTTTTGTAAGACTCACGTGAGTCCACAAATTCAATGGTAAATCCATTATATTTGCAAAAAGAGATCGATGGTTGATAGAATGATGTGTAGTATGTTTCGTGACATTAACGTGGTTGAATATAATGATAGCATCGATATGGCCATATGAAAGGTATATTAATCTTTCACAACACTCATGTCTCATGGTAGGTGCTCAGATGAATTGCAGCTTTAGTTTACTTGTTTGGTTGATTTCCTAGTTGGTGTTGACTCATCCTTTGCTTAACAAAGGTCTTATCTTCAAGATCCCTTGTCAAAACAAGGAAGTATTACCGAAGGAGCGGCCATTTTTCTAAGGAGTTGTTGAGATAACATTTTCATATAAGAAGTTCCATTTAGATTTGGTAGCTTAGAACCAGTTTGCACAAGAAATATATATGTTCTGTGGACATAATGCATGGAAATGTACTAACTTCTCTCACAAGGGGTTCTCTTCAGATTGCCAAAATATTATTGTATCCAAGTTTTTTTTTTTTTTTTTTTTTTTTCTAAGCGAAAAAAGCTACGTACTAGGATTGCAATTAGCTCCCTTTCTTTGAAAAATATGGTACGGAGTTGGAGGAAAGCTTCTAAAGCTACGGGATATGGCAAAGAACATTCTTAAATTTGAAGTGGGAGATGGTAAGAGCATTCATTTATGGATGGACTGGTGGCACCCAGATGGAATTCTGTATGAACAAAATATGTACGATGATCAAATTTGAGTGCATTAAAAGGAAAATAATAGGATTGGTTACCGGCTAGATCAAAAGACTTTGTCAATATACAGAGTAAACTGTCAAGTATGAACATAGGAGAAAGGGATGAGGCTATATGGGTGATTTTGAGGAAAGGAACTTACACAAGTGCAGAAACATGCAAATTAAAGATTAATTGGTTTCCACTAGGCACTAGCAATTCCTAATTAAGCAGGCATTTGTGTTGTAGCTAGTTGGCTGTGCATAATAGTTTAATTACAGGAGAAAGGATGCTGAAATGGAGATAGAAAGGAGATGTTAGTTGTGTCTTTTACATAAGTGGTATAGAAGGAAGGGACCATTTGTTCTTTCAATGTAGATTTAGTAAAAGAATATGGAGAGAATGATGGAAATAATGAAATACTGGGGCTTACAAGAGTGGGATAGTAAGAGTTTATGAACAAATATTTGTAAATAACATAATATATATATATAGACAGAGTAATAACATAAAACATGAGAATCAGCCAAGAACAGAGGAGAAAATACTAAAATCATTGTATGAGAAGTGAGAACAAAGGGTCTTGGTGAATGGGAGATTCAAAAAGAATAATGATAATTTAGATCAGTTGTGTTGGATATATAATAAGATTTTAATAATTGAGAGAAAATAGTGAAATAAAGATTTTTGATTGTGCATAAAGATTGAATAAACAAGAAGCTTTTCTTATTTAATTTAGAGGTTTTGAGTTCGAACTCTATTATTTATCTCTTATTTTTATTAAATATTTTAGGTGTTGGGCTTCACCTAATAATTAAGAGAAAATTTAAGCCCACACATGAAAGAGAATGTTAGGATATGTAAATTAAATGATTAAATTTATGTCTTTTTACGCGCTTAAACTCTTTGAATAAATTGTTAAATTCATCTCTCCCTACCAGCTTAATGCAGTGTAGAATTAGTTCTGATACACTGGCAGCCTACCCTAAATAGCAAATAATGGGAGAGTATCCTGTAAACAAGAACAACCAAAAGTATTTTTGGCAATCTTTGACTGACTCATTGCAACCTTAAATGCCAAAAGGGAGATGGAGAGGGAAAGAAGGGAAACAAAAGCATAAAGCATTGTGCTTGAAGACATTTGATCGATCTTCAATGGCTTCCCAGCTGCGTGGAACCTTCTTCATCTTCCCCATCTTGCTTGCTACCGTGCATTCCCAATTGCTCTCCCCACACCCTTTGTTCGGAGGATCCAATGGCAATGATGGGAAGCTACATCTTCCCGGCATCACAATCGGAATTCCTTTTCCCGGAGCCGGAGGTGGCGATGTTAAGGTGAACGATCCGGGGGGAAATCCTCCATTGGAGACAGACTTCAAAGGTTTATGGGAGCTGGTTTCCATAGACTCCGGAGCCAATGCCATGCACATCAATTTACTTCCCAACAACAAGGTTATAATGTACGATGCCACTGCCTTCCACAAGTCAACAATTAAACTGCCAAACGGAGAATGCTTTCCCTATAAGACGGATCAAGGTGTTGAGAAACAGGATTGTTGGTGTCACGCAGTGGAGTTTGATATTGACACAGCACAAATAAGACCACTCAAGGTTTTTTTTTCCCCATTTTTCTTGATTTTTTTTTTTTTTTGTCTAAACTAGGGCCGGGAGTTGGATAAAATGGTACCGGAATAGGTATTTCCACCTTTTGCTTCGCCACTGTCGGTGATGTTGAAATTTTGACCGACTTTGTCCGCCAATCTATGTTTCTGTCACCGTCATGTCGGCTATGGTGGTGATCAGTAATGTTGGTCGTGAGTGGCAGAAAAGTCAAAGAGAGGCTAAGACTAAGAGGGGTATGAGCAATGGGATTGTCAGGTGCACTGTTGGTTCCAAAATAGATATTATTTTCTAAAAAAATAAAAAAGAAATTGGCCCTTATTTTTTTCACCCAATTTTTAAAAAATAATATTCACCTACTATCAGGAGAATACTTAGTATTTCTCTTTGAGCAATAAGAGGCTTCGAGAACTCACTAGAATGCGATGATGACTATATAGTCATCTCAAAATGGTGTCCTTTTAAAGGATAAAAACAATGCCGTTTTAGATGACTATCTATCATTGATAAATAATCATTCAAAACAGCATCGTTTTGGGAGATAAAAATGACGCTATTTCAATTTTGTGTAATCTCAATATGTCAGGTTGGTTTCGGCCGAAATATCGACTTCCTAAAATCTATTCAACATATACCGAACCGACTTTGTTAGAAATTCATAAAGCCTACTGCCTACTGGCCATCAGTTAAGTGGTGTCAGGATAGTGTCGACCGGCAATCGGTAGGCGGTTTTTTGGCACTCAGCTAACTAAAATTGGTGGTAGGTTGTGTGGGATCCATGGTGCTCATCAGGAGGGCTTGCAGCCGATGGTACCTTGGTTAGCACTGGTGGGTGGTTAAGAGGCTCAAGAACTGTAAGATTCATGCGCCCATGCAATGACTGCGATTGGAAAGAATTCCAGACTGCACTGGCAGATTCCAGATGGTATGTATATGCATTCTTTTATAAGATAATAAAAATAAAAGATATATTTAGTAATGAAAAAGGTCCAACTTACAAATAATCCAACCAAAGTAAATAGTATTCACATTCCATTCAAAAAAAAATTACATTTTTTTGTTCTTTCTATTTTACCTTTTTTTTTATTTTTATTTTTAAAGTACCAATACTCGACTCTTTATTCTTGAAAATAAAAAAAGCATATTGTTACAATTCGCCAAATGTTTTAACATTTTGATGACTCGGATGTAGTTTAATTTGATCCCATTTTAACATTTTGACTATTCGGATGAGAATGTAAAATTAGACTTAATTATGAGTTATGACCATTTCAATTTATTTTGTTAGGTGGTCTTGAGCTTCTCTTAACCTCAAAAGTTAGCTAGCTCAAGAGTTTTCCTCACACTTATAAAGTGACCATCAGCCCCTTCCACAATCGATGTGGAATAACCCCAACAATCTTCCCGTTTCTCTCATGGACTATTAGACTGAGACTTATTGGTTGAATCTTGGCTCTAATACCAATGTTGGGTGGGCCTCTTTTTTTTTTTTGACATGTCTGCACAAGAGGGGGATAGGGATACAACTAGTGACCTTCACTTTATTATGCGTGGTCCTAGCCGATAGAGCTATCTCTTGGGAACGTCTTGAGCCTCTCTCAACCTCAAGCTAGCTTAAGAAGTAATATTTTTCCTTACACTTATAAACTTACTATCAGTCCCTTCAACGACCGATATGAGATAACTCGGGGAAAATGAGAAAGTAATAACTATTAATTTTTAAATATTAATAGCTATTAGTGAAAATAAATATCATTTGAGAAGGTATGCAATAATTGACCATTTTTTTTTGTGTGGCTTTCCCACTGATGAAGGTATGCAACACAAGCAACCCTCGGCGATGGTAGATTCATTTTGGTGGGTGGCCGGAGGTCATACAGCTACGAATATGTTCCGCCGGAAGCAAATACAAACCCCAAAGCCATCAAGTTTCCCTTTCTAGACGAAACCACCGACATGGACGAGAACAATCTGTACCCTTTCGTCCACCTCTCTACCGACGGCAACGTCTTCATCTTCGCCAACAACCGCTCTGTGCTCCTCGACCCAAAGACCAACAAGATCATCCGTGAGTTCCCCGTCTTGGGCGGCGGCTCACGGAACTACCCAGCGTCGGGGATGTCCGCTCTCCTCCCGATAAAGCTCTACGTCCAGAACGCCGCCGTCATCCAGGCCGAGGTCATAGTCTGCGGCGGCGCAAAGCCGGAGGCCTACGGATTATCCCAAAAGGGAACGTTTATCCCAGCATTACAAGACTGCAACAGGCTTAAAATCACCAAGCCTAACGCCCTGTGGAAGAAAGAAACCATGCCTACACCCCGTTGCATGGGTGATATGCTGATTCTTCCTACCGGGGATCTCTTGATTCTTAATGGCGCCAAGCTAGGTACGTTAAATTAAGACAAAAAGTTTAAGTTAATAAAATTGGATTTATTTAATTACGAGCCAGCATTCTCTTCCTATCGTCAATTGAGATTCCATTCACCTTTAATTAAAAAATAAAAAATAAAACACCATTAACAGATGTCACTTAGCGTGCCAACTCAGATAACGCTAGGGGAATGGGGAATGCTAAATAATATTTCTCTTTAATAATTAATTTAGTAAAAACTCTACTCACGTACCCTTGATATTTAGACACTTTTTCCAATTGTACTCTCGAAGTTTAAAAAATTGTAATGTCGGGTTGCCATATTTTACAGGTTTGTAATGTCAATGTCATCCATACCATTAGGATTTAGGGTTAAATCAAACAATATATATATATATATATATATAGGTGAAATAACCATTATATCCCGTGAAACTTTGTAAAATACAAAATTACCCTTAATTCAAAAAAGAAAGAGGTCTATGGCTGGCCATGGGTCAGTACTTGACCCAAATCTAACGAGTTCTAAATTTTTATTTTTTCTAAAACTGAGTATTTTTGAAATTTTGACATCCTCCATTAAGATTTAATCATAAATCCTAACATGTTATTGCAAAGTTTTGAAACATGGCTACCCAATATTGCAACCTTTTAAATTTTAAGAGTGTGATTGTAAAAATGCCAAAACATCTCAATTTATATTGTAGCATTCATCTAATACCATATTAAATTACCATTTATCTGCAAATTTAAGTGTAATCATTTAATTTGTATTTTAACAGGTACAGCAGCTTGGTACTCTGCGGATGATCCCAACTTCACTCCGGTCCTTTATAGTCCTGATAAGCCTATAAACCAAAGATTTAGAGAGCTTAATCCTACTACCATTCCAAGAATGTACCACTCCGCCTCGACGGTGCTTCCTGACGGGAAAATACTAGTAGGAGGTAGCAATCCTAATGCGGGGTATAACTTCACAGCCAAGTACCCTACCGAGATGCGGATAGAGAAATTCTCACCGCCTTATTTGGATCTTACTTTGGCGGTTAGCCGGCCAAAGATTGTCGTCGAGTCGTCGGAGGCCGCTCTAGCGTACGGACAAAAGTTCTCAGTGCAGTTTAAGCTTGTTAGTTTGTTTCTGAGCAAGAGTGACATCAAGGTGGCCATGTATGCCCCTCCATTTACAACGCATGGGTACTCCATGAATCAAAGACTGCTTTTTCTGGGTAAGGTTGACGTGCAACAGGCTTTACTGCCTAATTTTCACAGCATTGAGCTGGTGGCGCCACCTACGAGCGCGGTTGCTCCGCCGGGGTACTACCTACTCTTCATCGTTTTTCGTGGGGTACCCAGCAAGGGAATGTGGGTGCAAATCAAGTAGATCGAGCTAGAAAGGATTTTCCAAGGTTTATTTTTATTCTGCGCTAAATTTGATATAGCTAGCTATATATGTTTCCTGTGATTTCTCAAGGTGTTATATATCTTCTCTACGTGGTCGGTCGAACATGGTGTCCCAAGTTTCCGACCTTCCTTTTTATGCCGTTTTTTAATTGTTAATAGAGCTCTAATTTTTTCGGCATTATTCAATTTTGTAAGATTATAGTGAAATTAATTGATTTCAACTGAGATTGAAAACAAAAAAGTGCTGAGGGTAAAGGATCGGGATGAAATGGCAATCTCTTTCATAGTCCAAATTAATTACATTACAAGTTTAATGGTTTATATGTTGCCATGTTATTTAAAATGACGTGCCACTATCTACATCAATGTATACTACAAAAAAAAAAAAAAAAAAGCCTAATTACTATTACATTTGGAATAGGGACGTTTTTTAAAAATGTTATTAATTTGAGGTGTTTTACTCTTTAAAAAAAATAGGGACGTATGAACCGTAACAATGTTAAATACAATAAAACAAGTTTTTGATTGTAAAATGAATTTATTTCATTTTTTGAAATAGAAAAAAACCTATTAATTAGTGCAGAATGTTTTCCAACTTCCACATCGTGTAGATCGAATTGGCATAAAATGCTTCGGTTTCTATATTTAATTAAAACATCATATAATCTTGTCAAACTTGTTGAATATAGCCAATCAATTAAGATATGATACAATAAAGGTAACTACAAGTAATTAAAAAGGATTGGGCCTATTCTATTCTAAAATCCTATTCACCTTTAGAATATAAGGTCGGACCTTTTACAATTTTCAGATTAGAGAGAACAAAGCATGATTATTACATAACAAGGATGATGCTTGTCCATTGTGAAGAGACAACGTATAGTGATAAAGCGTGGCGTCCTAAGTCGTTGAATTCACACGCACACAACTCACAATTCATCTATAAAACCAAGGAAATTCAAAGGCATTGCATAAAACAGAGGAAAAGGCACTCATAAAATGTTTTTTTTTTTTTTTTTCCTTTTTTTTTTAAGTGTTTCTTATTGAAAACTGATGAAACGTACCAAAGTCTAGAGGTCAAGCCATCCTTGTTTGGCTTAAATAGAAGTGGGATCGCATCCCTAGGTCAAGCCATCCTTGTTAAGTTTTTGTACAACGTATGACGGTTTTTTAGTTTACGTTGTTGTTCAATATTGAGTAGTTTTTTATGTTGGTAATGCACATTATTTACCTGATTAATTGATGGATGACATTGGCTTTCAAAATTTGTTTTATTGGAACCAAAAAAAGTAAATAGAAGAGACGGTTCTTTTCTATTATATTAATATTTTCATTTTATATTTCTAAATTTATTTGATATGTTGGTAAGTAAAGAAATACAGCTCAAAATTATCTTATGAACATTTTTTATTTTTGATAGCCAATTAGTTAATTGAGTGAGAGAAAAAAAGTTGGTTACTGTTACTGATAAGTAAAATAAAAGATCTCGGGGGGGGGGGGGGGGGGGGGGGGNGCAGGTTTTAGGCTAGTTATACTTGAACAAACCAAAAGGCCACTCAAAGTCAAACTTCATAGGACAGTTAATTTCTGTGAAAAGATTTAGGACCTCCTCCAATACCATACTCATTTTCAACCCATTGAGATATATATATATATTGTCTATTCCTCAACTGAGTGCAGGCCACCCAAGGGGGCTTGGGGATCTCATCATGGGCCAGACCTACTTAGTGCCATGCACGACATTATTCAACTCGAACCGTGTCCCAGCTAAGCTACCAAACACCACTTTTCCCACTTCAACGATCCGGACATTCCTACCACCTACAAAATATAATGCTATTTTTATTTTTAAACAAAACAATAAAAAATCAGCATGATTCTCTGTTGATTCCCATTTTTTGTTGACATAGAAATTTGCTTCCAATGGCATCCATCCATGTGGAAGGGTCTCTGGAATTCGGTGAATTTTTTAAATATGCAGAAGTCAGAAAATACTATTAACCTAATATATCAGAGGCCAGCATGTAATTGAAGGAATACGCAGAAAATTATTGCATGACCAACTTACGTGTTAGCAACCTTACAATTTACAAAAGTCTTCCTCAATGAAGCTGGACATTACAGCAGGCTGAGAAAAGGAATTATCAAGGAAAGGTGCATCCTAGCAGGTCATAATGCTGTTTATAAGCTATATATAGCAGTCAGTGTCACAAACCAAAGATAAAAGAATCCCATTCCACCACCAGTGTTTGACACAAAACAGAGGATACCTATTCACCGGATTTGGAATGGCGAGGTTACAAGTTTTGGTAATGGCTCTATTCATCTCTGCAATTGCACTTGATCAAAGTTTTGTCAATGCAAACTTTTACCAGAGTATGTATTTCAATCCGGGCGCCAACAATTGGTCTTCAATCATAGGCACAGGCAATGATCTTCACCTTGTGTTGGATGACAAAGCAGGTAAACATAATCTGCTTGTCTCCCATACTTATTGAATTTTACATTTGAGTTTTATCTTCTGCTGTTTCATGGTCCTGTTTAGAAAGAGTACATTTTGCATCTAAAAACATACAACCACATAAATGATAAATACAGACATACAGCATTTTACAAAATGTTATAACGTGTAAAAGTCGTAAGCATAGACACAAATTATGACTGCCACAAGTACATGCGAGCCAACTGATCAGATTACTTCATTCAGTTAAAACTCCCATGGGAATCAGATTAATCCATTCATAACAAGGCAATTATGAAAAGGTGCATTAGGCATGTAAGCTATCAGGTTATAGAATTTCTGAAAGTGATAATGAATATAAAAGCTCATATGGTGACTTTCCTCTGTTTAACCAGACTATCGTGTTGCTTTGGTATTCAGGCAGTCGCGCTCAATCAACGAAAGCATTCTTATTTGGAAGCATTGAAATGCTCATTAAGTTGGTACCAGGGAATTCTGCTGGAACTGTGACAGCCTACTATGTAAGTTCACTGGATCGCCGACAAGAAGGGATCATAAAACACGAATATTTATCAACTTTGTCAAATGAGCTTTAAAACATATATGTATTTCATAAAACTAAATCTGTCTCCTGAGGTGATAGGGGAAAAGTCTGGTTGATGGGAATCCCAGCGAAAACAAAAATTATAGTGCAAATCTTCCCTATCTTTCTTAAAATATTTCCTGGGTTGATGAAGTCCCAATAAATGGAACTTATAAATTGCTAACATTCCATACTGAACTTTCTGCAGCTATCCTCTAGTGGGAGCAACCATGATGAAATAGACTATGAGTTCCTAGGGAATGTTTCGGGACACCCTTACATTATCCACACTAACATCTACACACAAGGAAATGGAAGCAAGGAGCAGCAATTCTACCCTTGGTTTGACCCAACTGCTGATTTCCACAACTACACCATACATTGGAACCCCGCTGAAGTTGTGTAAGTCTGCCTCCTGTTCTACAAAACAAATCATTCTTTTCTGTTGTATCAGACAAAAGATATACTTTTCAAACATCAATGGCTTTCCCTAACAGAAATTTATTTTCTTCTCCTCCTGAAAGTCTTTAGCAGAATATTCTCCACCCATTTTCACAATTCCTAATTAATCCAGGAACCCATCATGTTACTAGACTCTGAATTCATCACTATAATTTCAGGTGGTATGTCGATAGTCTGCCAATACGTGTTTTCAGAAACTATGAGAGTGAGGGGATTGCGTACCCCAGCAAGCAAGGGATGAATGTCTACACCAGCCTATGGAATGCAGATAACTGGGCAACAAGAGGGGGGCTGGAGAAGATCAACTGGACCTGTTCACCCTTCACAGCAAAATTACGCCAATTTAGGCCAAGGGCTTGCGAATGGAAAGGACCCATCAGCATTAGTCAATGTGCTTCCCAAACCAATCCCGCTAACTGGTGGACTTCCCCCTTATACAAACTGTTGGGTTATGCTAAGTTGGGTCAGTTAAAGTGGGTCCAAGATAACTACATGATCTACGACTACTGCAAAGATTATAAAAGGTTCAATGGAACGATGCCTCCTGAATGTTTTAAACCACAATTCTAACATGAGGGCCAGCAATCAAGATATATAACCTTTAATGTTCCGCTGTGTTTCATTTGTATTGATTTTATTTTTGTTCATTGAGTTTGAACTGAAACGGTCCCAGTTATTGCTTTTCAATTATTTTTATCAAATGTATTCCTTGTATCGAGTTATCATCGTCTAAGCTAATTTTGAACAATCGAATACATGAAATAATGCAATATTCTTCTCTTTTTCTGGACAAGAATGAAACAAATGCAACTTCTATAGCCATATTTTTTTCAACAGCACAAATCAACGAAAAGAGTAGAAAATGGGATCAAAATGGCAAGCCAGTCAACATAAACTCTCCAAATTACCAGCTACAAACTCATATTTCAGAAACCAAATACAAACATAGGATTCATTCGTAATGCAATCTCAAAAGAATATTTGAAATACCCAATAGGAATTTAAAAGCTAAAATAACATAGATCACAAAAATTCCTGTTCTTTTCCCCAGTTTTCTCAACAAAGAAACCAAGGGTTTAGGGTTAGTCAAATTTCAGAAAGAAAGAAAAAAGTCATCACGAAATACAAAGCCAAACACCGAGAACGATCAGACCCGTACCAAGCAAAGCGTGGGCCACGCGGATCTTCTCCCCTAACAGCAATCCGAAGACGGCGGTGGCAGCAAACGTCGTCGCATTGGTGACGGGCACGGTGAGAGAGATGGGGGTGTGGCTTAGAATGGCGAAGAAAGTAGCGGAGGCCGAGAGGTTTATCAAGAAGGGGACCGAGTACTGCCAGATCGAGAGAAGGGTGAGCCAATTCTTGAGCGAAGCGATGAGCTTGTGGAGCGGCGGTGCTTGTGCATGCGGTGGCCTCGAAGTGGATTTGAGGGCCTCGTCCCACAGCAGCGCGCCGCGGCGCATGATGGCGTTGGTGGCGCCCCAGACAAGGCCCACTGCCACCATCTTCTCTACGTCCCCGATCATGGTAACTTTGCTCTACGTTGCTGCCAGTACACAGCCAAAGACTCAGAAATCACATTTCTGTGAAAGTGGCAAACATGTAATTGTCTCGCGAATTATCCGCCCTTATCACTCTCAGCTATATATCCAAATCCTATTCGATTCCCCCAGTAGATTAAGGGCAATATCGTAAACCACGCACTTGGTGGCACGATTTCTTACGACGTGGCAAGATAGAAGTGGCCTTGACTTCTCGACATAAATGAAAGCGCACACCGCCGATGTACTATCTGCCGGTTGTTTTGATGAAATCTTTAGTAAAAGCAGGTTGAAATTGTATTCATAGTTGACTTACTTTTAAAATTTTTAATTAAAAATTAAAAGATTTAATTTTAACCTTATTTTTATAACAATATTCATGCTCTTCTTATTAAAAGTAAAAGCATCCGTTTTGGATGAATCAAAAAGAGTAGGGCCAGGGGATAAAAGAATAACCGCGAAGAGAAATCTCCTGTGCGGGCTGGCCATGGTTGTGATTATGTCACCATTGCCCCGCCACAAAAAATTATAATACCAAATGGTCCTCTCACAAAATGACAATAAACTCCTTAACAAAAGCTTAGCCCTTTATCCGTATTTTATAGTAATATCAATTTATGTGCCCTCATGTTCTAAGAAGAAATGGTTTAATTGGTTGAGATCATGTTTAAGAAGAAATGGTTTAATTGGTTGAGATCATGTTTAATAAAGTGAAAATTATAAATTTGAATTTTTCTCTTTAGTTAAGGTCGGTTGAGATTATATTTAATAAAATAAAGGTTAATAGTCCAAATTTTTCTCCTTAATAAAAATCACTAATTCAAATTTTATTCAAATTTTCTTCATTCATCTTGTGCGAATATGTTAAAAAAAAAAAAAAAGTCATGTGCAGTCAACGTGGCTCCACCCAACTCAAAATCCCAAAGCTACCCCTAAACTTTCCCTCTTTATCGTCACGATACCCACACCAAACAACAAATCACGCTCCCTCCCAGCCTCTCTCCGTTTGTCTGTGTGGCTTCAGTTTCTCCCAGCTATAAAACCAAGTCTCTTTGTCCGTGCCCTCCAATTTCCGATCCTCCACTTCTTCTTCTTCTTCTTCTTCGATCCAAAGTCCAAAACCCTAGCTACTCTGAGAGATAGAGGGAGATCCGAATCGTTGAGTCTACAGCATGGAACGGATCGTCGGCGGCAAGTACAAGCTCGGCCGCAAGATCGGAAGCGGATCATTCGGAGAAATCTTCCTCGGTGAGTTTGTACACGCGTTGGTGCTTTGAGTTTTGAGGCGTGCTTTTTTAAAAAAAAATTCTTATTGACCTCTCTGAATTTCTGATTGTTGTCCATAGCCACGCATATCGATACGTTTGAGATCCTCGCCGTTAAGATTGTAAGTTTTAATCTGCTCTCTCGTAATGGCTTTTGCTTCGTTTTGGTGCCGTATTTTTAGTCTCCGACTATGGGGACTCGGCTATGTGTGGATCATGATCTGATTGTATATACGTACATGTAATATATGTTTGTGTGTATGTATTTTGGGTTTGCGGTATGAGCGATGGTTTGCATGTATTGGCTTCGATGCATGGGGCTCAATTTAAGCTTAGGTCCATGATGAACAGTAATAAGAATAAAAATAATCAATTGATTGTCAATTTAGGATTTTTCCAGTGTGTGAATTATACAGTAGTAGCTAAAATTACTTCTTAGCCAGGAATTACTTATCTTTTTTTTTTTTCTTTTTTTTTTTTTGTTCATTTTGTTTAATTAATACCACTTTTTGCTTTGTATTGCAGGAGAATAGTAAAACAAAGCATCCACAGCTGCTTTACGAGGCCAAGCTATACAATATTCTTCAAGGAGGAAGTATGTGCCTTCGTACAATTATACATACTCTTTACTGTTAAATTACTATGTGACATTGGAATCATTATTAATTTTTTTTTTTTGTTGGTGTGTGTGTGTTTGTATGAATGTGCAGGTGGTATTCCGGGCATAAGATGGTCAGGCATAGACGGGGAGGACAATGTTCTCGTGCTTGATTTGTTGGGACCGAGTCTCGAGGACCTGTTGGTGTATTGTGGGAGGAAATTCTCGTTGAAGACAGTCTTGATGTTGGCTGATCAAATGGTAAGCTTCATTTTCCGTCCTAATGCGCCTCTGATTTAGCTTTTGGCGGAGACAACCCCACCTCCTTATGCAGTTCATGCGCTCACTCACGGGCACAGAATCAATGGTGCAATGTTGCTTCAAAAGCATAGTTCAACAACTTCCAGCTACTTCTTCCAGAGAAATTTGTTGGTTTTGTTGCAATCAGCTTTTTTCTATATAACTGGTGTGCCGTGATTTTTTTTACTGATAGTCAGTTAAGAATTGTTTGGAGAAAGAATATAGAGCACATTGTATCCATGACCGTGAGCTCACACAATGGATGTCCAATTTGAAGAATCTTCACAGTAATTTATACTTCATATGATTTTATGTGGAATTCTTTTGTTAATTTATGTCTGTTGATAAATATATTACTTTTTTTCAGATCACAAGAATAGAGTACGTGCACTCCAAAGGATTTTTGCATAGAGACATAAAACCCGATAACTTCCTCATGGGTCTTGGTCGAAAAGCAAATCAGGTTATTGTTTTTACTGTCTTTTGTCTTCACCTTAGATTTTTTTTCTTCTTCCATTGTGTTTGCATTCGCTAATCATCCTCTGCTTTCATTGTGCTTATCAGGTATACATAATTGATTTTGGGCTTGCAAAAAGATATCGGGATGCAACAACCAATCGCCATATCCCTTACAGGTACTTTTTTTTTGGTTCATGGACATGTACATAATACATTTTGGTGAACTTTTTAAACAGTATTTTATTTACACACACACAAAAACTTAAGTTTTTATGCAGTAAATAGATACAGATCCATAGTTTCTGCAACTAAGCATTGTCTTATACAGGGAGAATAAAAACTTGACGGGGACTGCGCGTTATGCAAGTTGCAATACTCATCTTGGAATTGGTAAGCTAAGAGATGCCATGTCTCCTTTTTTTCTTCACACCCCCCCCCCCCCTTAATTTCATGACTTAAGCTCTCGTTCTCTTCATTTGGTAACTTCTCAGAGCAAAGCCGGCGGGATGATTTGGAATCACTTGGATATGTGCTGTTATATTTTTTGAGAGGAAGGTATATCATCTCTTTTCATTTCTTTTCTTTTTACAAATTAAATTTATAAGAACCAAGCCCAGAACCTCTAATCATATCTACTTGTCTTAATTATTTGGATACTGAGAGCTCAAGATGCGATTTCTTCTTTCATATGCTTTGGCACATAATTAGTCTAATGGCTCAGTTTCTGTGTATAGCCTTCCATGGCAGGGTTTGAAGGCTGCCACAAAGAAGCAAAAGTATGACAAAATAATGGAGAAGAAGTTATCAACTCCTATTGAGGTATGTGTTGAGTCTGTTGACCATTGATATGTATGATGAACTTTATGTATTGTGTTTCTGATGTGACTGGTGTTTCTTGAAGGTTCTCTGCAAATCTCATCCAGTGGAGTTTGCTTCATACTTTCATTACTGCCACTCATTGACATTTGATCAGCGACCTGATTATGGATTCTTAAAGCGTCTATTCCGTGACTTATTTGCTCGTGAAGGTATTGATGAGAAAAGTATAGTTATCCCATTTTTCTCTCTTTTTGGGTAGTTTTTTTTCATATTGCAGCGTTCCTAATTCCTAGCATGGCAGCAATGTTAATTCCTGCATGGCATGTTCTAGGAGTGGTTTAATGGATCTGATCAATTATAAGCCGTACCCATTATTTCTTCCATTTGGATTTGGAGTTCAATGCACGAGAGACATTATGGAAACTGCAGAATCATGCTGATTCTCTTCTCGGTTGATGTCCTTTGCTCCTTTTCAAATCCTTGCACCCAACAAAAATAAAGAATAATTAAAGAAATATATAATTAAATAAAAATAATAATAAAATAAAATAAAATCCTTCAGCCTGTTGTCCCAGTAGCATCCTTGGGCCTTCCCCAGAGTAATGGAGTTTGTACATGGCCTTCTATGTAATCTTCTCAATAAATAAAAAGGGTTCGTCTTCTGTAAATATAAGCATGTTATCACTTTCTAAACACTGAATTAATAAGTGATGATCATTGATATCCAAACTGTTTTCCATGTTACGCTGTATGTTGCAGCAAACTAACTATTATTCTTTTTTGGCAATTGGTAGGGTATGAATTCGATTACGTATTTGATTGGACGATCATAAAATACCAGCAATCGCAAAAGAGTAGAACCCAGTCCCGATTATCTGTATGTATATTTGCTGCTTGGTCTATTTTATGTTAATCACTTCATTTTGAAATAGGGACATTGCTGTGTTTCTAATAATATTGAATGTCCACATATTACAGCCAGTTCCTGGAGGGAGCAGCAGTCGTGCAATGCCGATGGATGTGGACAATCATCACGGTCAGTTCTTGCTGATGCACTTTCACATCTCACATGAGTGTTCTAATTTTAAGCCATTGCTTGCTGGAATGAAGAATTTATATGAAGTGCAGATAGACAAATATTATTTTATGGCTGCATCAAATTGGTGTAATTTAGAGCACAAGTGGCATGGAGTGTAGAAAACAATTGCTATTTATTTATTTATTCCTACAGATCTTGATATCAATTTTCAGCTGCATTAAAGAAATAATATCATAATTGTTTAATATCTAATTGGCAGGAGGTGTCAATGCTCCTTATTCAGCTGAAGTAGCAGACCGCATCAGATCAGGAAATGCTACTGGTCCTGCTGTTCGGATGCATTTTAAATCACCAATTAGCAAGAATTTAAGTTCTGAGAATCCTATTGAGAAGAATGTAAGTTTTTTTCTTGTTGAGCTTTTTTCTCTTCTTTCCTTTTTTTTTTTGGGAGGGGGGTTTGGTAACTGATTTTGGTGCAAATAATGTGTTATGTAATGCATTGTCCTCTTATATTATCCATTTTCTAAAATGTTATATCACCGTGGAATAAACTTTCCTTTTTAGATGCTGAGCGAAACACACATGGCCTCTACTTCAAACTCTGGTCCCTCCAAAAGAAATGCCTCTAAGGCTGTCTTGCCCTCCGAAGCTACGAATCCTGGTAATGGACATGGCAAGAGAATGGGTCCTTCAAGTAGCTGGATTTCGTCACTACCACGCATCTCTTCTGCAAAATGATGTGGTAATTTATCAGGCACATGCTTCAATCATGTTCTGATTGGATTCTTTCTTATTTGCTTAACAGTCAATGCAGTAATTGTATTTTGACTGATCTGCATTGTATTTTTAGCTGTGGATCTGCTCAAGAAGATTCCAGCAATACTGTCTTTGAAGCTGCAAAAGTGTGGTGATTTGATGTTAGGTTTTCCGCTATGTATTCGATCGAGAATATTCCCCTGATGCATCAATGGGGGCTGAAACATGTTGCAACTGATGTGATATGCTGCATTAGTTCCTCTATTGATGCCAGCTTGCGTTATTTTTTCTTAAGGTGACTTCAATCACATTTGTTGTTATAAACACAGACTACAAAAGCCTGGGTCCTGCGCTGTACATAGATATCTCAAGTGGCTCATGGGAAACTTGTATTTACAGTCCTATGTAATGTGAATGTCGCGTGAAAGAATTTTTTAATTCCCATTTCTAGTCATAGATAATAAGTGTCTTTTGTGCCATATACTGGCTTTTGACAATTTGTTTATTTTACTTGATCCATGGTTATGAGTTGCTGGTGTAACCTTAATGTTTATATCGTTTGGATCAGACCCTTGGGTATTTTCCCTGGAGGAGCTTTTACCTAGTAAACTAATCTTTCTTGATCTTAATAGTTCTGATGCCCGTATCTTGGTGCATTTTTATATGAAGCATCCCTTACATAACTTGGTGCTCAAACTGGAGATGTTTTTGCAAGTTTTGATTTTCTTTTCTTTTGACTAGGGTAATGGGTTTTCCATTATAACAGTGATTTCTCGAAGTGATCAGGTCAATGAACGTGTGTTTCTGAAACTTGTTTTGAGGGTGAAAATAGGGCTCAACGAGCTCAAGAATTGTGACATTTAAAACATATTGAAGGTAGTCATTTTGGACACTTGCTACTCTTCCAAGCATGTGATGTACCTGGTGATCTACACTGTAGAAGATAGGTCATTTTGATGTTATAGGTTGTCATCTGATCTTTCAGTGCTTCATCTTCTTCTAGATTTGGTTGCGTAATTCGTGGAAGTTAATATTTTAAGATTGTGTAGAATGTTGGGGAATCTGTGTTTTTATTTTCAGTGTCTAATAATACCCTTTCCATTGTTTTGATATCCAAAGTTGCCATCCTACATTTTTTTTAGATCCGATAATACCCTCAAGATATCCTTACATATCATTACTTGTAGGTAGGACACCACAACTCTGTTTTGTGGTTTCATTCTTCAAAGAGGAAGAGTGCTTTCTAGTTGTTTCATCAAGTGATGCAGAGTGTTAAGAAATTTTATGCATATTGATGTTCATATTTTAAATAACATGCTCAGTTATCAGTTCATACTTTGTAATTTGCAGGATTTTTCTTCCAGCTACAAGGAATATGGCAGGGGAATGCCATTTGTAGATGGTATGTCAGTTCTTACTCTGCATGCTACTACTTGTTAGGAAGAGGCTGCCTGAGTGCTTACTGGGAAAGAAGGCATAAAAGAAAGGTTGACATTATTTGATTTCTTGTATGCTGGTTCTAGAAATTTGGAGATGGCATAATAAGTGCACCCTTGATTTTTTTAAAAAAAAAAAGAGAAAAAAAAAAATTGGAATTGGCAGTTTCTCAGCAGGAAGAAGTGCCTCCCTCCAAAGTGGTGGGTTAGATTATTCCTTTCTCTTACTGGGAGTAGTAGTTAATGTACCACAATTATTACTTGGATGTGGTGAAATCTGCAGAGCCCTTTATGCTGGACGTGTGGGATGCTAATAAAATCTGCTATCAGGAGATCTAAGAATCCTATCATCTTGTTTGGTTGCTGTGGCATTACTGTCTGAGAAGGTTTTTCAATGCCAACTGCCAGGTATGTTACTTTGGGAAGCTGATTAGTATGGGAATTGTTGGGGTTCCTTCTGCTTTGAAGGAAAAGCATTCACACACTTAGTAGGAGACTTGAAATCCAGGCTGCTTTTTTTGAAATGAATGTGACCAACTGCCTAGTCGTTTCAGGACACAATTTGGTGGCATCAACATTCTAATTCCACCTTCTGTCAACCCTTTTTGGGGAGCCTGGTGTTGCCATTGGACATTTGGGTAGAAATATGCGAGGTTGTATTCAATTGATCTACTTCAACACGATGGCTCTTTCTATGTTTTAATGCTGATACTCCTGTGGGAGTGATTGTATTTCACGCCTCCAATCAATGGTAGCTCTCTCAAGGAAAAGAAAGGAAGATAAGGTGTAGGAAATGGGTAGTTTGCAAAGGCAGTGGAGGTCAGTTCAACAAAGGTATTTATATTGGTAGAAGAGGATGGCTTTTATAAAGGTCTCTGGCCATTTAAATACATTGATAATCTAGAGTTTGCCTGTTCATCGTCTGAAGGTGCCTCCACCTTTTTCTTTAGCATTTTGGTTTCTACCTTTTTCAATATATTATTTGGGGCGCTATCAATTTCAGGCACTGTGGCAGTAACCTCAAAAGAAGGAATCCAGACGAGGAAATTTTGCTTAGAAAGTTGAACCGTGTAGTTGTTCTAGTGGTTGCAGTTGTGATCCGGTGCTGGATTTGGTTCGGTTTTAATATTGTTTGTAGAAATTTGGTTTAGTGTGCTAAATTTGATCCAGTACTTGATCCGGAGAGCTCTGCTTTTTCTGGTGGTTTAAAGGGTGCAGTGGTGTATTGCACGGTTCTTCCTTGCAAATGTGGATCGAGATTCCCTACAATTGGCCGTTCGATCTACGGGGAATTTGGGCAGTCCAATTGTAGGGATCCTTTTTGGATATAAAAGTGATTTGGGTTGACTTAATTTATGGCAATTAATTTTCTCTTTTCCATTCAAGTAAATTTTCTAAGGGTTTTTTTTTTTTTTTCTTCTAATTTACCTCAGCATGCTATACGCTTTCTTTGAACATAAATGTTAACTACAAATAAGGACTTTGCTTTTTCTTTTTTTTTTTAAATGGTGTTTTCTTAGAAACAGATGACGGATGGCATGGCTCTATTTGGCTGTGAGTTATATTTGTCCAAAAAACAAACGAAGGAAAGAAAGAACTAGTCCGGGCTTGGAAATCTACGGGTGGTTGTAGTTCTGAAATTTCGTAGACGTGGCATGTGCCATGACTGTTAAATTAGTATACCTCAGTCCCTGTACATTCACATGTCATATCCAAGGTAGTCTTGGGTATTATTGGAAGGGAAGTGTTGCACTCCTTAAATTTGAGATATGTTAGGGTGCTAACTCTTTTATTAATAGAAATTTATTAAACTGATATGTTGTTCATTGGTTGAAAAAAATAATAATAATTAATTAAGAAAAATGTAACGAATACCAGTGAATAAGTTACACATAAAGTTAGTTAGTAAGCTTATGTTAGAAAAAGAGTTGGTACTTTTAGTATTTCTCTTAAATTTGTTTCCTAAAAATTGGTTTTCAAATGATATTATTATCGCATGAGATTTATTATTTTAGAAAATATGTCACTAACTTATGAGATTATGATACATCATTTTAGAATTAACTTAAACCTTTAGAAAATAGATCATTTTTCTTATTTTGGAGGTCGAGAAGTGATGGTTACGGAGCGAGGAAATCAAGATCCACAGCAATTTTAGCAATGAAGGAATAAAAAAAAAGAAGAAAAAGAGAAAAAGAAAAAAAGAATATTAACTATAACATAATTAGTCTTCTGGCACGAAAACAAATATTAACTAAGCAAAGAATAGCCTTCTATAATTCTATTACTAACGAAAGTTCAAAATTTTGATATGATTCAGGAACCAAAATTATCAAAAATTAAAATATTTGCACAATCATACGAATATAAGTAAAATTTTCCGTAATGAGCAAACCATTACATACAGTAAGTGTAATATATATACATCCTTATCTTTGATTAGCAACAAAGATAAAAATAAATAAATGACAACTTTTCTTCGTATAACTCGGTATATAAAGTTGTAAAGTAACTTTTAGTAGGTGAGAAGTACATATTTTTTTTAATAAAAAAATTTGAAACTCATTTAATGATAATAATTTTTTTTTTTTTTTTAAAAGTGTTTTTCACATACTTAAAACACATAACTATTTTATAAACCGGGTTGAAAGAACTTCGAAGAAAATATTTGTCTGAAAGAAAAAAGGAAAAGAAAAAGAACAGGAAAAAGCACACAACTTTGCTGACAACTGAAACAAAGCTCGATCGATCCCGCTCTCTTGCAGCTTCACTATATCCATCCATTATTTTTTTTAGATAAATATATCCATCCATTATTAGTACACAACCCCATATAAGACAGGGCCGATCAAGCTCCATTGAAGAAAGAGCTCATATATATATATATATATATGTTGATTTCAATTCTGTCTTAAGCCTTAATTGTTCCCCTCAATTTCAATTGCTTCAAGTTGATCAGCTTGAGGACGTTGGGTGATGCAGATAATGATAAGAGCAGGAAGGGCTTGGAGGGTGTCACAAAACCAGAAGATAAAGCGCTTCAACAGATCCGAAACAGTTTCGTACCAAGGACTAGGAGATAAGATTACGAGTACGGGAAAGACAAACCAGAAGAGTGATGAAGGGAAAAACAAAGAGGCCAGCAATGAAAGATTCAGGGGACCTGAGAAATCTCCTGCCCTCAACTGAAGTTGCTCCACCGTAAGAGGAAGCCTCACAGAGGTGAACAGGATCAAGAGTAGTAGGGAAATGACAAGAAACAGATATGGCATCATAAGAATAGGGTATTCATAAAAAAAAATCATAAGAATAGGGTCGTTATTCAAGTTGGGATTCTGAGCCCAAAGCTTGCCTTGGGGTAGCTAGCAGGACCCAGATGGTGAGATTGATTAGTGGGGGAAGGAGGGTTAGGTTTTTCCTCCTTGTTTTTAGACCCTCGAATGTTTTGGATGGCTAGGATCTCAAATTGGAGAATCGAGTAAGATATGAGAGTTTCATTTTTTGGAGAGGGGATAATTGGAGAATTGAACAACAGAGCCGGAAGGAGGGGGGGACCGGCTGGGGCATGGCCCCCCATTTCCTGTAAAAGATTTTTTAAGGAGTAAAAAAAATAATAATAATAATACTGGCCCCCTCTCAAAATAAATTGATAGGTCTTGGCCCCTCCCCAAAAAAATTTCTATGTTTTTTGTTGTTATTTTGATGAGTTTTTATAACTAATGTCATTGAATTTCAAGTTTCTCTTTGAGTTTTTGTTCTACCCATTGAATTTCAAGTTTGAAATCATAATGATTTGATCAATTTTTTATTAGGTCCGAATTTGGGAGAATTTTAGTAAGAAGTTAAATTCCTAAAATTAATTTGGGCTTGTGTATAGTGGATTTTTATGCATGATTTAAGATCCGGGTTATTAGATTAATAGGTTGAAAGCTTCAATTCCACTATTGTTAATAGTATGGACATAAACCTTAATTTGTATAGTATGAATTAAATTAGGGTTTTTGGTATGTGAACACTAGGATTTCTAATTGGATGTGTTAATTATATTTAAAGTGTTAATTAACCCTAGACTTTCATGAATTTAATGGAAATTGATGCATGTGGGGTTTAGGTTATAATATGTCATATTATAATCATATTAATTATTGTGTGTGAATATGACTATTATAAATTGGGGGTAAGTTGCTAGATTAATAGAATAGAAAGATAATAAGAATTATAGGGTTAAAGTGTAATGTTTAACTTAGAGTCTCTATGTGATGATTATGTTATTCATGTGAGTTTGTTCATTGTTAACTTACGCATATTTTTTCTTTATTTTCTAAAGACACAAAATGATTATATAAATTTATTTGTAAATGATGAGAAAGTCAAATACAATATTTGACTATTTCAAAAGAAAAAAAAAATGCACAAAGTTCATTGGAGTTTGATCCTCGATTGCGTGTCACATATGGGAATATGATGTTAATCAACGAGGTGCAAAATAACTCAACACATGTCGTACTTTTTGAAGTTTGTACTCTACACTCAATTCCTAATCTAAGTGGTCTTATAATTTAGATATTATAATTATTCAATATTGAGAATATTAATTGATAGAATTTAAACATTTAATTGGAGAATATGACACAATTTTAAGCTCAATTCCTCATTGTATTTAAGTATCAGTAATTGGAAAAAGGAGAAAAAAAAAGAAAAAAAAAAAAAGTACCAATTCATTACTCGTTGCAAAAAAATAAAAATAAAATCCTAATAACCAAAAAATATAATAATAATTTGCTTTGGTCCCCTCCCATAAAACCTCCTGACTCCATCCCAGCGAACAAGGTTGGAAGGAGTGTTTCATTTTTTGAGAGGGAATAATTGGAGAATCGAACAAGGTTGGAAGGAGGAAAAATGATAAAGTCACAACTTAAACCCAACTAAGACCCAACTTTTCTCTTAAGTACAACTTTTTTAAAAAAAGTAAAAACTGTCGGTGGAGAAGAGAGAGAACCTTAAACTAGAAATTAGGTCTAAAGTATAAGAAAGATTTGGTCTTTATTGGATCTATGTTGTAACTGTATCACATATCTTTGAAGAATCGAACAAGGTTAGAAAGAGTGTTTCATTTTTTGAAAGGGGATCCGGATCCGCATCGGAGGAAGAAGTCTTAGTTCAATAACAAGTCTTCGCTCTCAATTAAAAAAAAAAAAAAAAAAAAGGTCTTCGCTCTCTTTCTCTCTCATACAAAACTACTGCTTTCTCCAACGCACTTGTCTTCTTCGTATGATCATATACAACATCACTGTATATGCATTTGTATACTCTAGTTGAAACAATGGGAATAGGATCATCTTCGATCATATCTTCTCCGGTCCAAAATGGATCGGAGAATATCTGGTTCATAGCTAAGATTTGTTCTAAGAAATTTTAAAGCTATAAATGAGACACATGTCCTACTAACTAAAAATAATAATAAAATATTATTTCATATTAAAAAATAAATAAATAAATAAATAAGGGGTGGTTGGCCACCCCATTGAGGGTGGCCAGACCACCCTAGTTGGGGGTTGGGGGTGGCTGAAGCCATCCCATGGCCCTTGGGGGTGGTCCGGCCACCCCCAAGGGCCAAATCTAAAAAAAATAAAAATTTGTTTGGCCTTTGGGGGTGGCCGGACCACCCCCAAGGGCCATGGCCACCCCAAACCGGCCGGTCTAGGGTAGCTGGGGTGGTCGAAGCCACCCCCAAGCCCAACCATGGTGGTCCGGCCACCCCCAAGGGGTTGCCAACCATCCCTTATTTTTTTATTATAAAATAATATTTTATTGTTATTTTTAGTTATTGGGACAAGTGTCTCATTTGTGGCTTTAGGATTTCTTAAGAACAAATCCTAGCTGTGAACTGGATATTCTCCAATCCATTTTGGACTGGAGATGATCATATTCCAAAACAATGATGAGGCTCTGATCACATGGTCAAGATTGTGGAAAAACTAAATTATGGAGAATAAAAGTGGAAGCAATTAATTAATATAAAATAATAATAATAATAATAACATAAGAAATTTACATATAATTCGGTGTTAAACACTTACGTTCACTATTTTGAAGAGCCTTAAGGATTATATTGTCCCCATTAACTTGATTTATCTACAACACAAACAAAAAACTAATATCATCCAGAACAATCAAATTCACAATATCATCCTGAACATTTTATTGGTAAAAATGTAACGCATTTGAGCGGCTATGGAGATTTGAAACGATGTGCTACACTTTGAAATATCATAAATTTACCACTAAGGTAACACAATGCACATAATATTAATCTTGCGGTCAAATATATTAATATGTTTACTTATGTCAGTTACGTAAAAATGAAAAGTAACTACAATTTAATACCAAACAAATGAGAAATTTACAAAAATCTTATTGAGATCTCAAAATCTTATTGAGATCTCACTTAATTGCAAAATAAAAAAGGAGTGGCATCAATAAAGGAACTAATGCACCATATCACATCAGTGGCACATGTTTTAGTTATTGGGACAAGTGTCTCATTTGTGGCTTTAGGATTTCTTAGAACAAATCCTAGCTATGAACTGGATATTCTCCAATCCATTTTGGACTGGAGAGGATCCTATTCCAAAACAATGATGAGGCTCTGATCACATGGTGAAGATTGTGGAAAAACTAAATTATGGAGAATAAAAGTGGAAGCAATTAATTAATATAAAATAATAATAATAATAATAACATAAGAAATTTACATATAATTCGGTGTTAAACACTTACGTTCACTATTTTGAAGAGCCGATTATATTGTCCCCATTAGCTTGATTTATCTACAACACAAATAAAAAACTAATATCATCAAGAACAATCAAATTCACAATATCATCCTGAACAATCATATTCACAATTTTCTATCAACTAAGGATTTAAAAGTTTTCACTGTATATTTTGTTGCACCTGTTTAGTCTACTATTTTGATTTTGTTTGCGGTTGCCTCTTGTACGATCTCACAACGTATACTGTCGTCTACACCTTCAGAAACCTTCACCTTCACAACCTCGGCATCCAAACAATCTTCATCCTTCAAGTTTACAATCTCAATCAACTCAACAACATTGTTCACACGAATGGATTCAACACTTCTCAGCTGGCGGCAAAGTTTCGTCCTCCCCTGCACCAATCTCCTGTTCATTTTTCCAATACGTACTTGCACTTCATCAAAATCATTCTCCTTCAGGTTGATTTCAGATTTGGCTTCTTCAATTTGCAGCTTCAACAAAGAACGGGCTCGGCGGCCTCGGCGTCCACCAATCTGCAGAAGATTACAAATTAAACAAAACTAAAACAAAATCAGCTTATAAATTAGTTGATTTCGATGGTTTGGTGTTTGTGTATAGATTAGCTTTGCTGCAAAATAGGGAGAGATATGATAAGAGTAGCCAGTGGTGGTCCGGTGGGAATAGCTCCGATGCCTAAGTTAGTGATATGAACCTCAAGGAAATTAATCATCTCAAAGGGATAATGAACAGGAAGAAGTGTTGAATACCTGCGAAGTGGAGGTGTAGCTTTCCTTTTATAGGCAACTGGAGGAGGCGGCCTTACTAGCAGAGTGATCCTCGGCAAAGCCGAGGATATAATAACAACTGTCTTACTGGCAGAGCTATCCTCGAATATTCACGAGGATCTAATAGTAAGCCTTGCTGGCCGACCATGATTATATGTTCATGAGGGTTTATATAAAAGTATGGATCAGGCCTTGTTTAGGGCTAGCGCTTGATGGGTTTTGGGCTTGGTTTGTTAGATGGCCTATGGGCCCATGTAGGTAAATCTGGTCCCTACATAAACAATCTTTGCAACTCAAATTTGTTACTTACCTGACGTTTCTTTTTTTTAATCCTTTCTTCCAACTTCCTAAGGTCATTCTTCCTCCGGTTGATCTTAGATAGAAGAAGTGAAGCTTCCTGGTTGGCTTCCTCAATTTCTTCCTTCAATAGCACCACTTCAATCAGCTGGTAACGTGTTCAAGTCATCTGTAAACAAAAAGGAAAATGAAAACGATATCAAAATCAAAATCAACGAAAGGAAAAGGAAATTGAAATCAACCAGAGCTTGAAATTTTGGAATTTCAAAATAGTGCGTATGGAGTTTCTGAATTCTCAATTTATACCCTCCAAATTCAAAAACAACCATTTTTCTTATAAATATTGTTAAATTTATATCATTTAGTAAGTGTAGAACAACTGGTTTTGTGGTTAAAGTAGGGTTTTCTAAAATAAGGAGAACTGGGTTCGAAACTCAAAATAATTGTTTTGTTGCATTTTTATTGGTAAAAATGTAACGCATTTGAGCGGCTATGGTGATTTGAAACGATGTGCTACACTTGGAAATATCATAAATTTACCACTAAGGTAACACAATGCACATAATATTAATCTTGCGGTCAAATATATTAATATGTTTACTTATGTCAGTTACGTAAAAATGAAAAGTAACTACAATTTAATACCAAACAAATGAGAAATTTACAAAAATCTTATTAAGATCTCAAAATCTTATTGAGATCTCACTTAATTGAAAAATCAAAAAGGAGTGGCATCAATAAAGGAACTAATGCACCATATCACATCAGTGGCACATGTTTCAGCTCCCATAGATGCATCAGGGGAATATTCTCGATTAGATACATAGTGGAAAACCTTGGGGAATTGAAAAAATGGATGAAAAAAAAAAAAGAAACGTGTGGTGAGGAACAAAATTTCAGTTACAAAGATTTTTTCTACGCTGATATCAACTGGAAGGAGAATGATGTTGAGAAAGTGATAGGATGTATTGAAAAAATGATGTGTGTGTTTTGAATTTCGAACATTTTGAGTTTCAAACCCTTTCCCTTTTCCTCATTTTAGAAAACCTGAGTTAACTATAGAACCAACCATTCTACACTTACTAAATGATACGATCTAACAATATTTATAATAAAAATTCAAGAAAAAGGGTTGTTAGGGTATAAATTGAGAATTCTTTTTAAGAAAATCCGTACACGCTATTTCTTGAAATTCCAAAATTTCAAGCATTTTCTCTAGTACACGCTGATTTCGATTTTGATTTTGTTTTCCTTTTCCTTTTCATTTAATTTGTACATGAATCTGAATTTTACAGATGGCTTGTAGACGTTAATTTAGGGGTGTCAATGCGGACGGTTATTAACTGCCCACCAACCGCTAACCGTTATAACCGCCAACCATCTAACCGCCTAACCGCTATAACCACCTAACCACTAACCGTTATGGTTAGCGGTTAGCGGTTTTGGGATTTACTAATCATAACCGCTAACCGCTTTTTATATACCATATTTTTATAATTATAATTATAATAATATTTATACATATAACATAATTAGTTGATCATTAATAATTAAATCACATTTTTGTTTTAGATAATTAAATCATAATTTGAGTATTAATATATTATCACTATAATTTATATGATTATATTACATGATCAATTAATCATAAAATCATTTGATTATATAATAACAAATTATACATACATATTCATAAGTCATAAGTTATAAGTATGCAAGTTCATATTAATACAACAATGAACAATTAAGTATCTATAGACTTAGTTCCAATATATGTTATCAACTTATAAGTCTATATATGTTATAAATTATAATTATACATTATACATATATGCAATTATGCATATTGAATAATATAAATGTAAAATATCAATACTTAATCATATGATTCAATAACAATTCAAATACTTATTAAAGTTAATAATATTATTAATGTACAATGATAATGTGATTCGTATAATATCAAATTAATTAATTGACATTGGATTAAACAATGTGTTACTTATAACCACAATTGAAGTATTAATGTATTATCATTATAATTTATATGATTATATAATAACAAATTATTCATATATAATATTTATATATATGATATGTTTGTAACTTTGTAATAATATATGATATGTTATAAGTAACACGTTGTTTAATGTGATATATGTTTTAGCAACAAGTAACATAAACTACATAAGTAACATAATTATTAATTAGTTTGTAGTTACATATTAACTAGCTTTATAAGTACTTATATCATACATTCTTATTCTAATATTTTGTAATTTAGTATATATTAAGTAATTATATATATATGCAATTATGCATATTGAATAATATAAATGTATAAGATTAATACTTAATCATATGATTCAATGACAATTCAAATATTTTATTTAAGTTAATCATATTATTAATGTACAATGATAATGTGATTCGTATAATATTAAATTAAGTAATTAATATTGGATTCATTAAACAATGTGTTACTTATAACTACAATTGAATCAAAGTATTATTAGATACTTTATACTTATAAAATATATATCACATTATCTTAAATTCTTAGATCTAAGATAATTTTATTATATTAATATGAATTGTGATTTGTGAGATAATATGATCATATAATTTAAGTATGAGTATATGACCATTACATCATTAAGAATTTAGGACTTAGGAGTTTGAGCATTACCATTAAATAATAAATTCAATTAAAAAAACTTATTAGTAAATATGATAATAATTTCATAAGGAGTGAGACCATTTATAAACTTACCTATCTTAGTATCATAGTATGAGTGTATGATATTGTAGTAATAAAAGCTCAAAAACACCCAAAAAGCCCAAGAAAAAGCTCAAAAAAGCCTAATTTTGAAAAATCAGTTAGCGGGCGGTTACCTATTTCACTAACCGCTAATGCGGTTACGGTTAGCGGTTATTGTCACTAACCGCTAACCATAACCGCATTGACACCCCTAGACGTTATCAGCTGACTGAAGTGGTGCTGTTGAAGGAAGAAATCAAGGAAGCGAACAAGAAAGCTTCGGTTCTGTTATATGAGATCAACGAGAGGAAGAATGACCTTAGGAAATTGGAAAAACGGATTTAAAAAAGGAAAAGTGAGGTGAGGAACAAAATTTGAGTTGCAAAGATTTTTTCTAAGCTGATTTAGTTTTAGTTTTTATTTAATTTGTAATCTTAATTGTACATATTCGTGGACACCATTCTTCTTGTGTGCAGCAGTTGAAGGAGGAAATTGAAGAAGCGAAATCTGAGATCAACCTGAAAAAGAAGGATGTTAAGGAAGTGATATGACGTACTGAAAAAATGAACCATAGTTTGGTGTGGAAGAGGACGAAACTTTGTCGTTGGCTGAAAAGAGTGGACTCCATTCGCGTAAATAGTGTTGCTGAGATGACTGAGATTGTAACCTTGAAGAATGGAGGACGTTTGGGTGCGGAGGAGGTGAAGGTCAAGGTCTCTGAAGGTGTCAACGAGTATATATGTTATGAGATTACCCAAAACTAGGGGTGTCAACCCGGTCTAGTTTTTCTATTTTTGGCCAAAACTGGGAACTGAAACTGGGGTACCCCGGTTCTTGGTTTTGGAAAACCGGGAACTGGCGTTCCGGTTACTAGCTGGTTCCGGTTTGTACCTGGTTCGGTAACCGGTTTTTTAAGAAAATTGTTTTTTTTTTAACTGGTTTAATATATATATATATACTAAACCGATTACCGGTTTTCTTTTATATATATATAATAAAATAAAATATTTTATTTATATATATGTATATATTTTATATATATGTATATACATATATATACATATATATTTTTTTATAAATAACATATTAAAATATATATATTAAACCGGAAACAAAAAATATTAAAATATATTATTTTATATATATATACACCTAGTTCCGGTTTCCCGGTAATTTTTGACACCCCTACCCAAAACACACACATCAATAGAGGAACTAATGTAGGAGAAAGTAAGTAGTTTGTGAATATGTTTGTCAGTGTATTTTGAAAATACTTGGAGATGTTTTCGTTTTAACTAACTCAGAGATAAGGATCTTGCTCGATCAACCTGTGCCCCCGCAAGATCGCAAGATGAGTCCTTTGAAGATGATGTGTGTTTTGGGTGACTGAATTTCTCTTTTAGAAAAAGAGTTCATATTCAATAAATAAATCCATTTTAATATTTCAAATAAGCCTCTCCCCTGACCCTAGCAGCATTGGAATTTAATTATTATATTATTATGTTGAATTTTTCTCTTTTTATTCATTTTTCCAAACAAGTGAATAATAAATTATATATATGTTGACTAGCAGCGCTGCCATATACCATAGAAACAAGTGAATAAAAGTGTTTGTTCTGCCTTAGCGTCATGCGTAAATTTTGGTCACTTAAAACGACGTCATTTCCAATTATTAAATCTTAACCGTCATTTATATTCATTTAAGGTTTATGCATAGACTCCCACCTCTTGTGTGGACATATCAAAAAATAAAAATAAAAATAAATAAAAATAAAATGTTTATGCATAGGCCACCTTCTGCTTGATTTCAAATACATTGATTCTATTACGTACTATGCCTAATATTGATTTCAAATAACTTCCACAAGTAAAAATTATCATTTTTTTTATACAATTATCATTGCTTTTGGAAGTTCAAAAGCCAAGAGAGATGCTAATCCTATCCCATACCAAGAAGCCACATGAGCAGAAATAGCATCAACCAAGTTTTCTGAACTTTCCCTGTGGTGTTGAAGTTGAACCATCAATTTGCGGCTTAGGCTGATAACCAGTCTCAAAACTTTACAACCTATTCTTTCTACCTCAATAAAGATAGAGAAATGATTACTCAAAAATGCTGTTTTACTAGTAGATGATTCATTTGTGAAACACCAAAATTTGTCTGTTGAATCCAGCTTTGCTTCCTGACAAGCTGGAAGTTATATCTTCTACCTTTCTAAACCCAATCTGCAATTATGCTAAATATCAGATATCTTACTTATCAAAAGTAATTTAAAAGTCATATCTAAGGGTGTTATCTTAGCAAACAAATTGAAGATGAAATAAGGGCCCTATTCCATTTGTTAAACTGTGTTCAAACTTCAGAACAAATGCTAGAACAGAAACATATAACATACCTTGTCTAGAAGTATTTCCCGAAAACATTCTGGATGGAAAATAATATTCTTATAATTAATTGCTGTTGTCTGCAAAATGAGTAGAAAACAATGCCTTAAGACCCTTGGCAGATCTAATTAAGCAATAAAATTTTAAGGGATAATATTATATAGGAAGCTGAATGGTGAAAGCTAGCTTATTCGCCAATTTGTAAGGTTTTTTATTCAGATCACTGAAGACCCAAGGTAGGTCAGCTTCCAGTAAATATGATTCTTTTTTTCTTTTTTCTTTTTTAATAAAAGACAGCCAAAAAAGAATCTTAAAGAAGCAAGAGCCCTCTCCCCGTCCTAAGGATAAGAAGGCTTAGGTTCTGCTCATTATCAGAACTATTGCTGAAGATTCCAGAACTACGATCACTTCCAGTGATCAACAACATCCCAGAAACCTGAAGAGCTAACACTACAACCTAGTAGCAAACGACTTTATGAGAGATGCAAGGAATCTCATGATATACAGCCTTTTGCCACACCTATCATAAACATTGTGTACAATTGCAACAGAAATGTTTGCAGCATCCTTTATGATTAAATTTTTTTAATAACCAACAGGTACTTAGTTCTATATATATAGAATAGCTATCATGTAGACTTGCAATTTGCTAAAAAATTATTACCTCAGACACCTGACGATTGTTTTGATATGACTTCCAAGGTTGAGGTTCCAACACAAGAATGCCACCCTGCTTAAGAAAAGAAAAACTTATGAATAACTTGTTCAGAGAGACCATTCCATATAAAAAGGTGGCAGTACCATAAAACCACAACCATCCTCAACCACAATCCCCATCAATAATTCAAAGAAAATAACACGTGCAAAATAAGAGAATATAAATAACAATTACCGGAAGAAGCAATCCCCAAATCTTTGAAAATAATGCAATTAATCCGTCATCACCCCAATTAAGATGAACCCATTTTGTCACACTCAAACTGCAATGCAGGAGACAAATCCATTTCATCAAACAAGCAGCACATTAAGGTTAAGCAAAATATGAACAATAATTGGGTGCCTAAAATAGCATTTAGAAGGTGCACCAGAAGACACTCTTTCCTTTTATCCAAATTAAGACATATTGAACTTTTGGTAAAAATAATTATTACCATTTTCTGTTTAGAGTTTTGTAGAGAGAGGCAAATAGAGAGATGGGGGGGTCGAAGAAAAAGTAGCAATAAAATCCTATTACCACAAGCTTTGCATTGATTTTTGAAGCTAATTTTTTCTTAGGTAAATTATATTTTGTCTCCTCAAACTATCACCCCATTCTCAATGTCCCCACCAAACTTCAAAACGTGGCAATCAACCTCCCAATTTCAAGTTCCCGTTGCAATGCATTTGAGAGGCATAAAATGATGCAAAAAGTCTCTTTTCAGAGGGAAAAGTGTAATTTACCCTTCTTTCTATCTTCTTCTTTCTTTTTTTTTTCCCCTGTAATGAAAGTTTTAAGTAAAATGTTTGGGTAACATCGGAGCTTTTGTAAAAAGAAATTATTGCCACTGAAAGTAAGATTCTCTCATAGACATAATATAACCCAAAAAAACTTACCAAAGAATTGTATCATATTGCTTCTCTCGTGGATGCCGACTCTGAACAAAATTTTCCTGTCGGAAAGAGACAATGTCACACAGATCTCTTTTCATAGAAGGGGAACAATCCCTTGAAATTCCTTTTGTCTCTTCATTAGATGATGCAGTAACGCTCTGCTCTGGACTATTTGCACTCTCTGCAACCTCCAATTTGGAAGATTTTGCATGCGTCTTCCGAGCACTTTCCAATTTCACAAATTTTTTGAGATGCCAATATGAGTCCTCTATTCGATCTGGCACATAAAGAATATTAGATTATGTGCAATCCTTGATGTCTGTTAATTTCGTCAGTGGAGAACTTCAAAAGTTGAGTACAAAGTTTGTCACATGCTCTTAAACCCATAATTTTAAATGACAAGAACAACCTATAGCAGCCAACCTGAAATTAAAGAATGCTTAGATAGAAAATGGCCCAAGTATCTCAAAAATAAAATATTGAAGCTGGGTCTTGATGCTTATCAGAGTCCAACACTCACAAACAGATTGCATCATATTCTAGGAAAGTTGTCAATCTTGGGAAACAGGCATGACAACTCATCTTTATCCATAAAAGGCTATATGGTCAAAACAAGCTCAAAAAACCAGAATATGGACACATTACATGCATATGAACAGCAGTTACAGCACCAAGGTCTTTCAATGTGACATGCGCAAATATATAAACAATTATCAGTGGCAAGTCTGTTGTAGTTTGTTGACACGTTTTCGGGCATAATGCTAAAAAGTATTACTCAGTGAATGAAGAACAATTTTTCAATTTTTACCAACAGGCTGAAAATATGAAGCAAAAAAATCATTGAGCAAAGGGCATTATTTCAACTTCAAAACTTTAGCAACAGATTAATATGAATAGATTCTTACTAGAATCAATGTCAATTCCAAGAATGCTCCGGCATTCGAACTTTTTAGCTGTACAAAAGACATGATAGTTAGTATCAGTCTGTGTAAATACATGCAAAACATAAAATTAGATACATCACTTGTGCGCCTAACTCCTATTTTTTAATTAGCATACTACCACCTGGAACCTTCCTAAGAAGCCCGTTAAAAGAATTAGAAAATAGTTTTATGAACAATTTCATTTAAGAACTATTGCAAACAACAAAGGCTTAACAGTTGCAAAAGACACATGCGATAATAATAAATCAACTGAGAACTTGTTACCAATTTGGATGGTAATTATCCCACTATTACAGCCAATATCAAGACAATCCTTGTCTTCAAACCATTCCTTCTTCAAGACCTTTAACCGAGGATCTTCCTCCTCCAAGTCCTGACCTATCTGGAACATCAAATAAAACAACAAAATTTAACATCTTTTTAAATGTGATTTATAAAACCACTCCTAAAAGCATAAGCTGAGCTAATACCCAAATTCCCAAAACCTTAATATAGTAATCCTCAAAAGTGTTTCAAACTGTGCCACCACATATCATGAACAAAATACGACTAAACTAAGTCATAAGCTGAAAATCTACATTAAAAAATAAAAATAAAAATAAAAATAAAAAATAAAAATAAAAAATAAAAAATAAAAAATAAAAAAGAAGAAGAAGAAGAAGACTGCATTTCGTAGCCACATGGTAACACACCCACTAGTAACCATTATTATTCAAACTCATCCCCACAAGATCTCCAAACTTGCAATGAAAACATGAAGCTGGGTACTCGAAAACTGAATACAAACAGTAATCCCACGTTTGGCTGGCGAGAAAATTGAACGAAGCAAATTTTTAAAAAAAAAAAAAAAAAAAAAGAAAAAAAGGAAGAAATTACGCGGTAGCCGTAGTAGTTTCTGTAATTGCCGAATGGGAAAACCTCTTTGCGTTTTTTCTTCCTCTGCTGCTTCACTCCTTCCTCTGCTGCTGCTGCTGCTATCTCTTCGCCCTTCCCTTTTTCCTCCATTTTCATTTTCCCTTTTTCGTCTTTGAGAAGCCTTGGTTCCTCAATAAGAAGGGTCTAATGCTTTTTTCGCAAGGGACGGTGCTGTAGCCTGTAGGGTTTAAGCTTAGGATTACTACAATTTACAGGTGATATTTATTAATTATCATGTCTTCTGTACACGGTTGACGGTACAGATTAAAACCCGCGTCGTTCTTCCATTCAGGTTGGTTAACGGCGTTTGCACCATGCCCTAAATTGAGGAACTATTATTATATCGATAAATAATGTTATTATATGTCACAAAATAAAAAAAAAAACCAGGGGGCCAAAAGTAAAAAATAAAAAATAAAAAAAGAAAAATGGCCCCCATTTTTTTTAGATTTTTTTTTTTTAAAAAAAAAAATTTGTTATAATTTTATAAATGCTATTTTTGTTATTGGGAGATATTAACATTATTTCCGTAATTTAGAAATAACACCGACACAATTGATAGTTGAGGGACCTAAACTATCTTGTTACGATGCTCAATATTTAGGTTCATAACAATTTGGTATCAAAGCCAATAATGGCTTCATCACCTTCCAATTTTGAATAAAGGCTTGAACGTTTGGATGCAAAGTTGAATTATAAGATGAGAAAAAACGTTGACAACTTTTTGGTAATTTAGGAGTAAGAAAGGCATTGTCCCAATTGAAATTTTGAACAAACATTATCAATGGAGTGATAATTTAAAAGGGGTACTTAGACTTTTCCCTTTTACATTTGAAATAACACTATTTTTATAACTAATCAGCCTTTAAGGCTCAAAGGATAAGATGCCTTCCCACTTAAAAAAGGATCCTTTCCATTTTAAATCCCCCCTATTTCCTCTATTTAGTGCATTTTGAAAGATAATGTTGTCCAAAAGTTTTAATGATGGTAATGCATTACCCTTCAAAATACAATAAATGGAAGAATTGAGAAAATTTGAAATAGAGAGGATCCTTTTCTCCCTTCCGCTTTCCACCAAAAACACAAAAAACAAGAAAAAAAAAAAATCAAAACAAAAAACAGTAAAAATAGCACCACCCTTACGAAAAACATGGTACCATGTCATCCCTGAGGGCCAGCAATAGGTTGTGTATAGCTAACGATGCCACATCGAGGAACAAAGTTCACACGCTAACAATAGAACCTAAGTGCTGAAAAGTGAAAACTTCCACCAAATTTCCTATATGAAAAACAACACAGCTTGGAAACGCCATTGCTAGAATACAGGTTTAAAAATCAATCTATTTGCTTATAACTTTGTTTGAAATCGGTAGCCAAATCAAACATAAGTATTTCACAAGGAAATTATTTTATGTGACATCTATAGAGAAAAATAATTAAACAGAATTGTAAGTCTCAAACTACAAAGCCGTGAAGCTAATAATCATAATGGAAATTATTATCTTATCTACAAAATGGGATTTCATACATTCTCTCACGCCTTCAGTCGATTCGTTTCGGTCCAAGTAACAGGTTTTGTTCTCACAAGCTTGGTATGATATTTTCCTAAAACTCACTCCAACTCCTTTAGAAAATCAACATTATCTACAAAAACCTGCAAAATGGACAAAGAAGCATCAATCTAAATGAATCATAAAAGTATGCATGATCATCAGATAAGAAACCAGACAAAACGAAGGACCAAATTAATCAAGTAAGATTACACATTTCAAAAGTCAACTTTGCACTTTCGTATGTCTTGTATTTATGATCATTGTTTGCATCCTTGAATAACCTGGAGCAAGTTCCTTGTCTTTTAACTTTTCTACTGGCCTGAAGGAATATTTTCTAAATAGCTCTAAATTAGTCTTTGACTCTCTTCCCTTTTTTTCTTTTTATTCTATCACACACGTACTCCAAAAGAAAAAAGTCTATACTCACTTCTACAATAAGATGAGCCTTCAGGCTTCCCCTGAAATTATGAAGTTCCTTGTCTTTTAACTTTTCTATTGGCCTGAAGGAATATTTTCTACTATCACACACGTACTCCAAAAAGAAAAAAGTGTATACTCACTTCTCCACTAAGATGAGCCTTCAGGCTTCCCCAAAAATTATGTCTCATCCTAAAGGCTACAGGCAGAAATCCTTCAGCTTGTGGTTTAGTATTGAGTCTTAAAAAGCATAATATATAAAGAAGGGTTTAAAAATAATAGTAAATAACAAAGGAAAAACAACAGTCAACACTGAGCACATCTAAAATGGGCGAATCCCAAGTAATGAGTCAAATACCGGCAAAAACTATCAAATTGCCGAGTTATCAGTGTCTCTGACCTAATCAAAAGCCTTGCATATATGCTATGCATCTAGGTAAGTTTACCTATGTACTCTAAGGTACATAGTAATCAGCATCTCTGACCTAACTATGCATCTCTGACCTAGCCCATATTTACATATTTTGTTTTGAACAAATACGTACCAAACCATTCTTGACAGTTCTAGCAGAGGTGACAGTCACCGTGACCACAGCAAAAGCCAATCAAGTTATATATGCAAAATGCATTTGAAAACAACAATTCACCGGACACAAGCATGAAACCATAAAATGCTGTTATATATGCAAAATGCTGTTGAACAAAAAAATTCCTCAGACACAAGCATGAAATCTTTACAAGCCATACCGCCTTCCAACCATCAGGATCCAAACATGCAGTAATCTTGGTGCTGATACCCGGTAATGGTCCAGGTTCCCGGGTAATCTTTCCTCCAGCAAGTTTAATAGCTTCTGCAGTTTTATAAACGTCATCTGTGCCTATTGCGATCTGTAACAATGTAAGAAGTCAATCTCCAAGGTCCGACAATTCAAACACAGCGTGATACTACTAATATAATGTCTTATTACAAGAAGTAATAACCAATACCTACCAGAAAAACAGTTTTTTCAAAAAAAAATTGAGGGGAGGGAAAAACCTTTCTTTTCTTCTTTTTTTTTGGGGGGGGAGGGGGTATAGTTTGTACCTGAGCATAAGCATTTCCCTTTTCATATTCGGTGACCCCATAGTTGTATGTCAATTCCAGAACGACATTTTTGTCTTCAGGACCATAACCCATCATTGCTATTGTATACTATATAAAATAAAAAAGAAAAGAAAAGAGAAAAAAACCCACAAAATTATGTCAGTAATTTACAAATGCATGCTAAAAAAAAGCTACCAAAAACTTTGCGATTCTGAATATAAACATTTGGAAAAAATACAAAATTAGTCCCTATGGTTTGAAGTTTTGACAATAGCTTCATAAGGTTTAAAAAGTGACTAAATACTCCTTGGGGTAAGGAAAAAAAAAAAGGTACCTGCCATTAGAAAAGTTAACAAATTCCATTAATGAACCACATCAATAGCAATCATATTGTGACACGTGTCACTTACAATAAAAAAATAAAATATTAAAAAAGTGGGGTGGTTGAGCCACCCCTTAAACCAACAGAGGTTCAGCCACCCCCAAACTGGCCAAAGGGGGTGGCTCAACCATCCCCTCAATTTTTTTTTTTAGGCCATTTGATAGTTGTGGGGTCTTTCGTCCACCTCCAAATATGCTTAAAGAGGGTGGCCAAAACTACCCCCTAGCCATTTGGGGGTGGTTCAGCCCCTGCCCATTTGGCTAAAGGCCATCCCTTTTTTTTTTAAGCGACAAGTGTCACAATATGATTGGTGATAGTGTAACTCAATAACGGATTCTGTCAACTTTTCTAACAGCAAGAGCCTATTTGCCTTCTTTTTTCTTTTTTTTTTTACTTACCTCAAATGGTATTGAGTCACTTTTTAAACCCCCAGTAAGCTATTTGTCAAAACCTCAAACCACATGGACCAATTTTACATTTTCCCTAAACATTTTAATCAAAGAGGTAATAATAGCCAAGAGAATGTGCCTATAGAAAACCCCATAAAAGCCTGGGACTGGGACTTGAACACAACTCAATACAGCTTAACCATAATGACCACAATTTACAGTCAAAAGATAACAACCCATATATAAACAGAGCCAAAAATGGATTTCCTTGAGCGGCTAATCTTCTAGCTATAAATTCCCAATGAAGTTAAAGTGTGCAATGGCTAAGATTGAACGCAGGTATATGCAACTATATACATGTCTTCTACTTTTGAATCTTATAACTTTGTTGGCACAACGACAAAAAAAGTTTTGTTGTGTCTTTGCTACATAGGTTGATTAGGAAAGTAGAATTCCCCAAAAGGGCACCAGGTTTGGAGGCAACAAAATATTCCCCTATCAATCTAGTCTAGCTCCTGATTTAAGTATCTTATCTGTTAATAAAATAGATCAATACACAAAGATATATGTCAATCCAAGATCTAGCCAAAGATTTCAAGATACCTTGTACTCTGGATTATCACGTTTGCGAAGAAGTTCCATGCCAAAGGCCTACATAATAAAAGGAGATATAGATTGACAACTGTATACATGACTTAACAGAGAAATGCCAAAGGCAATGAGCATAACTTAGCAATTGAGACTGAAATTGCAGAATCTTGCACAGAAAAACATCTCACCTTCTCATAAAACTTTATGGAACGATCAAGGTCACCTACACGAAGCATTACTTGACACAAGGGCTCAGGAGTAGGTCCCCTCTCCAAAAGTTCAAACTTGTAGCCATCAAAGTCCTCAACAAATGCAATTACCGTAGTGCCACCTTTGACAGGACCAGGTTCTCGGGTTACTTTACCACCCTTAGCCTTTATGAGTTCCACAGTCTTTGCAACCTAATCAGAGACCACAAAGATAAAACCCCAGTACACGTCTAGAAAGAAACAACTATCTAGAGGACAGTATAGCATATGTGACCAAAGTATAGTAAGGAGCTCAAAAACATCAGAGTGAAAAGAATATTGAAAGAAAATCTACCATATGCTTAAAGGAAGATACAAAAGATCGTTCAAGAACCGGAACTTACATCTTCAACAGCAATACCAAAGTGGCCAAATCCAGTACCAATATCATACTTGTCAACTCCATAATCTGGGCACATCATTAAATCAAAAAGAATATCAACAAAAAGCACCGATAGCACGGCAATGTATACAATTGACTTCAAGAAAGGACAAGGTATAGTGCTTATATTACTATTTTAGTATTTCATGAAAGCTTCATAAGAAGTTCCATTGTTTCTTAAGGAAAGTTCGACAAAACTAAGCACTAGCTAGATGGCCTACTGTAAGTGAGTTCAATAACAAAGTGAGAATCTTCGGGCCCATATCCAAGAAAGGCATTTGTGTATCTCTCCTCTGGTATGTCACGTTTTCGCAGCAGTTTCATCCCCAGGCATTCTGTATAGAATCTGCAATCACCAGACAATTTAACTTGATCCCAAGTTTCATCTCGTCCTAGTTGTTTATAAGAATAGATGATATACAAGAAGAGGCAGAGCATTTCACATCATACTGAAAAGACATACTTTATGGTTCTGTCCAAGTCTCCAACACGATAAACAACATGGAGCATCCTTCGCTTGTCTTTCTTGACCCACTCTAGCACATTTTCTTGGGTAGCTGCTGTGCTTGCTTGGGCTGCATTTCCAGCTGCGGCCATTGCCATGCTGTTACCCTCTCCTCTTAACAGCTTAGCAGCTTTCAGACCAAAAAACTGTGACTGTGGAACAGCTGGATAACAACTGAAAATCATCAATTTTGTCTAAATTTTTGAAATTGTTCAATACCATCAATATGTTGGTGTTTTCTACGCTATAGCAAGACATGAGGCCCACGGTTCGTTCACTATATGAGGAGTAAGCCACAAAAAACTTACTATAGAGGAGAAAATTCATCTAATGTGAAAAATGTATCAATGCTTCAACCATCGTAATGAAGCAAAATTGGGATGCAATAAATTCAATAACTACCATATTCCTCCACTTCGAAAAGAGGCAAAATCCACACACATAGTATCATAAGCTTCTAATTCAAAAAACAGATTAAAAGAATTTGAACAGCTCAAGCGCAATTTGCATAGCCACACTCCTCCCGGAATCCAACTTCACTAATACAAAACATAAATCAAAAGAAACGACACAGTTTGAATCATTCAATATCAGTCGGTGTGACAATGACGGCTTCACTTTTTCCTCGAACAATGATAACACATTGGCAAATGGCAATACACACACACACACACATATATGCATAGAACTATGTTTTCGTGCAAAAAAAAAAATCAGTTTATTTAATGCGGTATCACGCAAATTATATACAACTAAGAAATTAACAAGCATATCATCTAAAATTCCGCACTGCGATAAACACACGCTAGAAAACGGACCAAATTACAACATTGCAAGAAGTTCAAAGAAATGAAATATCAAAGCAACGAATATGTCTAGGGCTCAGAAAACAAAACAAGCACATAGGGGTTATACCGCTACCGAGATGCATCATAGAGAGGCGGCGAGGGGGGCTGTGGGGAGAGAGAGCAAAGCGCAGGAGAGGCAGTTTCAGCGACGAGAGAGAGGGCCGAATCGTCGACGCCATAGGTATTATTCTCACCATCTCTGAACGGAAAATTCTCTCGCCGTGCAAGATTTTGCTCTGTGGCTCTGTGTCTGAGAGGAGTGTGAGGGTCTGTGAGGGCGAGAGATAAGCTTTTTTTTCTTTTTTCTTTTTTCTTTTCTTTTTTTTTCTTTTTCTTTTGAATGGGGAAAGAATGAGAATAAAGAGAAAATGCGGGGTTGCGTTTTAATTTCCAAAGGTTCCTCGTTATTCTTTTTTTTTTTTTGGGGGGTACGACTGAATTAGCGGAGTGGCGTGCGTGGGTGGTTTTTTTAATTCTATTCGATTGCCGTACCGATGGACGTGCTTCACGAGAGCTTCCATTTTTATTTTTTTATTTTTTTTATTTTTTAAATATATTTTAGCCCTACAAAATATTATTTATTTTGAAATTACACATTTAAAATTTTAAAAATTCTAGTTAAATACTTAGAATATTCTCATTACAAAATTAAAAATAAACTTATATGAGTTTATATGCCTCATAGTACAAATTAAGTTAAATTTATACGAGTTTGATTCGTTTAATAAAATAATCAAATTTAAATCGAGTTTGTCAAGTCAAGCTTGGCCAATTTGCAAATTTTGTACTTATTACAAAATTGATAATGGTAGGTACTCTCCGAGTGTTTTTTTAGTATTCTCTTAATTGTATGTCAATATTATTTTATAAAAAAGTAAATAATAAAGTTGCTCTTATATTTTTTACTTAATATTTATAAAATAATATTCATGTACAATTAGAAGAACACCAAGAAAGTACATAGCATTTCTCTTAAAAAATAATTATTATTAAATTTTTTATTCACTATATTATTTTTAGATTAGTTTTTTCTTTTAATTTATTTTATCTCATTAAGTTATATGCTACGTGAAGTAACGTGATGAAATTTGAATTTTTTTTTTTGTTTTTTGTATAATAATAAAATCATCAAATTTGTAATCTTTTGTTAGCTTAAGCTTTTTATAAGTGGACGACCGTCGTTTAGGTTGTATTGTCGTGCTTGCTTGGCCTGCTCTAAAAAGGCCCATCACTTTGCTACTAGCCGTGCTTGTTTGGGCTGCATTTCCAGCTGCCCAACATTATATTTGTTTTCCGTTCTATTTTTTTGAAAACGGGAAGCCCAAATATTGATGGTGACGGCAACCAGCCAATCCAGCAATCTAAAGGCCTAAAATCGGAATTAGGATCCTCTCCCAGTTTCTAAAACCAAGGGGTATGGCTGTGAATTGTGATGGATGAAACCAAAAAAGTTTTTTCTTTTTCTTTAAATGCTTTACAAATTGACATAGCAATTCACGTCAATCACTCATTTAAGAAAATGTTTGAAATACTATAACTTTTATTACAAAATTATTTATAAACTAACGTGGCAATTCATGATTGTTGAAAAACTTAAAGTGATTTTATGAGATAAGGAAAAAAAATATATATATTAGAGGGTCCATTTCATAAAAATACCTCAAATTTAGAAGAGATTTTCTAATTTCTATAACATGTTTTAAATTTTGCTGGGCCTAGAACAACCCGTCAAGCCTAGGGGTAGTTATGCCCCTGCGTGTGTGGGCAGTGTGGCCGACAAGTTGGTCATTACAATTATTTTACTAATTATGGACCGACATGTCAGTTTGTAAAGGACTTTGCAATATCTCTAATACCACTCTCATCAATAAATAATTAAATTTACTCGTCAAATTTGTTGCTTTATGTTTTGACTTTTGAGTAATGTTAAAAATCATATTTTTATCTCACAATGCTGACGTAACAATTTCAACCAACCATTAAACGTTACAGTAAATATGACTTGGTCAAACTATCCCCAAAAGTCAGTTTGAATGAGGCTTGACCGCTTCGATGAAAAAAAGTTTCTCTTCTCACGAATCTTTATAGCGTAATTATCACACATTCACTTGTTGAAGATTCGAATCCCACAACCCTCTACCAAAGCTGGAATTGGGGGTTGGTCGGTGTAGTTTATGGCCCCCCAACACAAAGGAAAAAAATAATAATAAGAGAAAAAAGAATTTTGGACTTTTTTTTTTTTTCTTTGGCTTATTGGCTCTTACTATTTTTTTTTTTTTTTTTTTTTTTTCCTTGACCCCTACCCATGCCTAAGTCTTACGACTCTTACATGGGATGGAGACCAATCGATCCCAAGCTCAGAAGCTGTGCGTTTTAGGTTGTCGACGTGGGGATATAGGGTTAGTTTTGTCAGTTAAAGTCATCTACATGTCCTTACAAAGAGTAATTATGAGTATTGGAAGGACTCTCAACACCAACCAAAAAAAACTCACGTGTAAAGTTTCAACATGGCGAGCTAAGAATGGCGGTGGCATACAGTAAAGTTGGGAATGTGATTGCAAGCTTGTCATTTAACTACCATCAACCACCCTAATTTAGGGCATATTTTAAATTATAATTGAGAAGTAGAACTTTTTAATTAATTTTTTTTTTAAAAAAACAGTTTTATGTTTTAAGCTTTTGTATAAAGTGTATTTTAATTATTTTTAGAGTAAAAAAAAAAAAAAACTTTTAAAATTTTTTACCAAATATACCAGTTTTTGTTTGGCACAGCTTTTAAAAGTACTTTTGAAGTTGTCTAGTGTAATTCAAAACAGGCTTTAATTGACTCAATGTATAAGTTATCTTGAATCCAATTAATGTTTTAATGAAATTGAATTATGTTATGGTCAACCAATTTAAAAGAGCGTATGTGTTCTCATCGTACGTCTATATCTTTTTTATTATTAGTTCGCAACGAACAAATGCTACAACGATCGTAACAAAATAAAAGCAGCTATTCTGATTAGTCTATGTGTTTTTAGGTTTAAAACAAAAAAGTTATATATATATTTTTTTAAGAATTTGATTAGTCTTTTTACAATTAAAAAAAAAAGTTATGATATGGATTATTATTATTGATTTATATGTAAAATGAAAATAGAAAAATCTCAACACTGGGCATGATGTATCGTTGAATAGATTCTTGTTTGTGCCCTGTTTGGGCTTATTTTTTTTCTTGTCTTGCCTTGGCCTTCGGTGTAGGGCATACAACTTTTCCTTCATTTTTTATGTATACCTAACACAAATCAAATTCCCGTAGGTTCCTTTCCCAGCTTATAAGGTTTTGTTTACTCTTTATTTTTTATTTTTTAATACAAAATTAGCGAACCACCTAAAATACATAATATCATAAATGATTTCACTTTTATGTTACGTCAAAATATTATTTAATAATAATAATAAAATGATATAACATATTTATCCATAACATAAAGTTTTTTCAGAAAAACATAATTAAAAGTTATCAAAAGTACAACAAAACAAGAATAAAACAAAGAAAACTAGCATTAATGGCAAAATCTAACAAGAAAATGGTAGAGGAAAACTGGCGCGTAAGGCTCACTGCAAAGTGCATGAGATCTACACTCCGGCTCACACAATCCACATCCAACACGTGCCAAAAAGAAGAGAGAAAAAACCTGGTGTCTACATAGCACAATGACATCAAGGAGAAATGTGTAGTTGTGCGTATGGGCTTGGGCTAGCAAGCAGCAGTAAAAGAGTAAATCAGCAACACAAGGAGCCGATTTAAGTTTCTCAGCAAAATTTCACGAAACCCAAGCACGAGAAGCCAACAAACGAGGTAAAAGGGATAGTTGATGTTGTTGCTAAATCTAGACACTGCTGCCGGGTTCCAATACCAAATCATAGCAAAGAAAATTAAAGAAAGAACAAAAAAGGGGAGGAGGAATGAGGGATGGAAAAAAAGGTCCCCCTCCGGGGTCTCACCGGAGAGAGACTAGAGAAAGGTTAGGGTTTCTCCGGCTCTAATATATGAAAAACTAATACATTTATTCTTGAAATAAGGTATGGATGGAAAATTGACATTTCTTCTTCTTATTATTATTTTAATTTTTCTATGAAAGACTGGTTTATATAGAATAATAGAAACTAGAAAGGGACCAGTTAGGAAAAGATATGTGATGATGGGAGAAGGTGGAGGGCGTTCTCAATCTCTGGAGCTATTTTCTCGTTTGGTTCACACCCAGCGCAGAAGCAGTGGCTGATAAAAGCACAAATTATTCTGTCCATTTTATATATATATATATATTAAATATTCAATATTCAATTTATATATAAAAACTTGAACCCAGAGTACCTTTCAATTTTCATACATCTTACCTTACTCATTGCTTCCTCCAAGTACCTTTTCTTTTTCTTTTCTATATAATTAAAAAAAAATAAAAAAATTTGTGAGTAGGTCCTTCATGTACTAGATCACTTTTCATTTATGACTTGAAAATTATGAATCCACATGGTAAGTTAGGAATTTGGTTTTAAAATTTTCCATTGGATTTCCTTTTTTGGTCAATCATTCCTCATATCTTGTCGGCACGTGTTAGGTGTTTTTAGGCATTTCTTAATCTCAAAAGCTACATCCAATGTGAAATAATCCTAACAACACAATATAATACTTTCCAATTTTTTTTTCCTGGTATTGGTTTCCATGGACGACTGTATGGAGTATACATTGGGCTTTTGGTCCTTAGTCATATGAGTTTGGGGTAGGTGACTTTGGATTGGATCACATGCAATAGCTTTTTATTTAGGTTCTTCGTTTTAATTGAATAATTTAGATTGCAACAACACATAAGAAATATGAAATAGGGTAACTGTTAAGGTGACGGAACTACACATACCATCCCCTATGGTCAAACAAATGATTCAACCACTCTCAATGGATAATTGTTAAGGGTGATTAAACTATCTATATGGCCGATAACGGTAGTTTTATAAAATAATATAATAATCTAAAAGGATAAAAGCATAAAAGAAATATACATAATTAAGGTGATGCGACTTATGACTTTTTTTATTGAATGAATTTTTCTTATGCTTCTCTTTTACTTAAACATTAAAAACAATATTAATAGGTGAATATGGTGATTTGAGGCTTGATGATGATTCAAACCTCAAGGACAAGGACAGTAATAGGTGATGACCCGCATGTTTTAGGGAGGGGGTATGTCGGCTATACTATTTCAACCAATCAACCTATTCAATTATTAATAGCACATCCAAATATGTGCCATATGATAATGACAACTTAATTAGTGTACATGGAAAATATTGAATCAATTGCTCTATCCCACGTCACAATAATGGACTCATATGATGCGATCCAAGCTGATCTCTAACACGAAAGTATATCTAATATTTAATATATGTATATATTTTTTATTTTAACAATTATAAATTTTAATTTTAATCATATGTCATAAGTCTCTTTCTTTTTACCGACCACATCGTCACTCCATTATTGTAAAATAAAATCCAAAAAGGTATGGGGCTGAGGTTTCGCATTAGCTAAATAAGTCATCATAATTCAGAGATTTTTAGAATAATCTTTTCCAAATATAATTTTATAAGGTGTGGGGATTTAGAGGACTAGGAGGTCAAATACTTTTTTTTAGTTAAAATTTGACTAGAATATATGGAAATCACTCTCTCTCTTTATATATATTCTCAATGTTATTAGATTGAATCATTTTCTTCCATTCTCTTTTCTTTATGTGTACATGTCAAAAATTTGTCCAATTTTTTCACTCACTCTCTCACGCTCCTCTTTATCTCTCCCTCTCCCTCTCTCTCTCTCTGATGGGATATGAGCACAATGACAACATCAAACATGGCAATGGTCCGGGCTATCGGTGAGTGGGGTGACGTTGGGAACTTGGGATGGCGACGGCAAGTGGCAACTCTATTTGTTAATTTTTTTTTTTTAGAAAGTTTTTTTTTTTGTTAGTTAAAAAAATATATTTTGTGACATAAAGTTAAAACTGTTTTTATATTTTTAAGAGTACTGTGTTTGAGTTATTTGTTGATATTTTATTTTTAAAATTAAAAAAAAAAAAAANTATATTCTCAATGTTATTAGATTGAATCATTTTCTTCCATTCTTTTTTCTTTATGTGTACATGTCAAAAATTTGTCCAATTTTTTCACTCACTCTCTCACGCTCCTCTCTATCTCTCCCTCTCTCTCTTATGGGATATGAGCACAATGACAACATCAAACATGGCGATGGTCTGGGCTATTGGTGAGTGGGGCGACGTTGGGAACTTGGGATGGCGATGGCAAGTGGCAACTCTATTTGTCAATGTTTTTTTTTTAGAAATTTTTTTTTTTGTTAGTTAAACAAATATATTTTGTGACATAAAGTTAAAACTGTTTTTATATTTTTAAGAGTACTGTGTTTGAGTTATTTGTTGATATTTTATTTTTAAAATTAAAAAAAAAAAAAATTTGTGGCAAGCTTCAGATGAGTCATAAAGGCATAGATGGGTGAGACAGAGAGAAAGAAATTAGTTAAAAAATAAAAATATTTGATTAAATTTTGAGTAGTCCAGTATTAGTGCTCTATAATATGCACGAACTAGGGTAGCATAACTGCATAAGCATTAGAGCTGAGTTTGGCTAATTTTATACCATTAATTAATTTTTCAGAAAGTTATATTATTATTTTTAAAATTGGCTCGATCGCCACCATTAAAATTATATAATTCCCGCACCTGAAAATGGCGCGCGTGAAGGGCAGCACAAGGAAGCAGAAAAGCAAAAGAGTCGAGACGGGTCAAGTCCGACCATCCCAGACGACACATGACACATGCATTCTCTGACGCGCCCGTCTCACCACTTGACTCTGCGACAGTGTGTGTGAGCATTACGCATTCCACGCCCACCGCCTCTCGCACCAGACACCTGCTTTACTTCCAGTAAAACCACACACACTCGGACCCTCCTCTCCTCTATTCCCATCGTCTCTGCAAATCTCTGTTCATTTTGTATTTTTATATTCACTTCTCACGATTCAGCAGAAGTCTCCAATTTCCGCAAACTACTACTCGCTGCAGCTTTCTTATTCGTATTTGTTTTTTTATTTTTCAGTTTCCCAGTTTCTTTTTCTTTTTCTTTTTTAAATTTTTGGTTCTGTAACGGTTTCCCAGTACAGTAGATCAAGAACGCATGGTTTTTCAAATTTGCTTACCCGAAAAAATCTAATCACGGGATTTCAGTACTTCGGAAGTTACCAAAGTCTCGTGCTTTCCTTATCTTTTCTCTTCTCATTTCTAGTCTGACTATTTAGAAGATAAAGGTCTGCGGGAAATCTGATAGATTTTCTTACATTTTATCCAGAGTTTCTCGTGGTTAATCTCGTGTTCGAGCTGTTTTTGGAATTGTTTTACCGGTGATTTTTTATTTTTATTTTTTTAGAATTGGGGTTGCTGTTGTTGAAGCAGAGCCCAGAGAGCAGAGAGACCAGTGACTCCGAAGCTCATGAATCTTCTGTCGATTCTGGCATCTGGGTCGGGCTCAATTCTTCGTTCTCAGTAATGGGTTGCGTTTATTCGAGGGTTTGTATTGGCGACGTTACGACTCCGAGAATTAAAGGGACACAAAATGCGAGCACGGACGAGATCGCCGTGTTCTCTCCGGCCTCTTCTGACAGCCAAGAAGGCGAAATCAGAGACCAGTTCAACCAATCGGGCCTCACCAGGGACCCAGAGGTCGGCATCACTCGGCTCTCCAGGGTTTCGTCTCAGTTTCTACCTCCAGACGGGTCGAGAACCGTGAAGGTTCCCTCAGGAAACTACGAATTGCGGTATTCATTTCTGTCTCAAAGAGGGTATTACCCTGATGCTCTGGATAAGGCTAACCAGGACAGCTTTTGCATTCACACCCCATTTGGCACAGAGCCAAATGAGCATTTCTTCGGGGTCTTCGATGGTCATGGCGAATTCGGAGCTCAGTGTTCGCAGTTCGTAAAGCGAAAGTTGTGTGAAAACCTGCTTAGGCATAGTAAATTTCAAGTTGATGCTGTTGAGGCGTGCCACGGTGCGTTTTTAACGACGAATTCGCAGTTACACGCTGATAATTTGGATGATAGTATGAGTGGAACTACTGCAATCACTGTGTTGGTTCGCGGCAGGACTATATACGTAGCGAATTCCGGTGATTCGAGGGCGGTTATAGCGGAGCGGAGAGGGAAGGACATTGTAGCAGTGGACCTTTCAATTGATCAGACGCCGTTTCGGGTGGATGAACTCGAAAGGGTTAAGCTTTGTGGCGCCAGGGTACTTACGTTGGATCAGATTGAGGGGTTGAAGAACCCGGATGTGCAGTGTTGGGGCACTGAAGAAAGCGATGATGGCGATCCGCCGAGGTTGTGGGTGCCCAATGGGATGTATCCCGGCACGGCTTTTACGCGGAGTATTGGTGATTCGATTGCTGAGTCCGTTGGGGTGGTTGCTAACCCTGAACTTGTTGTTTTGGAACTTACAGCGAGTCATCCTTTCTTCGTGCTTGCTAGTGATGGGGTGTTCGAGTTTCTTTCCAGCCAAAACGTGGTTGACATGGTAAGGTTCCCTATTCTTTTTTTGGGTAGCAATTCAGATATGTATGGTATGAGAAATATGCTTGCGCTCAATTGAGTGTCGTATCTTTTTTTTTTTTTTGAGTCGTTGTTGTTATCTCAAGAAGTATAAGCCGATGCTTCTGAATAAGTCTTACAACTGTACTCGATGCTGCCATTAGTGATATAATGAAGCTCTACACATATATAGGTTGCATAAATCTACTTTCAATAACCTCTTCAGGATTTAGAACTTTTGACAACTGGAGCTGTTTTAGAATTCAGGAAGTGTTGTGAATATTGTTGAAAAAATTCAGCCATGTGCTTGGTTGGGAAAAACACAATGAATGTTAGAAAAAAGCGGCTGTTATACTTTGATTAAGCAAGAAAGGATCTTAGAATTATTTGCCATACATGGAAGTGGGTTAAGTTTAGTTTTTTGTATAATTCAGTAATTATTATTATTTTTTTTGGTCAAATTGCTCATAATGAGCTTGTTCGGATGTTCCAGCTATCTGATTTCACATTTTGAGGTTGCTAATGCATTCTACTGTTTGTGGCTAATATAATCAGTTCTTTATTTTGTACTATTGTTGGTCCGTTAATTGATGAGTTCCTTTTTTCCTTTTCAAATCTCAATGTCGTTTCTTACATTTTCATTTCTAGAAATAGTTTCATTGCTAAATATCATGCCTCTGCTCTCTTTCCTCTTTTGGTTATCAAAGCTCATCACTCAGCCACTACATTTCCAGGTTGCAAAATTTAAAGATCCTCGTGATGCTTGTGCCGCAATTGTTGCAGAATCTTATAGACTTTGGCTACAGTATGAAACTCGTACAGATGATATTACTGTGATCGTTGTGCATATTAATGGGCTAACTGATGTAAGAGGGCTTGTTTTGCAATAGATTTGTTATTTTTCTAAAAAAAAGGAAGAAAAAAATACATATATTTATATTTTCTTTGTGTAATTATTGTCCTTACCGGTTACCATGTAAACTTATAGTTTTTTCTTGTCAGATTGCTGTTGGTCAATCAGCAACTCCTGGAGCTGTTTTACGACCCCCAGTTCCTCATATTATAGAGGTGACAGGTTCAGAGTCTCCTTCTACCTTTAGCTGGAACACTAGGAACCATCGTGTTAGGCACGATTTATCACGGGCACGTGTCCGTGCCATCGAAAGTTCCCTAGAGAATGGTCAATTTTGGACTCCTCCATCTCCAGCCCACAGGAAGACTTGGGAAGAAGAAGTAAACCTCCTCCATTGTTTATATACAGATATATATTTTCTTTAATTCGGCATAAAATTTATATTATGAAATAAAATAGAGGTATAGATTTTTCTTGGTAGCTAGTTCTTACTCTGAACCACTATTGGCGCTCAAATGCTACATACTTCCATGCTACAGGCACACATTGAACGAGCACTGCATGACCATTTCCTCTTCAGAAAACTTACTGATACCCAGTGTCATGTTTTGCTGGATTGCATGCAAAGAGTTGAGGTGCAGCCAGGGGATGTTGTAGTTAAACAGGCCAGTTTTTTAGCACTCAACTTCTCAAATTTGTTTAGAGTTCCTCAAGCTCTTGTACACAATCTTGATCTTGTTTACAAAACATTAGCGGTGGAAATGGATCAAAGATTCCCAACAATTCAAAGTGCATATGGATTCAAGTGGCAATATGAATGTAATACTATTAATTACACATTGGGATATGTGAATGCATAAACACGAGGAAAAAAAACCTTGAAACATCTGAAATTGCTTTGTTGAATATTCTGAGATCGTTAAACAACACATTATTTTTAGTTGCACAAAAATTCTAATAGTACACCCGGCATAAGGAAATTTGATCTTCAAAATGGTAAGCTGTATGAAGTCCACAACTCCTTGCGCATTTCATGCACACAGATGTGAGAATTTCATCCACAACACTAAATCCTTGCTTGTGGACTTGCAAGAATGAGAATGCATTCTAAACACAATTTTGGGTGGAGTTTTGCAAAAGTGTCATGATCATTTCATTTTGCAGGGTGGTGAAGGTGACTGCTTTTATGTTGTTGGCAGTGGGGAATTTGAGGTCTTGGCAACCCAGGTTCTCATTTTGGTTTTTTGATTAAAGTGTCTTAATTTTTGAAATTCCTTCGATAGATCTCTTCAATAGTATTAAAATAATATATTGACATGATATTTATCCTGGACAATGAAGTTATATTTTAATATCTCAATTGATATCTTTTGGAGTGTAGTTCTGATGGATAACTTTTATGTTGTTCATACTTATTTTCAGTTAGATTCATAAGATTGGTTGTTGAATGGGTAAATTAATGGCAGGAAGAACAAAATGGTGAGGTACCTAGGGTTCTGCAGCGATACACAGCTGAGAAATTATCATCCTTTGGGGAGCTGGCTTTAATGTGAGCTGTTTCTCTCTATCACTGTTATATTTCTAATGGTAAATTAAAGATATGATTTGTTTTCAGAGACTACAGTTTCCAGAAGTTGATGAATTGTTCTCATTGATAATTGCAATAAAATCTCCACTGGTGTATAAATACTTAATTCTGGATTGTAAGACATTATCAGAACTGGAAAACTGCAAATAATAGTGTCGAATCTATTTAAGCATGACTGTTTTGATGTTTTAACACATACATGTGTGGCTTGCTGATGGCCTTTTTTTCTTTTTTACATTCCACGGTAAACCTGGGGCGTCTCTCTGAAACATGTGAAATTCATTTCCTGGCTTTTCTTCATCTGTTTATTGCTGTCTACTCTAGTGGTATATAATTGCTTTTTTTTTTTATAGTTTTCATCAGTATCTGTGGCACTATAGGTATAACAAACCACTCCAGGCTTCTGTTCGTGCCGTGACAAGTGGAACTCTTTGGGCTTTAAAGAGAGAAGATTTTCGAGGAATTTTGATGTCAGAGTTCTCTAATTTGTCATCCTTGAAGTTGCTTCGATCAGTAGATCTTCTTTCAAGGTTGACAATCTTACAGCTGAGTCAGATTGCAGATTCCCTTTCTGAAGTTTCCTTCTTGGATGGGCAGACAATAGTTGACAAAGTAAAGTTGCTCTCTTAAAGAATAAATCCCGTTTCTTCTGTATGTTTCTTCTCATATTCCTTCAGTATCCACTTGCAGAATGAAGGCATCTTTGCATTGCACATTATCCAGAAGGGACGAGTGAAAATTACTTTTGACACAGATTTATTGAGAAATCCAAACATCTCCAGCCTCATGTCTGACAATCAAAAAGAGAGTAGTAATTTCCAGAGCAGCCTGGAGCTCTCAGTGGAGAAAACAGAGGGAAGCTATTTTGGCGAATGGGCACTTCTTGGTGAAGATATAGGTTCCTTGAGAGCAGTTGCTATGGGCAATGTTGTATGTGCTGTTTTAATGAAGGCAAAATTTGATTCAGTTGTTGGCCCTTTGACAAAGCTTTCTCAGGATGATCACAAGTACGTTGTAATCATATTTTTGCACCCAATCTTCCATTTGAAATTTCATGTTAGATTTATTTTGGACAAACAATATTTACACTTTTTTTCCCCTTTAAATTGATTGATACCATCAAATGCGCTTCATATCCCTGATACTATACATTTTCATTATTTAGGTCGAGGCATAATTCCTTTGATTTTCATAAGGAATCTGTGAAAAGTATTGATGTTGCAGCTTTTGCTAAAGTTCAGCTCTCTGATTTGGTGAGGGATGCTGCGTCCAGTTTGTAGCTATGTTGCAAAGAACTTATATGGAAAAGATATCTTCTTCTAGTATCTTCTAATGGATTTTTCTCTGTAGGAATGGAAAATGTGCTTATATTCCACTGATTGCAGTGAGATTGGGCTTGTACTTCTAAAAGAGTCAGGTTAGTGTTGTTGTATGCTATGATACACTTTGTTTCCTCGACGGAATTAGTTTTTGAGGCTTGTTTGCATGGATAGCCTACCTGCTAACAAAATATGCTTGAGAAGGAAATAACATGTATTCATGAATCAACAATCCCTCTCCATGGAAGAACATTAAATCATTTCCTCCCCATGAAATGCGATATAGTGATTATTGGAGGAGGATACATATGCTTGATGAATCGTAATGTATACTGATGAAATGCTTTTGTACAAAACTGATTGTCTATCAGAAAATCTGCTTAGTTTGAAAAGATTTTCAAAGCAGAAGGTCAAAGGTATCGGAAAGGAAGCACAAGTCTTAAAAGAGAAGAATCTGATGAAGAGTTTGAGTCCTTCAGCTTGTGTTCCACAGGTTCTGTGCACTTGTGCAGATCAAACGCATGCTGGCATACTGCTAAATACATGCCTCGCTTGCCCTTTGGTTTCCATACTTCACACCCCACTCAATGAACCATCTGCACGGTTCTGTGCTGCCTTTGTCGTTACTGCCTTAGAAAATCTACATAAGGTCTGATGTCTGGACTTTGCTCTGTCCTTATTCCCTTATTTTCTTCTTTGTTGTATATTGATTACAGTTCCTTTTCTCTATTTTTCTTATTTGAGTTTCAGAATGGTGTTCTCTACAGAGGTGTGTCCCCTGATGTATTAATGTTGGACCAAAGAGGATATTTACAGGTTGGTGCTGTACTATATTTTATGCTGCATTGTGTTCATCGATATCTAAATTGAAGTAGCGTAACTGCACATGGATGTAGTATTCCCTTTTCTGTCACCTAGAAAGTAGGGTGAAATGTAGAGACCTGTGCATTTATGATTTTACTATTTTTTGCTGTATGATAGCTGGTGGACTTCAGATTTGGGAAGAGGTCAGATGGCGAGAGGACATTTACAATTTGTGGAATGGCAGATTCTTTAGCTCCAGAGATAGTCCAGGGAAAAGGCCATGGCTTCCCTGCTGACTGGTAAAATTGCACTTGTAGTGTACTGTCATTTTCTTCCCAAAACCTAGATATCCTTTAGAGTAATGCTACTCTTGATACTGATTTCACACCATGTGACATGTTTTAATTGACTTTTCTTTTCTTTTCTTTTTTTAAAAATGACTATATAGAAAGCCACTTAAAACATGTCACGCCATCCGGTATGAAATGAATGTGAATAGTAGAATTACTCTATCCTTTATGTGAGAGTTAATATATACTTTCCATGCTAGTGTATATTCATAATTGAGCAGACTGCATGATTACCACTGAAACATCAGCGATTATTACAATTACAAAAGATGAAGGTAGAAGTATTCAAACTATAATTGTGATTAGCAAATTACTAATAGAATCCATGTAAATTAAGTATTACAATTTGAACTATCCAAGAGATGTGTTATCCAACATGATGTTGCATTAACACTCAAAAGAGGCATTCTTAACATCTAGAACAATCATCTTTTAACTTTATCAGAATGCTTCAGCATCACCATGGCTCTCCTCAAACAGTTGAAAGAATTTATAGTATGACACATGATAATGTCGTGAATCATCAGAAAGGAGTCCAAGGATTAAGGGAGGAGCTCTAGATATCATTACCATTTGAGGAAAAAGTTCAAGAGCTACCACTACACAATTTTTCTAGAATTTTACCCCCTCTCCTTTTTGAGAAAAAGATAACAGGTTCTCTATTTTTATACCATGTATAGGATGATGGTTATGGATCGTAGTATGTTATATAGGTTTTTGAAGATGGAAGCTTGTGATTCTTGTCTGAATTTGTAGTCTGTGATTATTTTTCTTGTATTCTCTTTGACAGTCTTTTTTGAACCGTCTGCAGCCCCCTGAATCGTTTAAATGTGCAGGTGGGCATTAGGAGTCTTGGTATATTTCATGCTACATGGTGAAATGCCATTTGGTTCATGGAGAGATAGTGAGCTTGATACATATGCTAAGATTGCTAAAGGACAGCTAAATCTTCCAGAGACTCTCAGCCCTGAAGCTGTTGATCTTCTCACCAAGGTATCACTGGGACCATTTAGTCATTTCATTTTTCCTTTCCCACTATTAAGTGTACTTGGGTGCTGATATATCAAGGATTTTTCACTTTATTCTGATAAATAATTTGTTCAGTTACTTGAAGTTGATGAAAATACAAGACTTGGAAGCCAAGGTTCAGATTCCGTCAGACATCATCCATGGTTTGATGGAATTGACTGGAAAGGGATTACGGACAATAGCTTTCCCGTTCCTCACGAGATCACCTCCCGAATAGCACAGCATTTGGAAACTCACTCTGAGGACTGCACTCCTCCAGTTTCCTCGTCTCAGGATGTGGAACTCAACACTCCTGAATGGCTTGATGACTGGTAGAAGAGCGATCATTTTGGGGGTTTCCACTTCCTTCAAACTTTTGGAAGGTGGAGTTCTTCTCCCTCTGATGAGATTGACTAGTTGCTTGTTTGAACATTTAGAACACTGACATGCAGAGTCAATGGAGAAAATGAGGATCAAGTTTCAGGCGCAAACCTGGTCATAATCCCATATATATTTTCCTTTTTCCTAATATGATTACATGATAGAAATGGAAGAATATTTCTTTAGGGTGCTTTCTCTGCCACCTAATTGTCCGTTTAACTAGTTCGAAGGAGAGGCCATTTAATAGGTTTTTTTTTTTTTTTTTTTTAATTATTATTTTTTTTTTTGTGAAATTTGCCTAATGTAAATGCTTGTATATGTAAATGAATCAGGTTCCTCTTCGTTTCATAATGAAATTCTAGGCTTCTAGCTGTCCACAAAACGTCTGCAATGGTTTTTGATTGGCCAAATGGATTTGTACTTTTCTTTCTTATTTTAATACACCTCTAGTTTAAAAATAAATAAACTCAAAGGTTGATGGATATTGCCATATTAGTTAAATAAATAAAAATGGAGCGGGATGAGCATGTAGTATGTAACATTATTCTTGTCGTTGATACATGGGGTGTATGTCCAATGATGAAGAAATGCATACTACGAAATTCTTTCAATCCAGTTTATTAAATTGAGTAGATTTAACAAACATTTTTAGATTTGACAACCCTAATAAAGAATATATATATTACTTTAACTTCTGCACTACCCCTTTACACGAAACCTCCAATTTCATCTGCTCTATCAATTTTTTAACCTACTACAAAATTTAAATACCCTCCTACCATTTTTTTTTTAAAAAAAACATTGTCATGTGGACAGCAGCACACCTACTCAACAAAAACAAATTATTGAACCACGACGGTAATTATCATGATAATCATAACATAAAACTGGATTAGACAGGAATATATGGTGGATCATCAATAATTCATCTTAACAAAGCTTACAGATCCTTTATTCATGTCAATAATTTCAATATATTATGCCTAATTAGTTCCTTTAGCTTAAACAACATTTTTTCCCCTTCAAGAATATGATGAAACAACAACCTGTAAAGACAAGGTCAAGTGAGAACATGTTGGAAAAGACAAATTTTTTAATTTTATTTTAAATTATGGATGATAAAGGCAAGGTCAAGTGATAATAGTAAACAATTTTTATGAGGCATGAGCGATAAATTATCCTACTTTATTTCAAGATCCATGATTCCTTGCTTCACTCAAGACAAATAAAGAGGTCTCACCTATTACGTCTATGCTGAAGTAGATAATATACATTTGTTAAAACACTAGCATCAGCAATTCAAGCTTGAAACAGTAAAATAAAATAAAATAAAATAAGGGAAAACATTTCTTCCTTCTAACTACCACCCTATTTGCAATCTTTTCTCAATATTTTTTCTTTCTTTTTAAATTTTGAGCGTGAAAAGTGAGACATTGCAACCCTAATGATAGCTCGGAAGACATGAAACATGTGTGACCCATTTGGATGTGAAGTCACACATGTTTGCGAGAATCTGGGTATGTGCATCTTGTTTAACACAAGAGCGTGAATAATTTGAGGAACTAGTAGGATGCTTAACAAACATCTTTTTATTTATTTATTTATTTATTTTTGTTTTATGTTTGTACATTATGGTATTAGAAAAAGAAGAAAATGCTAACAAATCCTGGGAGATTGCACCTAACATGCAACATCTAAGTATTTAACATGTTCTAAAGTCCATGGTTTCACGGGCGTGGTCCCTTCAAATACCCATTTATGGAAATGCTCAATTAACCTAATGTTTCTTGAAATATGTTGATAGATTTGGATAAAATTTTCTTCCAAATTGGTTTAGAGGAAATTCCTTCAATCTAGTCTATTAAACTAGGGGTGGTAATTCGTTTTTGCGTGTTGGGTTCAGGTCGTGTCAAGGCATGAGTATAACACTATATATGTTAACTATAAAGTCTCTGACCCAATCAATTTAATTAAACATGTCAAAACCTCTCAACCCTAACTCTCTAATTTTGTATTAGGATTTGTGTAGAGTTTGCGGGTTATGTCAAAAATTGTCAGTCATTTTGTTGCGTGTTGGGTCTGGATTGTGTCGAGACATGAGTCTAAGACTATATAGGTCAACTTTAACCCGACTTATTTAATTAAACGGATCAGACTCCTCAACCCTAATCCTTTAATTTCATGTAGGGTTCACAAATCATGTCAAAAATTGGCAGCTTTATACTAAATTGATATATGTTCTTAAAACATGTGATTCTCTCACATATTTTTAATATAAACTGACATCTATCCTTAAAAATGCATGTAAGAATTATTTGCGGCTCTAAATACATAATATCAGTTTGATAGATTGAATTAGAAAAGTTGAAGATAATTTGTTGGGTGTTTTGGTCAGTATATCCTTGTAAAGATGAACGTGCTTGATTCATGGAACCAGGGTGGAAATCATTTTCTTCTTCCCCAAGTTGCTTTCGTTATCACGTGAGAATTTATTTCTTTAAACCAAAGCAAATCGGTAGATGATTCAAGAAGATGGTATTTAATTTATTTGAATAGAAAAAAAAAAAAAGAAAAAAGAAAAAAGCAGACGATATATATGGTATTTAATAAATCTGATAACAAAAATAGTATATATATTTCCAAGTATTACAGAGATCTTCTTGTCATATCAGCCTCCCAAGTATTTTCCTTTTCTTTTTTTCTTTTTTTTTTTCGTGTAAATCTAAAATTTGATTAAAACAACATAAACAGACGACCATGTTACAAGATCATAGAAAAAACAGAAATGAAAATCGAAAGGTGAATCTGTTTCCCTTGAAGTTACATTTTTTTTCTTTCAAAGTAGTGCCTAAAATCCACATGATATTGTATCCATGAACTCTAGCTGACTTCTATCTCAGTAAATGTCAGCGAAATTCAAAAGAAGAACATACTTGAAGAGGTATTGATCTGATATCGTCTATACATCTAATGTTTGTTGTGTTTTCTGAGGCTGTTGGGATCTTCTGTCTCTGTTGGCATACCATTGAACTGTTCTTTTGGCAATCGGCAACCAAAGCCGCCTGAGTCTTTCCTCTTTCACATTGTTTCCCAACAAAGAAGTCTCTCTAATTCTGTTCTGCATGCCTGAATCTTCATATCTTGACAGAGCAGTAATTTCTGACATTGATCTTCTCTCCCCTGGACTCATATAGCTTGATGTAGAAGGAAGGTCTGGAAATGAAACTGGACTGGTTTTGTTGAGTGCACTAACCTTGCTCTCAAACGATCTCTTCATCTCCATCTCCTCCTTAATCTTCACAATCTGTGCATTTTCTGCAGCTCCTGAAGATGAGGACTGCTGGGTGTTCGAATCCAAACAAGAGAATCTGTTGCTTGACACAGAAGTAAGCATCTCTGAATTCAAGAACATCAGGTCAGAAGAGCTCACACTGCTCCACCTGTTCTTGAAAACAAAGTCGGATACAACAATCTTGTGTTTGTGCTTATGCAAGGCTTTCTGCTCCTCCGCTTCTTCTTGGATTAAGGATATCTCTTCCTTGTTATTACCCTTTTCAGCTTTTCGAAAGCTGCTTCCAATACTGAACCTTGAAGACCCCCGATGATGATGATGATCTTCTTCTTCTTCTTCTTCTCTCTGCACAAAGAGGCCTATGTTGGCTTCCTCTCCCTGCAGCTCCGATTGGTTCATCAATCTCATACTGTGTGTGTATGTGAAAATTGTTGGATCCTCAGCGCTTACCCTGTGCCTGCAAATAGGACAGCTCGCGTGCTTTTCAAGCCAATTGTCGATGCAGGCAATGTGAAACGCATGTTTGCACTTTGGCAGCAGCCGCAGCATTTCAATGTCTTCGAATTTGGATAAACAGACTGCACATTCAAGTCCTTCCTTTGATCCCTTCAGGGAAGAGAATCTAAAAAAAGGAAGCGATTCGATCACCGTCTTATCTATCCCGGAAAATCGAGAGCTTGATCTAATAAATGCAAAGTTTTGTGGAAGATCTCCATGAGCAGGCCCTGGCCTATGACAGAATTTTGCATACACAAGAAGAAGCAACGTTACTGAAAACATGACCGACAGGATTGCTATGACAATACCAACACTTGGTTGAAAATTTTGTGAAGGCGAATCTCCTGTTTCAAAGGAAGGTTGTGCTCTGACATGAAAGAACATGAAATGGAGAAGAACCAAGATGATTAATCGACTCATGGGTCTATCTCAAAATCAAAACTTTCCCAGAATTCTAAAGCTCTCCAGTAAGCATTCTTCTGGACTTTTTTGTGTGTGGTCAAGTTTAGTTTGAGATGGAGCTTTTTATGTATAGTTTCCCCCAAAGGTCATCTTTCTGGTTTGTCAATTTTCTTGGTTTCTTCATTGGTTGTTCTTGTGTGTCATGATTTAATTAATCAGTTTTAAATTCCAAATTTCAACTGTTTAAAGTTTGAAAATTCAGTAGTGATGACAATGTGGAGAAGCCTTACGACTTCGGCCAACTGGGGGAGTAAATTAGAAATACAACCCAAAACCATTTGACATCACACCAGCTGCCAAGTAAATAATTCAAGCGTAAGCAAAATCATGTCGACATCATTCGAACCCTAAAACATTTATCTCACTTCCATCTATTTGAACAGTTTTTATTGGAGACGATCGAAACCATAAGCGCTGACGCATTTCAAATCACACCTTATCGGCGTGAACTTTGGTTCTAAACTTATCCTCATGCCACGAGGCAAACTGTTAATCAAGCTGACGTTTCCTTTTTTTTTCTTTTTTCTTTTTTTTCTTTAATTTTTTTTTGGAGGAAATAGTTGAAAAACCCCACAACAAAACAACACAGAAAATAAAAGACCCAACAACAAAGGATAAATCACGATATTAAAATTTTTTTGACACGACTCATGAACTCTATACGAATTTAATTTAAAATAGTAGATTATGATTGATGAGTCTACCTCCCCTGTTTAATTAAATAAGTTGAGTTATAATTGACCAATATATATAGTCTTATACTCATGTCTTGACACGATCTAAACTCTACATGTGACATTTAGCGGGTTATGATTGATCCGTTTGATTAAATGGGTTAAGTTAAAGTTGACTTATATAATCTTATAATACCTATAATTCAACACCGCCTAAACTTGATATGCGAACAACTCTTCTAATAACAAGATTATGACGACAATAATAAGATGTAAAAAGCTTACGAGCTTCAGAAATAAACGGTTATAGCTTTCTAATAAAAAAATAAAAAATAAAAATAAAAAAGTTCCAACTTTCAATTAAGCTGACATATTCGATAAAATGTGTACTTCATTCATTTGATGCTTTCAGTGAAAACTTTGTTTTTGTTTTATATATTTGTTTCCATTAACCTTTTTTTTTTTTTTTCTTTAAGAGATAACCAAGTTAATATATATATATATATATAGGGAAAACCTGATGTGTGTGATGATGCTGATGATGATGATGAAGGTGCTTATCCGTGGTAAGAGGTAACTAGTTGGCATTAAAATTTTCCCATAAAGTCAATGCATGGGTTGGATGGCCATGATCCAGGCATATATATGCGGAAGTCGGCTAAAATGCTACAAAACAACAAATTTGGATTTATTTAACTTAAATAATGACCTGTTCAAGGATTCTATACACTTCTCTTCCATGTAGAGTTTGGACAACAAATTAATTAATATATTAATAAATGAGACAACATAATATATATATAATATGGTCTCTACAAATTCTCAAGTATTTACGTTTTACTATATTAATTGACAACACCTTTCCAAAGTCTTCTAAAGTTCTTACGATTTATAAATAAATCTAAAGAATTTATTTTAATTCACACGAACATATGATCATTGTTGGGTCATGAATCAACCCCGCAGGACCATTCCGACCTGTACTAGGCCCATGTTCTCAAAGCCCAAGAGCATCTCAAGGCTCGAGAGCCCAAGAGCGTCTCGAGCCTCGAGAGCCCAGGCAGGCCTCGAGCACCCGAGAACGCCTCGAACAGGCAAGAAGGCCTCGGGCCTCGATCATCCGAGAACCGCCTCGGGCCTCGATCACCATATACCATCAATACTTTAAGCTTAAGGCTTCCGAAGCCCGAAAAGCTAGGGATCAAGAGATTAAATTCAAAGATCCTATCTTATCCGTCCCATTCAAATGCCAAGTACCTAAAAGTGCGAGATCAGATATATTATCTACAAGCATTCAAAATTTTAGACGCCATAACAACAAAATCCTATCTCGATCCCATCAGATATTGATACGGATAACTACTCAAATCCCTGATAACAAACTGTCTCGCAGAAAATCAGGGAAGAGTTAGTCATTGGTAAGGGAACAATCACTCCATGCCTATATAATGCAAGTCACCTCCACACATTCTGGTAACTCAACTCTAGCACACTTTAAGCTTCTGTTGTTTTCTCATTATCTCTAGAGCAAACACTGACTTAGGCATCAGAGTGTCCCCACCGGCTCACCCCCGGTCTCTTCGATCCTATTCCTTTCTTTGTTGTGCAGGCAAAGTCAAACTTGGATTACTTTCATCAGGAATCAGCAAGCGTGCCACGTCACCAATCGGAAACTGTGTATCAACAATCATATTAATCAATATTAACAAATTTCATCATACGATTGCTGTCTTATGTTTGTTTATATATATATATACTAAAGTTTTAATTAGACACTAATCAAGAAACACAAGGAGCCTATAATGCAAGTCTAATCTAGTTTACTATAAATCATTCATAAATCACGTTTCAATCATATCACATGAGGGCGGGTCAAGTTTTGGACGGCAAGAACGTGGAAAACAAGTTACATTAAAGTCGGAGTAAATTAAAATCGTGCGATTACTTTAAGAACTACTTATTTTTATATTTTTCTCTTGATTAAAGTATAACTCCAACATTACGTTGACTTTCTAAGAGAAAGTTGTTGTAATGTCCTCTGTAACAATTGTCTCAAAGCTAGGGTTCTTGAGTGGGAAAACCAAGCTGTTTAAGGAATTATAAACACAAAAACCCAGCAGTGTTTCTTCGAGGTTGCACATGGGGATGGAAAAAAAAAATTTAATGTTGTAGTGTTTTAAGCAGAGCATGACAGATAGTACATACATAATTGTCTGTGTTAGGCGGGTTTTTACGTGTATTATTGATTAATATTGTTTCAACTACTCCAAGAAACAAAAAAATTCAAATAATTTAGGTCAAAGGAAGCATCACAATTTTAAAAAAATAAATAAATAAAAAATTACCTAGCTCTCCCTTTCCCTTTTCAAACAAATCGAAATGATTTAAGTATTGGTAGTTGGAATTATCTCTTTGGCTAATTGGCTGCATTAGTTGTAACCATGCAATTAGCCAATTAGAATACAACTTGGCGGTGAGTTGAACCTTTAATTAATTAATTAATATCTATTTTTTTATTGACCTCTTGAGTCTAATATTATGGGCTACATATTTCCGGTGGAAATATATTTTCTATCTTTGGTGTGCATCAAAAATGTCACATACTTCCATCGTGTGTACGTCAAACATATATGACAACTTCGTCGATTTTTATATAATATAGTACAATATAATATAATATAATATAATATAATATCATATCATATCATATAATATATATTCGTCTACATGTTTGTGTTTATGTTACGAAGGAGAGAATATCGAATATATATGTGCATGGCATTGTTTTCTTGGAAATTCTAGATAACTCATGTGGACCACTTGGCAACTAATCCGAATGTCAGCCCAAAAAATTTATTTATATATATATAAAAACTAGCACCAATACAGAAAAGGCATTGCTTAATGGCCACAAGTACATGTTGATTTTAATTTTACAGAAGAGTATTAGAATTCACAGCAGATATTCACTATGACCAAAATATTTGGAGTATATGCTATTTTGCCAACAAATATCATCCTCATCGAACAGGTTCAGTTGCATGAACCATCACCTGTAAAGCATAATCAACCTTTGGAGCATCACCATTAGAGTTTCACTTTGACATCCAAAAATAAAAAATCCCCTAACCCAGCGGAGGATCATGTTGGTGTTCATAAAGCAGCTAAAACTTGTATCATATACAAAAGTAATGACATTTTTTTTTTCTCAAAAACTACTGTAATAGGCCTAAGATTATTGTACTAAGGACTCGTGGTGGGAGATTATTACAAAACACCTGCAATATTCGATTGCAGAAGCTATGCCAACTCATAAAAGGAAGACAAATAGCTCTAAGCAAGTACAATAAGAAAAAGGAGGAATCTCACAGGAGCAGACAAAACCATAGCCAGGTTTTTTTCCCTCATAAATGTCAAGAATTATTAGTCTAGTTGAACATAATGGTACAGAATCAGCTCTGAGCAGAGGCAGAAGGGTTGCTATTAGGAACAGTCACCCCATTAGTGCCATTTTCTGGATTAGCATGCTCTTCACCAGCATGCCGAACAAACTCTTCAGGGGACATATGGGAACCATGGCAAGCACACACAATCTTAATTTCGTTTGGGCTGTATCTGTAAGTTACACCAGAAATCGTCCTACCATTGGGGCCTATGGTAGAAACCCATGGTAGGTTTGGGTAAGAGCCACATCCCCCAAATTTCACATCTGCTGCAATGCCCGGCTTTATAGCTGAAAAATTGAGAGAAAAAGCATCTGCTGTTGAACGGTCAGACGCATCTTTTGCCCTTAGGTTTGTGCTACTCCCTTTCACATCTTCTTCTACCTGAGAGGAGGAGCCTTCTTCAGGGCCATGCTGTTTGCCATCACCTTTGGCCCGTTCTAATGTCCTCCCATCATATTGTGTTGCCTCCGATGAATTAGGTGCAATTGCTTGCGATTGCAAGTACATCAACACAAAATAAGTAAGAATTCATTACCAATCACGAACCCTTGACACAAGCACAGTAAAACATTATATCATACAGCCCAAAATATTGATATACTAATCAATTATCAGCAGAGCATTTGGAATTTCCACTAGCAGTATTAACAAGGGATAGTCAGAGAGATAAGGCCCATTGGAATAGGTTGTAAACTTGTAATTTAACTTTAGGTTCTTATTTAACTGGTTGAAAGATATCATCCCCTTGCAGAACTATAAACCACAGGTGGTGTCTTGCAATCATATCATCTAGTGATGATAACCCCCAACCAGTTAAACTTTGAATGCGTGTATCACATTCACTGAGGCTTTAAATCAGAAATCAATCTAGTATCCTAGGCCAGGTGACAAAGCATCCATTCAGACTAAATGAGTCATGAATGACATATCAACTATGTCCAGTTCATTGTCAGGAAAGATTAGGGTCCTCTGTGTGCTAAAAAAAAGGGAAAGGAAACAATTGAGAATATTCAACAAACGTTTCTCCATCAATCATACATTCCAACCCTGATTCCTCTAAAGGTATAAAACAGTGAAAAGGAAAACCTTGAGAAATATTACCTGAGTTTGGTGGACCTCTACCAGCATAGGAAGGGTGGAACTGTTGAGGTTGAGAAAACAAACCCCAGGAGTTATCCTTATCCAACAATGGAAGCTGGACTGGTGAATAGCCAAACATTAGTGGCAAGTTTCCAGGATTCACACTCTGTGCCCCTGATCGATCACCACTTGCAGAAGGCATCACCTGCATCATTCCAGGAGGCGGTTGGCCTGACATGCTGGGTACACCAACGGAGTTTGACTCCTTCACATGTAAAGAATAAGGCACATTCATCATGTTTACTGATTGAAGTGGGAAAGGAACACCATAGGTCACATTGCCAAGCTTAAATTCATTTTCCGATGTACTGTTAAACCTCTTTTGGCCATTTAAGTCCACAACACTTGAATCAGCAAACCCACGAACCTCCTTTGAAACCTCAGAAGAACCGACAACTCCAAAGAATCGTTTGGGGCCATCATCATGTTGTGAAACAAGCTTTGATGTTGAACCCTCAACTTCAGACTCGGCAACATCTTCATTTTCAGCAGTTGAGCCATCTTCTGTTGTTATGGAAATGTGTGATGTTCTCGTCTTGTCATGTAAATCAGCATGAGCATCTCTCTCCTGCTTCTTTTGATGGTTTATCTCATCAAACAACATCTTACGCTTGCTACCTGCCTCTCTCCGTTTTTCATCCTCCATTTCGGCAGACTTGTTACTGTTTGCAGCCCAGACTCCTCTCCCATTCAAGTTCATAGAAGAATCTCCTTCAGTATTGTTCTTGGAAAGGTCATTAAAAAAGTTTTCCTGAACCTTTACGGAATCATTTCTCTGAGATCCAGTACTTGAGTCTTGCTTCTGCGTGCCAGCATGGAGAAAGTTCTTAAAATCATCCACTAATTTGTTCCCTTTATCACCCTCTTCTGTCCTAGTATCTGAGGAGCTACCATTTTTACCCTTCGACTTGACAGACAATCCACCATAGGATAAACCCAAGCTAAGCTCAAGCCCATTCTCATCTTCCATTTTATATGAAACCAAAATATATCAAAATGGCTCAAGCATAACCTTTTCCAGTTCTCATTGTTGTGTAGGCTGCTTCCCTGAGAAATTTGACCCTGATATGATGAGCAACGAGCTTAAAGATACATCCTTGAAAATGTTAACTTCATTACAGGCACCAAATAAGAAAATGGATTTCAGTAGCAACACCACCACAATATATGACAAGGAGAAAGAGGAGACAAAAATATTGTGATCAGGCATGGCCTTGACAAAAAAGAAATAAAGAATTTCAGTGCTCAACCTAATTTTTTTTTTTTACTTTTAATTAACCCCACTTGTTCAGAATCAATCAACACCAGTAAATTTCAGATTGGGGTAATTCTGATGAAAATATTCATTTCAATTGCACAGGAGCATGAACACTACAGAGGTCCTAGTCAACTTTCCAACCATGGTCCAACAAATGGCTTGCCAACCTATGGAAGATACGATAAACTACAGAAATTACTCCAGATCCACAACTCGATGAAAAATACCGAGCAATCTAAGATTTGAAAGTAATTATTTTATGGAAACTGAGCTGAAACAAAAATAAATAGAGCAAAGGTAAACAAAACTTACCCAGTATTCAATACACCTTCAGAAAGCTAAAGTAATCAACTATATAAACAACCAACCTGAATCACCTCCATACTTAATTAGATCCCATTCCCACACTAAGACTGGTTGCTAGCTCAGGAAGTGTGTAAAAAAGTACAGAGACAAAATTTCCAAGCCTTATATTTTCCAATTGCCTATAACCCCAGAAACGAAATACTTCACAAAACCCACCCTAACAGAACCGTATCCGACTTAGTTGAGCAGGAAGTTCACTTTCAGGAAACAATAACAGCATCAATTATAAGACTCGCGCTTTCTTAAAATTTCCCTCCATTTTTTTCCCAGCAACCAATCATAGTACCAAGATCTGCCCCCAACCAAAGCATGCATGCAAAGCCCCTAAATGAACTAAATTGAAGATACCAAGAAGATTAAAACCTCAAAAAAAGAACGAAAGGAACAAACTTGAGCGGTTGAGCCCCTACATAGAAAACATAGGCATGCCCCAGTAACTATCAAATTAGATTCGATCCAAGGAGAATCGAAGTCCCATATTTACATATATAAACCGTCATCGGAATCTTACGAGATTCAATGACCGAAGCTCATCAATTCCCATAGATTTCCAACAAAGAAAACAATAAATTTCCATAATCTGCCAAATAGAAACAAAAAATCCAAACAGAGATAAGATAAAGAGATACCTATATCATAAGAGAGATTAGATCAAAACACAAGCCATGGGGTCTTGCAGAAAGCACAGTGAAGGATATGTGTGTGGGAGAGAAAGAGAGATAGAGAGAGGAAAACAAGGTTGATTTTGGTATAAAGTAGTGGGGGAGAGGAAGAAAATTTGTTCAAAATCGCCAATTTCTTTTTTATCTTTTTATCTTTTTTTCTTTTAGCATGTGATTGTCGTGTAGATTCTATTGGTCATTTGTTTTCTATTTTTTTTTTTAAAAAAAAAAATATATTATTTTATGGGTGTTTTCTTAATGGTCGGGCTTATGATTAATAATATTATATAAAAAAAAATTAAATCTAATTATAAATCAATCATTTAAAAATATATGTTCTTTCAATTTTATTTAGATAAACATCTTAAATCTGTCCTTGCTTAATCCTTTCTGTAATAATCTGTAAGTTGAATTAGCCCCCCAAGGGGCCATGTAGTCCCCAAATTTTTTTAAAAAATCTTTAAAATATTTTAAAAATTAAAATTTTGCCCCTAAATTTGTTTAAATTTGCCCCCACCCCCAAGCTCCATTTACCTCTAAAATTTGTAATTTGTGTAAATGCTTCAGAAACATCGGATACCATACACCATCAATAAATCCATGTCAAGAGCTCAAAATTATTTATATATATATATATAATTAAAGTGTAAGGACTTTCGATTATTAACCACAGGACTTAAAGTAGACTTAAAGGGCAAACCACCACCCCCCCAAAAAAAAAAAAAAGTTTAATTACAAGCTAGCCAAGTAATTGACTTCATAGTTTTTTTTTTTTTTTGGTGGCTTAATTGTATTTATCCTATTATATGAGGGTATAAGTGAAAAAAGTTAAAATTACATGTTACATGATATGATTATAACATATCCTAAATTACAGGGAGAACACTTTTACCAAGCTAATTGTTGAACGAATAAAGTGAATCAATTTGTTTGACCAGTTGGATCAGTCCATTTTAGTCATTGTTCAAACGGTGTGACACAGTAGATGAGGTTAGATCTGATAAATAAATAAATAAAAGCTTGTACAGCTAAATCTATAAAAATAATGGGATCTTGATCTTGAAGATTTCCTCATCATGTAAATGAATGAAAGTATAAAATAATATGGATGCGTTTGAAAATAAATACTAGTGTAGTGTAGTTGGGTATGACAATTATATGCAGAGTTCTTAGAGGATGAGTAACGCTACATAACACTCTTATTTTATTTTTATTTTATTAAACTGGTGTGAGTCGTGTGATCGTGTTTATTAACTTTTAAATTAATTATAATTAAAAATCTAAGGACTAGGGTTGTACAGGCGATAACGGTTAACAGTTATTACCTCTAATTGTTAAGCACATTGCTTTAAGCAATTAGTAATTTTGAGTAACAGCTAGCTGCGCCGCCCTGAACGATTAGCATCAATTAGCCATTATTTATGCATTCCACAAGAACCACGTGTTAGATATATATGAGTGCAAGAAGAGGCCTACGACTTTGTGTATTGCATTTATGATATATATGGAAGATAAAGATGTGTGAGTAGCTACTTCTTTGGAAGGACGTAGAAAAATAAATAAATAAATAAATGGACTGCCCTTATTCCTAGGGCATTCAATGATGAAAGTTTAAATTCAATTTGTGAATTTTTTGAGTTTCTTTGAGGGCCTAGTACCAGAAAAGAGGGGAGGATGTGCAAATGGATCAATATTGCCTCTTGCACTGCACAGGGACGGGTTTAGGGGGACTGAGAGTGGTCTTGACCCCTCAAATTACAAGAAAAAAAAAATTAAGGTATTTTTTGTCAATTGGTCTCTCCTAAAAAAAAATTTAGCCCTTGGTCCTTCCCAAATTGAAAAATGGATCCATCCCTGCTTGCAGTTAATTGAAGTACTTCACTACTCACCAAAGGTGATAGTTCAATAGTCTCAAGGAAATCCTTATGAGATTGGACATGTATTAGAGCCTAGGTTTGACTCCCGCAATGAGAATCCCTTAGCCTATTAGTGTTTGTCACCTTGAGTCTCATTGATGCTCCGGTAGGGCAGGCGTTAAGCTATGACTCGGTCGGTCTTGAATGAGCACTTGTGGTTCCACAATCTATGCCCCCCTGAGCAACGCCTCGCAAGTTAGTGCTATTATAATCACACTCAAGTAAGATAGCTACAATTAGCCTTCCCCTCCAACTTTTTTTGAATAGAAAAAAAATAATAAATAGAAATGATGTTATTCAATAATCATGGATTGGATAGTTCAATTATGTCATGAAGTGGGTATTTTTGTAACTTTAATGATTGCCACGGTACTTTGTAAAGCAACTGGAAATAATTGGACACTTAGAACAGCCAAATTGAATGATAAAATTTTGTTTAATATTTCCATATATCACATGCTTTTTTTTTTAGCAATATCTTGATTGTAACTTTCTTGTATATATATGAATGTCCATGGCGAGATTTAGCTTGAATTCTTACATGGCTATCATGCCATGCCACGTTCATCTCTTCAAATTTGGACTGGCTATGTAGAGACAAGATTTAAATAGTAGATAATTAGCTATAAGAGAAACATACAACGCTGACATTTAAAACAGAACAAAGGCCCATTGTTCATATGCTTTTTAACAATCGCCATCAACCATCATTTAACTTAGGTTTTGATCTCATCCCATTAACAGAAAGCACATATTTTTTTAACTAGAATTTTTTTTTTTTTTAAATGTCTCTCTGTAGTAATATACATTTTGATATATTAGGAGCCAATTCAACATTCTAAGCTCTGAAATTTTCAAGAATTTTGACCTTTTACAATAAAATATATTCTACTAGTTCAATTAAATATCAGCAAGTTATCAGATATTCCAGAATACTGTGCGGATGTCAATTAGCAGTTCAATTCCAAAATCAATATTCAAAGCACATGTATTTATCCAAATTATAATACTACGGAGCAAGGATTGTGTACAAAAAGACAATGACATGGATGTATAAATTTGGGCAAAATTTTCCTCCAAATTAGATTGGAAAAAGCTCCTTCAACTCAGTCTACAAATTTGTCATATAATTCTCCCATGCTTAAGGAACATGTGGACTTTCCTTCAAGTTGAAGAAAAACTGTCATAAATTTGGGCCCCCAAAAGGAAGAAATTGTCCCAAAATAGTTGGAATAAAACTCAATTTAATCAGTAAGCCATCACAAAAAACAGCCATTGTTCACATCATGTGATGTATACAATTATTGTCGATCAGCTTAACACAGCAACCATATTAAGCATGTAATCTATAGAGATAATTGTCATACAGGTTATCTCAGCATCAAAAAACTATGACCATTGACAATAGAGGAGCTACAAAATTGGGATGATTGTGCCGTTGCTATGAGCAAACACTCTCCAGTATCATAGTACATCTCTAGTGCGGTTTTGGAACATAACCATCAACCGCAAAATTTCGTGTGGCTGCGGGAATAGCTAAACGAATTCCATCGAGTTCAGGCTTTGCAATCACTTGACAACCCAGACGAGATCTGCAAAATCCCAAGCAAAGAATTAGATCTTGGTGCCCAAAAGAACAAGAAAAAAAAACATTTAATCTGGATGGATCAAACAAAATGAAAAATCATTGCATTCATGCAAGAAGGAACCAACGTTTCTGAAAGCCCAAAAGCCAGATCCAGCATGTCATTTTCTTCATCAGTAGGGTCTTCTAACTTATTGTACTGCTCCATGTCCTACAACAAAATTCAATACTCAGCCCCCAAAATTTGAGCTCAAGAAAATGTTGGACTAAACACAAATGAAAGTCCAAAAGTACATGTGTTTCAGTAAATATGGCCAAATACCATCACAATCAAATGACAGGTCGAACAGGCAAGCGATCCTTCACATGCTCCTGATAAGACATTAAAGGTAGAGCATTAGATTTTGGAACTATGATTTAAGAAATACGAGCTCATTGACAAAGAAGTTATTGATCCATCAATTTTTGTGCAACTGAAAGAAAAAACTTCAATCCCAAGAAAAACAAGAGCCTGGGGTTACAGTTGAAGGGTAAGTACTCAAAACTCAAAACTATGGTTGTCAACATGTCCTTCAAAAGTCACGGACATGTCCCAAAATGACCCAAGTTATAAGAAAAAACTCAGTAAGAATAACTCTAGATAGGATTAATCATAAGAAAACAAAATTAGGTAAAGAAGCAAAAGTTCGGACTAAGTAAGCATCAGAATCCTAGCCTTCAAGTTCGATATCATTTTCATGAGCAGCTTCTAACATAGACATTCCAACAGGAACCTTAATGTGCTTTTCCTCTCCATCCTTGTCAACAAATGTGACAGATATCCTGCAAAATAAAGCATCCCAGTAAGAAGCATGCAGATTTGATTTGGAAAAATGGTAAAGCAATGATGTCCCCCAGGAGCAGGACACTTAATGCATTCTACTCATGGATGCCAAGTGTACTTTATCAATTAGAATGCATGTCTTCACAATGATTGATGGCATAACATGCACAACCGCATGCACAAAAACATATAATTTGGCATTCAGATAAAGAGGTACCAGCATGACAACATGACACATCCACAAATCAAAGATATATGTACTCATATCTGCTACTAGTACTGCTGCCAAGGGTGGAGCTACATTATGCCCAATGCAGGCAATTGCACCCCAAGTAATTTGAGAAAATAAGTGGAGTTGATTAAAATTGTATGTAACTTTTTAATATCATCTGGTATTGCACCCACTAAGAATAGGTGGGATCAATGTGAAGTTCAAAAGCATCCCACCATTGGAAGAAGATCAAGTATGGGTCTATTTAAATTTTAAGTCATATGGTCTCTAAAGTTAAAAGATTGTGTTTAGGAGACATTGACATTAGAAGTATCCATGTAGAAATAAAGGTTATCACCTTTAGTTAAAGAAAAAGGCGTGGCCTTTTCTATAATATTAAATTACAAAGTTTTAGTTATCAATAAACTTATCAAACAAAGATGATATAAATGGTCTATTAACAAAAGAACAAGAGCACCTAAAAGACGAAACCTGTGTGTGTGTGTGTGTGAGAGAGAGAGAGAGAGAGAGAGAGAGAGGGGAGAAATAAGATTACATATCATATTTGACTCTCATATTTTATTTTATTTTCCTCTTCAAGAGGTGCATAACTTTTAATGTTAATTATGTTTTTTTTTTATTCTATTGTCATAGATTTGATTGATTCTTTCAAGACTTTATTTGTAGTACTTTAAAAATTAAAGTTTACACTTTTAATTGCACCCACTAAGTGAAAATCGAGGTTATGCCCCTGTTCCCTTGGCAGGCCTGGGGCCACCTTTTTTCCTCTACCGTCATTCTAAATTTCTCTCCTATCATCATATCCTTGACAATAATTGAATAGATCAGATGAGTTGAAGCAAGTCCATTGAGTAGTTGGCCCAAAAAAAAAAAAACTCTCCAAACATATGAAGATTTACAACAGATGCCAAAATGATGAGTGAATTCCAGCACATTACCTGTGCTACAAATCAACTGGATAAATTACCTGGCTGTGAGTCAAAATTTTAACTTAAAAAAATCTTAACACACAACATATACACCCAAAAAACATCAATGCGTGCCAGAGGAGTGCTGCATCCAACAAAAGGCTCTTCTTTGGAAGAGTTGATGCTACTCAGCACAAAATGGGTTTGCAGATCTAGATCATCTACCTAAATATTCCACGCTTATATGGCACTAAATTACACCAGCAGTGTATAAATTCATATGACAATTGTAAACATCATGTTCTTGCAATCCATTTTAAACAACCAGAACTTACGTTTCCTCGGACGCATTGTCAGCAGTAGTGGTAGAAAAATGATGTGGCTTCTGAAATATGGCTTCCTGGAATAGCTTAGTTTCTGTATTTTGTTCAAACTGTTTTAAAGAACAAGAAAATCATAAATAAAAACCAGAAGTAAATATAATCTCATCTAAATTTGATGAATAATTTGCTAAAAAAACAAATGTTTACCCAAAACTTTTGGAATAGGAACAGGTGATTTAAAATTACTAAATTTGGGGGATCCTTAAAAGAATCCAAATATTTTGCCCATTCACATAACTTTTAAGCCAGCCATCTTAATCCATATATCAGTCTCATAAATCAATTACTCAACTCAATTAAGCCTTATTCTCATACATTGCTTACATTCCAAATTTATTCCAACACTCTAAATAGTTCCAGACAATTTATTAAAGACAGTTTACACTTCTCTCAGAAAAAGGAGTGGTTTTGACTCACAAATCTTCATTCTTGAATCTTTTCCAACATATACTCCAAATCTTGTCATTAAACAGGGTTCATAGTCTTGTCGGTAATTTTCCTGAATTATTCCCTCAGCCAAACCTTATGATTGAGTCATTGACAGACAACAAAACTGATTCATTCCTCTATAAAGAAAATTCTGGGCAAACTAGTTTTGTTCCACACAAAGGGCTAGTCACTACCACTTAAAAAAATGATAACTAAAAATGTAAAATGAAATAGATAAAATTTCTGGAACCAGTGTCATCCAAGTACAAGGATAGATATGTAAATCTTCTACTGAACAAAAAGCTATGGCATTGCAGCATGATTCAGGTAGTAGATCCCATTCTACATCCATATGACTGTAAACCTAAACCACATAATATGTTGATGAAAAGTAAGGGTCACAATGAGTGATAAGCTCATATAGCAAAATCCATAACAACAATCACCAGGCTTCCATATTGTATGAGAAAAACAACAATATCTGATATACCTCAAAAAAAGGAAGGGACGGGATGGTCAACTACTCTTTTGCTTGCCCTTATGACTCGAAAGTTGATGTTCTGTAGGGAATAAGATGCATTGATCACACAATTGCCTCATTCATCTAAACCCATGTATGGAGCCATGACTAGTTACAGGAAATCAAGGCAGATCCTAGTATATTCTACGACTATGATTTATTTATTATAATGGTCTATCAACAGTGACAACTAGCATTTAATTGAATTTAACAACTGCGTAATACAGCTAACTCTGTCCAATTCAACATCGTAAACCCATCTAGTAGAGTGAGCATCTAAGATTAAATTAGAACGTCAGCAACATTGACAACTAGGTTATTTAAGTTTGCAGTGAACACCACTCACTTAACATCCATTTACATCATTCCATCTATCAAGTTTATATCATCAAACACTTAGGTTAATAATTGCAGTGAACACCACTCACTTAACATTCATTTACATCATTCCATCTATCAAGTTTATATCTTCAAACACTTAGGTTAATAATTGCAGTGAAAACCACTCACTTAACATCCATTTACATCATTCCATCTATCAAGTTTATACTTCAAACACTTAGGTTAATAATCCAACACCCACTAAAGGGAATGACAAGAAAGAGATAAAGCAAGAAAATACAAACTTATCCTTCTCAACAAGGACAAGTATACTGACCAGTGGAAGCAAATATTGGGAGTAAGGCCTTTGTGCACATCCTGCTCTATTTATGACTGCAGATTTTCCTGCAAAAAAGGACCCAATACAGAATTAACGATAATACACAGAAACCATTATCCCCCATGTCAAAAATACTTGCATTCTTTGAGTCCTTCACTGCATTTCAAATTCTTATTATGAAAAAAAACAAAACTGTATACAGAAAAAATGAAGAAAAAAAAAAGAACCGCATACAGAAAAAAAGACCCAATACAGAATCAACAAAAATACGCAACCCATATCCCCCATGTCAAAACTATTTGCTTTCTTTGAGTCATTCACCGCATTTTAAATTGCTAGTCTGAGTTAAGGAACATTTTATTATGAAAAATAAATAAATAAAAAATTCAAAGCGTATACCTCTTGGGAGCTCTTTGAGGATCCAAACTCCAACTCGTCTTGAAAGTTTAGAAACGAACATAATCGTCGCCGCACACTAAACCACAAACCACGTAAGTGATATTAGCTTTTCAATTTAAAGGGAGTGATTCGAGTGAATCTCAAATAATAACAAAACCCACAAAAAATCATATATCTACCCAACTACTGACCACAGAATCAAAAAAAAAAAAAAAAGCCCATATTGTCACGCCCCAAACCCAAAAGGCATGATAACAGTTGTGACTACAATAATCTTTAAAATGAACGAAGACAATCAGAGCAATTAAATTTATCAGAAACATACCTCTGTGTGATCAATCGAAGAAAAACACACACACAATTGACCGGGTCGGGTCGTTGGTAGACGGTGGATTTGGGGTCAGAGGAGGCCGAAAATGGTTTCAGTGGGTTGATTTCAATCAAATTTCTTTCTTTTGTTTTGGAACTGTACGTCGTGTACGATAGCGACGAGTTTTTTTTTTTTTCCTCTCTCTCTCTCTCTCTCTCTCTCTAAATGTATGGTATATGTAATTTATTAAAGTTGTGTCAAATAAGTTATTGGGTTTTAAAAAGTGGTTTTCGATCTTGTTATTCATAAAAAAAAAAAAAAAAAAATAGGGCGGAAAATAAATTAGTTTGTTAGACAATTTATTTGATACCCGCTCGATTTAGGTCGATTTGAACTAAAGTTCGATATTCTACAAACCCGTTCATTATTGTAGAAACCTGCTCGATTACGATATCTACCTGTCTCACTCCAGAAAACTCGATAGAAGCTCTCGAGCTCAGCTCGTTTAAAGCTCTACCAAATCGTTTGCCTAACTCATTAATTTGGTCATGTGTCTTTTATATATATATATTACTAAAAAATAGTTATATTAATTTAAGTATGCGTAATAGTAATTAAGTAATATATGTTACTTAATATTTATATGTTTATATATTAGTTAACATACTATCTAGTTAGCTCATAAACTAACATATTATTTAGTTACTTAATATTGAATAGATTAGCTTGAGCTTGAGTTGAGCTCGACTTAGCTAGACTCGACTCAAATATCATTCTTAACGTGCTCGAGCTCGCCTAAGCTTTCAACGAGTTAGTCTTTAACATAAATTTCATAACTTGATTCGAATAAGTATTTTTGTAAACTTCATAAAACTCAACTTAACTTGTCTCAATTACAGCTCTATAAAAAAAACAAACAAGCATATAGTTGAATCATCCATAAATGCAAAAGTGTTAACATCTTTGTGTTTTACGTAAGTTAAATTTAATATATATATATATATATATATAAAAGCTCTTGAATATCCAAAATTTTATATCATAAAGCAATAAAGAGATTAATGGCAATTCTTAAAAGATAAATGATTCATGTCAATAATTTGTTCATATATTTTTTATATTCTCATATAAATTTAATAGATTAATCATTAAATTTATGAGGTCCATCATTGACTTATGTGAAACATAAGTCTATCAATCTAATGACTAATTTGTAAGATGAGATTGATGAAATATATATATTGACACCAATTATTTCTTATTTTTAAAACATATTTCAACAATATCCACAATTGGCCTACTATTTGGAGAGAATAAAAAATATCGGGAAATTTATTAAAAAATTAGTCATTTCTCAAAATAAAGAAAAATATATATACTTCCCTCAAATTATTGCCTCATTACCTATTCTTCAAAGAAATTTGACATGAATATGATTAGTAACCAGTTTGGAAGAAATATTCTCAAATTCATTTAAAATAATGTCAAACATCTATATACATTTAAAATGTATATTAAACTTTCAAAGTCATTAATAACAATTTACTAACTTAGACTAATGTTTTAAATATTGGGTTGTGGATGGTTTAGTCCCCTGGCCTTGAGTTGTGGGGGTTCCGTTAGGAACTACACCTATGTTTTGTTGGTCTCTGCTTGTTGCAGATCTGTTATAGTATCAGAAGTCACACATAGGTTAGCCAGTTGATAAAGTCACAGTTTTGACTATTGTTTTGTCTTTACTATAGTTAAGATTTGTCATAATTTTGTTGCTCTGCGTTTTAGTTTTTAATCAAAAAACAAGTTTTAAAGCATTAGAACTTAACTATTAACTCATAAAATTAATCGGTTGGCAAAAAAACGGTACTACAATTTTATTTTTTCTTAAATCATGTTCTACGTAAGACTAGGAGAACGCCAGGAGAACACTACGGGGAGAACCCCTAGCAAACCCCTTTGACTTATACCTTAATGAGATCGATATCTTTTAAAATATACATATATATATTTATAGGCACTTTATAGTATTTTAAATAAGTTAGAGAATATTTCATTTAAACTAATTTGGAGAAAATTTTTGCCCTTGAAGATATACATATTATCGAAAAAAGTTGACTTCATTACATTTACATGCACCAAATAAGAAATTGGATTTCAGTAGCAACACTACAGAAATTACTCCATATCCATAACTCCATGAAAAATACCAAGCAATCACAGATTTGCAAGAATTATTTATGTAAACCGAGCTGAAACAAAAATAAATAGAAAAAAAAATACTGGGTAAACAAAACTTATCTAATATTCAATACCAGAAAGCTAAAGTAATCAACTTTTTATAAACAACCAATCTGAATCACCTCACCTTCAATTAAAAAAAATAAAAAAAATAAAAAAATCTGAATCACCTCCATACTTAATTAGATCCTATTTCGACATTAAGAGCCTGTTTGTGATTGCGTTTGATTGATTTAAAAGTATTTTTAACACTCAAAAAACCCGTTGAAAAAAAAAAGTAATCGTTTGGTAAAAAAATTTAAAGTGCTTTTAAGGGTCCAAAAATCTTTAAAATAATCAAAAAAACACTTTTAAAAATGTTAAAAAATAAAACTTTTGTCAAAAAGCTATTTTTACTTTAAAACTTTATTTATCAATCAAAATCTTAAAAATGCTCTAAAACTGGTGCTAGCTTAGGAAGTGTGTAGAAAAATAGAACACTTTTCATGCTTTAGGGTCCGATTGTGCTTGCATATCGTTTGGTAAAAAAATTTAAAGTGCTTTTAATGGTCCAAAAATCTTAAAAATAATAAAAAAAAACACTTTTAAAAATGTTAAAAAATGAAACTTTTGTCAAAAAGCTATTTTTACTTTAAAACTTTATTTATCAATCAAAATCTTAAAAATGCTCTAAAACTGGTGCTAGCTTAGGAAGTGTGTAGAAAAATAGAACACTTTTCATGCTTTAGGGTCCGATTGTGCTTGCATTTGTGGTTTTAAAAAGTGTGATTTGAAAAACATAAATTTTAAAATGTAGCATTTTTTTTTAAAAAAATATATATCATTTTGCTTGCAATTTGAATATATATATATATATATGGAGAAACTTTACTAATCTCTCATGAATTTTCGTTTTTTGCAAATACCTCAAACGTTAAAAAACTCTCACTTTAGTGTATCAAACTTTCATTTTGTTTTAAATACCCCCACTACCGTTAAATATTACAATTAAATTAAACAGAAAAATGAAAAAAATGACTAATGGTACTTTAATAATTTCCCACATTTTCATTAAATTTAGCAAAAAATCATAACGGAAGGAAAAAAGTGAAAGAAATCAAAGTTTAATACATCAAAGTGAAAGATTTTGAACATTGAGAGTGTTCACAAAAATCGCGAAAGTTTATATGTCATTGAAGTTTCCATATATATATATATATATATTAAAACGAAGATCAAAGAAATCTGATTTGGGAATCACTGCCGTCAGATGGGAGTGCTTCTTCGGGCAACGGTCAAATCTTTTTCCCGCTCTCTTTGCGGCACCGCCACCGTAGACGCCATCTCCATCAGAGTGCCCGAACCACCCATTTCATTTCTATTTGAGAAGAACCCAAAGCCTGAATCGATCAGAGAGTGCAAGAAATTCCATGCAAAGCTTGTAGTCTCACGGGCAATCTCAGAAATCCATGTCGCAAACAACCTTTTGAGCCTATACGTAAAATGTAATGGTTTAGACCATGCACACCTCCTATTCGACAAAATGACTCACAAGAACGTGGTGACATGGACTTCGATGATTTCAGCTCATGTTCATGATGGGTCTTTAGGAAAAGCTATGGATATGTTCAAAGGAATGCTTGAAGTGTGTGAGAAACCAAACAAATTTACTTCATCTATCGCGGTTCGAGCTTGTACGGGTCTTGGTTTTCTTAGACTGGGCCAACAAGTTCATTGCTTGATGGTTCATTTGGGGCTTGACAGTGATGGATTTGCGGGTAGTGCTCTCGTGGATATGTACTTCAAGATTGGGAATGATCTTGATGACGCGTGTCGTGTTTTTGATGGGTTGTTTACTAAAGATCGCGTTACATGGAATGTTGTGATTTCTGGGGTTGCTCAAGTTGGTGATTCCTGTAAGGTTTCGAGATTGTTTTCAGAGATGCGGGTGGTTGGTGAGTTGGGACCGAATGATTTTACGTTTACGAGTTTGCTCAGGTGTTGTTTTTTGTTAAAAGAGGTGGAACAAATACATGGGCTTGCTGTGAAGTTTGGCTCTGAAGGTGATGTTGTGGTGGGCAGTGCTTTGGTGGATTTGTATGGGAAGTGCTACGATATGGATTCTGGCTGGAAAGTCTTTGATTCGATGGAGGAGAAAGATATGTTTGTTTGGAGCTCAATCATTTCGGGTTATACGAGAAATGGTAGAGGAGAGGAAGCTGTCAATTTGTTCAGAGAAATGTGTAGACATGGTATGAGACCTGATCAACATGCATTGTCGAGTACATTAAAGGGTTGTGCTGAGAATGGAGACTTAATGGCGGCAATTCAAGTTCATGCCCAGATGATAAAGAACGGGTGCCAAAGAAACTGTTTTGTTGCAACTGTTCTTTTAGATGTTTATGCAGGTTCTGGTGACATATGTGAAGCAGAGAAATTATTCAGAACAGTTGATGTTAGAGATATTGTTGCTTGGAACTCGATGATATTGGGTCATGCTCAAATGAAGAAGGGATCTCTCTCTTGCATCCAAATGTTTAAAGAACTATGTCAAACAGAATCGTTGAAACCTGATGGAGGCACTCTAATTGCTATTCTAAAATCTTGTCAGAGTAAATCAGATCTAGTCACAGGCATACTGATCCATTGCGTGATAGTGAAATCGAGCCAAACTCTTGAAACTCAAGTTGGCAATGCACTAGTCCACATGTACTCTGAGTGTGGAGCTGTTGATGAGGCTTATAAAGCTTTCAATGATATGGTTCAGAAAGATGACACATCTTGGAGTTCTATTATTGGTTGTTATCAACAGAATGGGTGTGAATTAGAGGCTTTGCAACTTTGTAAACAAATGCTAGTGGATGGGGTTCGTTTTACCAGTTACAGCCTTCCATCATGCCTTGCAGCTTGTTCAAAACTTGCAGCTATAGATGTGGGTAAACAGTTTCATGCTTCTGCTATTAAGTTTGGTTTTCATAGAAATGTATATGTTGGGAGCTCGATTTTAGATATGTATGCTAAATGTGGGGACAATGAGGAGTCTAGTAAAGTTTTTAATGAGGAGCAACAGTCAAATGAAGTAACTTACAATGCCATGATCTCCGGACTTGCACAGCATGGAAAAGCCCTTGAGGCAATAAAAGTATTCAATGAGATGGATATGATGGGTTTAATGCCCAACCACATAACATTCTTAGGTCTTCTATCAGCTTGTAGCCATGCGGGTTTCCTAGAACAGAGTTTTTATCTTTTTAATTTGATGCATAGCAAGTACTGTATCAGGCCAGAATCTGAGCATTATTCCTGCTTGGTTGATGCATATGGTCGGGCTGGAAAGCTTGAGGAGGCATACCAATTCATACAAAATGATGGGAGTGTTTTGGCATGGAGAACATTACTAAGCGCTTGCAGGATTTATGCTAACACAAAAATTGCAGAAAAATCTGCCAGGAAAATTATAGAGCTTGATCCCAATGATCATGCTTCATATGTTCTTCTCTCGAACATTTACTCTGAGGAGGGAAAATGGGAAGAAGCTATTAAGTTGAGACAGAAAATGGCAGAGATTGGAGTGAAGAAAGATCCAGGAAATAGCTGGTTGGTGTTCTGAGATCTAATTCATGAGTCCTCTATGTGTAATTGGAGATGGCTGCATTTTGTTTGCAGAGGCTTGACACGGTGGTTGGAAAGCTTGAAACTGAGCTTTCTGGTGGAGAAACGCTGAGAATTGAAATTGTAACGGCCACTCTGAAGAAGTCAGGAATCCTCCTCCTTGATGCAGCAGCAAGAGCACTGGATGCCAAGTCTGAATATATTCCTCGGGATGCCCTAGTAAAAATGATGTCACATCGGATAACTGTACTGGTTCTAGTGCATTGTTTGACAAGTAAGAAACTTGTGGAGAAAGTTGACACTGAAGCTGCCTTTTTCTATACAAATTTCCAGACTTTTGACCAAAGTTAAATGTTCTAAGGATTTGAATTCTAGGAGCTAATGCAGAGTTCATAAAAGATGCAGATGGGGTTACTCCGGGCTTGTTTGCCAGCAAGTAAGGAGCTTATTAGGAAAGAAGACACCCGAGCCTCTCACCCTGCAATCCAATCAAACTACACTAGCTGATCTATCATGGGTTCTTGATAAATAATCACACAACTTATTGAAGTGGCAAGAGAAGATCCAAGAAGCAATTTTGTCAAAAGTAATGTTCTTTGTTTGAATGAAATGTTTCGTTTCTTCATTTGCTTCCCCCCCTCCTCCCCTCTTGCCCTTCTTGGTTTTTCTTTTCTGTTTTTGCTATTAGCCCATTACTATGATGAAAAAACATTAATAAAAGATTTTGTTCTTCTACCCACACAGACGGGCAAAATTCTTTTTATTCTTCTTCTTCTTCTTTTTTAAGCACATGTTATCTTCTCTCTCAGCCTGGGGGGAAAGAATTTTTTTTTTTTAAAAAAAGAAATGGGAAATTCCTTGTCTAATTGGGTTCTTTTTCTTTACTTGCGTTCACTATTTTTGGTTTTGGTAATTGTTGAAGCAATTTTTCCGATGACCAGACCGACAACTAGTTACCTACAAAGCGAGAGAAAGACAGTCATTCCAAATAATCGAGAATCTTGCTTGCCACATGATGGGCATACAACCCTTCTTATATTGTTGAACCGAGAGTTATTCTTCAAGTAGCGAGTAGTTCAAATGAGTTCAACCGGTTAGGTAATTTTTCCCCAATATTTGTCCCCTCATTCCCGTGAATTTGTTTAATTACTCTATTGGTGGCGGCCGAAAAAGCGAGCTGTAGCACTATGAGGGATTTTCAAGGCAATTCAAATGGATGAGTTGCTGAAAAATATCTCCAATAATTGGAGAGAAATTTGCTGAAAAATATCTCCAATAATTGGAGAGAAATTCCAATCTGGATATGTTACTACACAAGTGCATATTAATTTGTAAAGCAATTCACTGTAAGAGTTTTTTTTTTATAAAATATTTTGTGATCTTAAAATTTTACTCGGAACATGATGATATCCGACTCAAATAAATTAGATAATATCAAATTAATTATCTAATATAATTATATAACTATCTAAATATTATCCTATAATCCTAATAATTCTAAATTCTATCATCATGCCCTAATGACAATCTAGAAACCTCACCAACTCCATCGAGCCCACATGCTGCCGCCACAAACGATATCATCATCATCATTATCGGAGTACGACTTTCCATTTCCACTACCAAAACAAATCGCATGTGAATATGTGATTGGCTTTTTTGGGCAACTCACTATTATTATAGGATCTTTTGGTTTTTCGCCAAGTTGGAAATTACATAATATATACATGTCTCTGACAATATGACCCCATAGCTTTATGAATAATTACATTATTATAATAATGAAAAATAAATGTATGAAATTTGGACCGTCAATTAAAAAAAGCCCCAATAAAATTTACTTATTTCGGGCCATCTCTTCTCATGCCAAGTTGTAGCCAATAGCACCAAGGTAGTAGTTAAGTCGGTAAAACAGTAGAAAAAAAGTTTCTCCTTCCTTTCATTCTAGTGATCGCATATTCGAATTTGCATGCAATAATAATCGTATGAACCAGATGCTACTATGAAGGAACTTTACTGATTTATATTTGGTGAGATTGTGGTAACGGAATCGTAAGAGAGCAATAGCTATGGGTTAAACCGAACATTCCACAACGGATGAGAACCCTGATAGTAACGCCCAAGGCAGAAAATTATACTGATTGCCCCTTCCCACCTTATTAATTAGAAAAAAAAAAAAAAAAAAAAAAAAAGAAAAAAGAAAAAAAAGGTTGCAGCCAATCCCAATACGAAAAAATGTGTCTTCTGCCTGTGTTCGGACTTGGTGTGCAATGGGGCCAACAACCTGTTCCGTTTTTCGAATTGGTCAAAACTTTTGAACCGGTTTCCGAAATATCGGCCACGCTAATCTTTGCTGGAGGAGGGAGGCCGTTACGATAAAATTAGGAAATTTTGGTGGGTTTTTCACGACAAAATAGAAATCAAAATCTAAATGGATAAGATTGCCAGATGAAAGCTATTCCAACCAAATAGGCGGCCCGAATTTCAGTCAAAGTGCCCATCTTCTTCGTCTTTATCTAGAAATTAACAGATAATTAATTAATGAATTAAACAAGATCACAGAGAGGAACAGCAAGACTGCTTACATGGCACACCTATAATTAACTCCAAGAGGGCCAACAGAAAAATATATATAGCTCTCAAGAGCCTCCAGCCCACCTTGAGCGTTGGTTGGTTTCCTCATTCCCAAGAGCAAATCCTGGTAATGTATAATAAGCAAGATTCCATGAAAACGTTAAATAAGATAATGCTAAAATAATTGAAACTTAGTCAAAGCCATTGTCCAAGTTCTCTTGTTTTATATGCAGAGATTTCAATGTTTTTATATATATTTGTTTTCTTCTAGTCTGTCTTACCTCGTTGGGTTGACTCTGCTTTTCTGACTTAATTTCTCACAGTTTTTCACAAAACAGAGAGAGAGAGAGGGGGGGGGGGGGTGAGACCAGAGGGAGCTTGAGATATGGCAGGAGGAGGATTTACAGATGCAGGCACACTTAAGAGGGCCCATCTGTATGAGTACAAGATTACTGGGTATTTCGTCTTCGCATGCATCGTTGCAGCTCTTGGAGGGTCTCTGTTTGGGTATGATCTTGGCGTTTCAGGTCAGTAATGAATAATTGAGTTGATTAAGCTTCTGCCTGTTATTTTACGATCTGGGCCGGGGTGTTTCCCATTCATGAATATTAGCAATGATTTCCATTCTTCTTGTTTTTTTCCAGAAGAATTTTACCTGTTTATCTTTGATTTGATATCACCGGCCACCAACAGTGTTCTTTTGTTGTGGTTATTGTTATAATTAGATCTTCAAGCCGGAAAAAAAGAAAGAAAGAAAGATTATGATTAATTAATTAATGTCATTGAAATGTTATTGGAAGTTGGAACACGCAGAAACTACCGCCTGTTTTCCAGAAAGTAGTTAGGTTTTCTGTTTTCTTAAACAGAAAAACGCGTTTATGTACACTTAATTTGTGTTTGACAAACTTGCATTTTAGTGGGGCTGTGGTGATAGACTCGCCTTCTTAAGCAATAACTATGGCTTAAACCGAACATTTTACAGCGGGTGAAAACTCCGATGGTCATTCCTAAGGGGAGAAATTACACTAGTTGCCCCTTCCCACCTTTTAAATTAGAAAAAAATAAAAAATAAAAAATAAATTGTGTTTGGCAAACGGTTTTAAAAACTCAAACAAGTGAAAATGAAAACACCAAAAAAAAAAAAAATCAAAAAAATCAAAAAATCTGGAAACAACTTTACATGTTTCTGAAAACAGTTTTCGCTTGAGAGATATTATATACATTGTTATTTACTTGTATTGTTATACATTTAAATTATAATTATTTACATACTTGTATTAATATTAGTATTGATAATATATGACACATGACATACATTTTTGTTATACTCTTAAACGTATAACATATAACATAAATTATTGAATATATATATATATATATGCACGCAGACATTGCGGACACAACCAATTAACCATTGTTGCTTAATACGAGTTTGTTCACGAACGCTAACCAAGTTGAGCCAAATTTATACGATTATGTATGTTAATAAATATATTTCACATATAAGCCTTACTTATTGGGAATATGATTCTCTCCATTTCAAATAAAATAAATACTATCATGTTAGTATTCTTTAGTGGGGTAATTAGTTATACTTAAAGGGTATTTTTATATTTTCACTTTTTGAGGGTACAAAAATATCCTATAGATATTCTCTAATTTATTTGAACTAAAAAGAATTCTAATTCCTATCATCTTAAGTTTTTGATATAAGTCATGATTTACCTTTTCGTGATTGCTTTTTAATCAAATTTAACAAAAGCCTTGAAAGAATCATTATTTTTCATATGGGTAACTAGAAACCACATTTTTATCCCCAGTAAGTAACAGTCCCGATCAACCCTTGGATTAATCACTAGTAAAAAAAGAAAAGAAAAAGAAAGTTCAATCTGTAAACAAAGAGGCCATCTTTATTATATTCATACCCTTTCGAACATAACATTAACATCCTTTATTTTGTTCTGAGCACTTGAAAATCACATAAAGAATTTAAGTTTAATGGTAATTGCAGGTGGAGTGACTTCCATGGATGATTTCCTAAAGGAATTCTTCCCGAAAGTATATAGAAGGAAGCAAATGCATCTGAATGAAACCGACTACTGTAAATATGACAACCAAGTACTCACACTCTTTACGTCTTCTCTGTACATTGCGGGCCTCTTCTCCACGTTTGGAGCGTCCTTCGTAACCAGAAAATGGGGCAGAAGAGGCAGCATCATGGTTGGAGCAGTGAGCTTCTTTCTGGGAGCAGTTCTCAATGCAGCTGCAGTGAACATTGGAATGTTAATCATTGGCCGCATCCTCCTTGGTGTTGGCATTGGATTTGGAAACCAAGTAAGCCTGATTCTCAATAAATAACAAAGAATTGCTCATTCACTTGAATGCTTTCTTGTTCTAATTAATGGTACATTGCAGGCGGTTCCATTGTATCTTTCAGAGATGGCTCCGGCGAAGATCCGAGGAGCGGTGAACCAGCTGTTTCAATTGACTACATGCTTAGGGATTCTGATAGCAAACTTCATAAACTATGGTACTGAAAAGATCCATCCGTGGGGGTGGAGATTATCTCTTGGTTTGGCCACAGTTCCGGCAACTCTGATGTTTATTGGGGGTGTTTTCCTTCCTGAGACCCCCAACAGTCTTGTAGAGCAAGGCAAGCTAGAAGAAGGAAGAAGGGTATTGGAGAAAGTGAGAGGTACCTCAAATGTTGATGCTGAGTTTGCCGATCTTATTGATGCAAGCAATGCAGCAAGATCCGTAAAGCACCCATTCAGGAATCTCCTTGAACGGAAGAATCGTCCCCAGTTGGTAATAGGGGCATTGGGGATCCCGGCGTTCCAACAGCTAACCGGCATGAACTCCATACTCTTCTATGCTCCGGTCATATTCCAAAGCTTGGGTTTTGGCTCAGGAGCATCTCTATATTCATCCATTTTCACCAGTGGAGCGCTTGTTATTGGTGCACTCATTTCAATGTCATTGGTGGATAAGTTTGGTAGAAGAGCTTTCTTTTTAGAAGCTGGTACCGAAATGATATGTTGCATGGTAATTGCACTTTCACCTCTCTTATCCTTGATTTTCAAAGAAACTTTTCTGGGTTGAGTATTTACCAGCTTGTTTGATCTGCTGCAGGTGGCTGTGGCCGTAACTCTGGCACTAAAGTTTGGGCAAGGTGAAACCCTCTCAAAAGGAATTGGCATCTTTCTTGTTATTGTGATCTGCTTATTTGTCTTGGCTTATGGAAGATCTTGGGGCCCTCTGGGTTGGCTAGTACCGAGCGAGATCTTCCCATTAGAGACAAGGTCGGCTGGTCAGAGTGTTGTGGTCTGTGTCAACCTCCTCTTCACAGCACTGATAGCACAGTGTTTCCTTGCGTCGCTGTGTCATCTGAAATATGGAATTTTCTTGGTATTTGGAGGATTAATTATCATCATGAGTAGTTTCATCTTCTTCCTACTGCCAGAAACAAAGCAAGTTCCAATCGAGGAGGTGTATCTTCTCTGGCAAACTCACTGGTTCTGGAAGAACATTGTAGGAGGAGAAGGGGAGCAAGCTGGTGATTCGGATGGGAGGTCAACATTGCATGTTTAGAATCTCCCCCGGAAAAATCTCCAAATTTAATTATGACAAATTGTTTCATGCATGCATGCATGTTGTACAGTTTGAACATAAGGTTTTTTTCATTTGGATTGAGCAACAAAGTATTGCGTATGACAAAAATAATTTACATTGCATTATGCTAATAGTTTAGCAAGTTCATCCACTCTCAAGCTTCCTTGCGTCACTACATCTTGATCATAAACCACATCAAAATCTTTCCGTCTTTTAACATTACCACTCTTCTTCTCGCTTCTTTTTTCTGAGGGAACTCTTGTGTCATCCATCACTTTCAAATCCTCTGTTTTTTGCTCCTCAAGCTTTTGAACCGCTACCTTTCTAGGTCGATGCCTAAAAACGGGACCAGGTGGGGCAGACTTGGCAAAAGCAACTGCACTTTGATAAATAATGTCGCCATCCAAAGAGTCGTCATCTAAAATAATTGCACTCCCATTGTCAGTGGCTTGCTTCCTTAGTAGGAGAACTCCCTCGATGCAAGGTGCACTCAGCCTTGCTGGCTCATTGAGATCATGAACCACTTCCACCCTACTTCCAGCGCTCCCAACAGTTCCTGCATTGATGTCAGATCCCATTGTGGTTGTCTGAAGTCCTTCATGTGTGCAGCCTGTATTATCCAATACAGCATCGCTTCTACATTTTTGGCTCACAGCACCTAAAGATGGCTTAACATCTTCAATTGAGGATAGGTCCTCACTTCCCTCTACACCCACATCCACAGAACCCATAGGGGACATGCCAATACTAAGTGTTTCAGGACTTGCAGCCTGAACTGAGATCATTGGCGCAAATGATGCTGATACTTCTTGGCCTTCAAAGGGCAGTGCAAGGGAAGTTGCATCATCAACACTGGATTTCTTGGCTTCCTGATCACCATCATCAGTATCTAGTTTTGGGAGGGAAGACTTCCAATTCCGTCCTCTCCACATAAGTATGTGCTCATACGCGAATGAGATAAGCACACACGGGACAAGATCCTGCAATTAAAGAATTGAGGGAACTGTTTTAATTTCTTTTAAAGTTTAACTGAGGATAAATATAACCAACCAAAGTTTACCAGACCTTAAGTTTAGCACCTATTCTTCGGTAGTCGCTCCCATTCACCCCTTCACAATTTATTCGCACCAGTTCACACTCTTCAAATGCCTCTCTGACATTTTTTACTAGGTCACAGTACACACCATTTTTTCCTGTGGGACATACAAACCATGGAAAATTCTCACTTTCCTTGCAGACAAACTGAACATTTATCGTCAATCTATACAAAAATTCAACAAAAGTAGGATACCTATCTTGCATATCGGTATAAGTTTCTGTCCCTTATTGCGCATTTCAGTCGCTTCTTCCATTGTTAGACCCTCAGGAACCTGCCGAACCAACCTTGGATATACAGGGGGAATGGGTTTCCATAGCATGAGAGGAAATCGGGGACGAGTTCTATAGTTATAATTTCTTCCTCGGAAGAGAAATAGCACCCCACCTTTACCATAAATAATCTTCCCCCCAGTTCGTTCCTGTAAAATCATATACCTTAAGGAACATAACTCGAAGTACAAACCATAAAATAATGTCAAAAAGCCCAAATATTGCATTGCATGATTAAAACATCACTTGAGTAAACATCGTAAATGATTGCAACAATAAGTAGACTTCTTTTTTGGCTATTCAAGAACCAATCATCCTACATTTAACCATACTAGCAAAATTAAGATAAACCATTGATAGTACAGGCATGTTTAACTAAATTAAGGAAACAAAGGCTAAGAGGAGTAGCAGCAAGAAAACCAACCTCTAGTTGCTGGCGCACATTGTCCATGTCGACCGTACACACACCCTTGCATTTTATCTTGCACACTCTCCGCCGCTTCCAGAGAGCATGTATGTTATCCAACATGTTGTGTGTCAAACCATCTCTCCCTAACAAAAAAATCGCAAGGATAATCCAGTAAGCGAAAGTTGGAAACCTAAATCACAACTAATTTCTGCAAACTTTCTCCAATCTCTGCGGGAGCAAAAATAACTAACAACCTAACAACGTAGCGCTCAAAAATCAAAACCAACAAAAATTCCAAGCTTTACCCATATTCAATTGCCGGTTGGATTTCATGCACCCATTGACCAAGGCCCCAATTTCCTCCTTTGTCAATGGCTCGCCCAGTATCTCCTCCCTCGACGCCGCATGGCACGGACCCGCCCCGGCCAGGAACGGCCCGGGCGCCTGGACTGGCTTGACGCCCTTCTTGTTCGGCGGCGGCAGACGGAAGGAGTCGAACTCCCTGAGCGGCTTCTTGCTCGGCGGCAGCGGGGCCCGCCCGGTCCACGGCCTCGGCATCGTGGAGGGCCCGAACGGCACGAACGGCCGCTCGCGGAGCTTCACCGGCTTCGCCTTCGGGGTCTCAGTGTAGCTGTACTTGAACTCGAACGGAGCCCCGTCTATGAGGTACGAAACGCCGTCTTCGCCAACGGTGATATTGGCGTCCCGAGCCACCGGTTGGGGCTCGGTGGGGATTTTGATTGTTTTGGGGGCTTGCTTAAAGGCGGGGTGGGAATTGTTATTATAGTTAGGGTTTTTGGAGTACTTGGATTTTTTGCCAGGTATGGAAGGTGAAGATGGAGAGGAGGGCGTGCCTACGGACTTGAATGTTTCGGTTTCGTTTAGGGTGGAGGTAGTGGCAGTTTCGGGAATGTTGGCGATTCGGGAGGCGGAGTCGAAGCGGCGCACACGGCGGATGTCGTCCTCGATTTCCTTCTGGGCCCGTCGGCGAGCTTCGAATTTCTCGGCGTTGGCGTTGTACCAGCGCGAGAACCGGACCTCCGTGGGCGGGCGGTGGTGCTGTGGGTTCGGCGGTGGCGCGGAGATTGGAAAAGGAATGGCCAACTTTAGCGCCATTGATTTTGAGTGATATGGGATTAATGGCACGAAGAAATGTGATTTAAGCAGCAGAAAAGGAGTACAAAAGAAAACATTCCCGTCCCGGTGAGAGTTGCAAACGGGGTAGAAACGACGTCGTAAGCAGTGTGCTAAACCAACTCTTGGCGGTCGATGTACAAAGTCGAGCATCTAAGCGACGACGTTTGCAATTACTCGGTACAACTGAACGGTAATTTTTGGCTGGGCAGCTCCGTTTCAGTGGCTTCAGTGTAATATTCAGAAACAACAAGGGTGGTTACCAGCACTCTCTTTTTCTCTTTTTTTAACGGCAATTTCTAGTTTAAGCATATTTTACAGTTCTGGGTTGAGTCACCCAGTAGTTGACAGTGCTCTAGAAGCTTTGGAAATGCGTTTTTGGTAGATCCTCCACAGGTACTTTTCTTGATTGAACAACAACTTTATGCTCGCCTTGTTATTCTTTCGTATTCTGAGTTCATTATTGTTTTTGATCCTATTGTCTTGTTGGAAAATGTTGAACTTTGGCTTCATGATAAACTATTTTCCGAAGAGAAATGGCTTATCTTCAGTGGAAATGTATCTGCATCTGTGTTTGAGTTTTCACTGGGTATTTAGATTGTAGGAATCGAATCACGTTGGTGCTATTAATGCCTAAGGCCTTTTACACATTCATGCAAATTTTGGGTTTCTTGTAGTTTTGCTTAACAGTGTATCACTATTTTGCTTTGCTGTTTATTTATCTTTGTAAAGATGTGCTCGGGATGTTTTTCTTTCTGGAACAACCTTCATCCACTCTCGAACTTCTTTTCCAGAACACGACTTAACATGATCTGGGGTTCCATTCTTATGATATGAATATTGCTGCCCTAGCCCAGAGGTTATGTCACATAGCAATCTGGAGACTGATGGTGATTTTTGGCATGATGGTTGCTGTTTTAATTGTTTCTCAGTGTATTGCACTTCCCTTCAGCAAAACATTGTCTCCATCTCCTGCTAACAAGGGCTCGATAGTTATGGTAGTTCCTAGTGCCGCGCTTTTAAACAATTCACCACCAAATAAACATTTTGTTGTTAATCTTGTGATGGGTAATGATACTTATGCTTCTTCTGGCAAAGATGCTGGGTATGGGAAGGAAACAAAAGAAACATATAAATTCAATGATCTAGCTTCAGAGGGTGACACAAACTCTTACAGGGAGTTTACATTTGAGAAAGATGATCCCAAAGCAAGCACAAATTTAACCTCAAATAAAGTTCAAAATCAATCTGGCAACTTGCCAGTTATATCACAAGGAACTCCTACAAAGGGCATGGGAAACTTTGATGCAGATTCAAGGACTTCAAAGTCATTATTTGCGGACAACATATCTTCGATTGGCAATGTGAATCGAACTATGAAAATAAAATCCAAGGGGAAGAAGATTAGGCCACTGCAAGCTGTTTCGGTCACCTTGAACCATAAAGTTTCCCTGGCAAGTATTACCAATTCCATGTTGAAGAGGTGGGAGAAGCAGGCAACATCCATATCCCAGATGAACTCAATATTGCTTGAAAGTCACGTGTCTTCTCGTTCCATGGTATGGATCTAACATTTAGGTTTATATTTGAACAATGGGGATCAGTTAAGATTTCTAGATTTTTTTACTTAAATTCTTTTATTGACAATAGAGACCAAATTGGTCTTCTGTACGTGATCGTGAACTCCTATCTGCAAAACTAGAGATTGAGAATGCTCCTGTGATAAGGAACATGCCAGGGCTTCATGCTTCTGTTTTTCGAAATGTATCCATGTTTAAAAGGTGAGCACATTTCTATGTTATATATTTTCAGGATCCAGTATTTTCTATTGTGAACCTTTTCCTCTTTTCTACATTTGCAACTTGAGTTTAAGGGCATTCCCATGCCTAAACTGTTCAAAAATTGGTGATATGGGCATACAGATACACGGATGATTAAACTAGGCTAATACTTTATGTATAGTTGCAATGATCATTATCATTTTTATTTTTTGGGAAAAATGTAAAATCAGTCCCTGTCGTTTACCTGATTTACATTTAACTCTTTGTGGTATGAAAATGAATTCAAAGGTCATTGAAGTATGCCAAAAAAACAATTTAATCCCTACAACCAAATTTCGTTCACTAACTTAACAGATTATGATAGCGTAAAATGTTAGAACCAATAAAATTGTGATACTTATCATATTTAAGTCAGTGTCATACTAACATAATCTGTTAAATTAGTGGACAAAATTTGATTGTAGGGACTAAATTGTTTTTTTGGCATACCTCAAGGATCTTTGAGTTCATTTTGATATTGCAGAGAGCTAGTTGTAAATCAGGTAAACCTAAAGGACTAATTTTACATTTTTCCCTTACTTTTAAGATCAACAATTGCTGCCTTGAGTAGTGAGAAAACACCAATATTTCTGAATAGTGTCTGGCAAACCTTGGGAAGAAGAAAATTGGTAGAAAATAATCTTCTTTCAACAGATGTATTGTCTTATCCCATTTATTTGTATTTAAGTTGTGATTTAATATGGTATTAGAACAGTGATCTAGAGTTTGAATCATGTCTACGTAATTCACCTATTATTTTGATTAAATATTTCTTATGTTAGGCCTCACTTATTAAAGGGGAGTTTGGGTTCATATGTGCGGGAGAACTCTATTTACCGATTTTTTTAAAAACAATTTGAAGAATTATGCCATCATTTACGAAGACCACAGAATGTGCCTATAATTGTTTTGGTCTCAATCCTTTCTCTACAACTCTTAGTTGAATCATAATAAACAGAATCTTTATCTTTTGGCATCTTGATTGATTCGTTCAACTCATAGTAATTAGCTGAGTGCTGCTTGTATTTGATAGTTTCAGTTCTTTTGTATTATCCTGACTATTGAGATTGACGTTGTTTATACTGCTCTCAAGTCTCATCAATGTATTTCATTTTTAGTATATCATTGACTGAAGAGACACTTCTTGAAGAGTACACCTCTGCCATCTTTTTGTAAATCTAACTCCTGGCATTAATCAAGCTAAAGATCTTATATATACCATTTGCAGGAGTTATGAATTGATGGAACATATTCTCAAAGTTTATATCTATAGGGAAGGAGAAAAACCCATATTCCATCAGCCACGAATGAGAGGAATTTATGCCTCGGAAGGATGGTTTATGAAACTGATGGAGGGAAGCAAAAGATTTGTTGTGAGGGACCCCAGAAAAGCTCACTTGTTTTACTTACCCTTCAGTTCGCAAATGCTAAGGGTTGAACTTTCTGGACAAAATATTCAGAGTCAGAATGATCTGGAGAAATATCTGAAGAATTATGTGGAATTAATTGCTGGAAAATATCGTTTTTGGAATAGAACTCATGGGGCAGATCATTTTCTTGTTGCTTGTCATGACTGGGTATGCTTTCTATGCATCATTTATATATTTTACAGTTTCGTGATCACCAAAGCCTCACCTGTTGGATAGTATTGAATATAGTTATTCATAAAAAAAAAAATAGTATTGAATATAGTTGCAATGAAAAGTAGCTCAGGGCTTATGCCTCGTTCATTTTCTGCACCTTGTAGTTTAATCTAGCCAAGACCTTTATCAATTCTACGGTTTCTACCAGTGACCAACACTAGTCAAAATTACTTCAGAAGCCATGCGCCATCCCACCTAGTTTACAGATTACGCCTTACTTGGGGTATTGAGGTTAATAGGAATTGTTCCTTTCTAAGATTTCCTTATGATTCCCCCCCCCCCCCCTCCCAAAAAAATGAAGGCCCCCAAGTTACCTTTGGTTTCTGGAAAAATTTTAATACTAATTGGTCGTACTGAGCTGCCCCTTGCTATCCTCTAGCTAAGCCTGATCCTGATAAAGCCTCGATATTCTGACTAGTCCATGAATTAAATGTATTATATGAAATTTCAGGCCTCCCGAGTCACAAGGCAGCAAATGAAGAATTGCATCAGGTCTCTTTGCAATGCCAATGTTGCTAAAGGCTTTAACATAGGGAGGGACACTACTCTACCAGTTACATATATACGTTCCATGGAGGACCCACTAAAAGATCTTGGAGGAAAACCTGCTTCACAAAGACATATTCTTGCCTTCTTTGCAGGGAGCATGCATGGTTATGTCCGACCAATACTGCTGCAGCACTGGGAAAATAAAGAACCTGACATGAAAATCTCTGGTCCAATGCCACGTGATATTGAAGGCAAAAAAGTTTACAGGGAGTACATGAAGAGCAGCAAGTACTGCATTTGTGCCAGGGGTTATGAGGTTCATACACCTCGAGTAGTTGAAGCCATTTTCCATGAATGTGTCCCAGTCATTATATCCGACAATTATGTGCCTCCTTTCTTTGAGGTATTGAACTGGGAGGCATTTGTAGTGTTCATTCAAGAGAAAGATATCCCGAATTTGAGAAACATTCTGCTCTCAATCCCAGAAGAGAAGTACCTTGCCATGCAGTTGAGAGTAAAGATGGTACAAAAGCACTTCCTTTGGCACAAAATGCCTGTGAAATATGACTTATTTCACATGGTCCTTCACTCGATATGGTACAACCGAGTTTTTCAGATAAAATCCAAATGAAAGTTGTGAGAAAAGCTTCAAACTCTTGGTATAGGAAAAGCCAAAAGTGTGCAAAACTTATTGATGACTTGTTCATTAGGCAGACAACCAAAAATGGGGAAATATGCCGATACAACCACTTCTACGCCATTGTTAATCAAAATGAAGCTGGGAGGGATTGAAAAATGTACAGAAGCTAACAAGATTGAGCGCCATGTAGCTCATCAACTCTTTGATCAATGTTGTTAGAGTTTGTTGATATATATGTGTGTGTGTATCTGCAATGATGCCACCAGGTGATTAGATAAGAAATTTGTAGCTGCAAAGTGATTCTACTATATTGGATTTTGATATTTCTCTTCATCATTGAGTTAATTCAGGTATGTATCCTAGGTAAACCAGTGGCCTTAGAGCTGGTGTATGTAGATGGTAGAATATAATTCAACTGTGAAAACTTGAACGTATGAATTTTAGGTGTCAAATAGCTCACCACATAAACTATCTTCTCGACATCACACAAAGACAAAACTACTCTTAAAACTCTTTGTATTCTGTTTTGAAAACAAAAATATTAACAATACCCAAAACACGAAAATATAGAAAATCACTAAAGTGACTCATAAAGATGTTTGGGTTTAATTGTGCAAAAAAGAAAATCAATTTTTTGGATAAGGACAAAAATTTCCTCTAAATCAATATGAAGAAAATATCTTTCAAACTATTTAAAATAATGCTAAGTGTTTATAAACATTTAAAATGTACATTAAATTCTTTACGTTATTAATAATATTTTATTAATTTAGATTAAATTTAATGTATATTTTAAATATTTATAAATATATTATTTTAAATAAGTTTGAGGATATTTCTCTTAAACTAATTTGAAAGAAATATATGTGATTTGTAGGGGTGTAAAAAAAAATCGGGGAACCGGAACCGGAAAACTGGGATACCGAAAAACCAGAAACCGGGAAACTGGAGTCCCGGTTCCGGTTTGGAAAAACCAAAAACCGGGTACCCCGGTTCCGGTACCCGGTTTTTGGTACCCGGTTTTTACCGGGTTACCGGGAACCGGGTTAAATATATATATATTTTTAGTTAGAGCTTTACATTTTAGTTTTTTGGTTTGTTTACATACTTGTTTTTACTTTTTATTGTTTTAAAGATTTCTTTATGTACCTAATTTAAAATGATTTTTAGGGTATTTTAAAAAATTGAATTTTTATTTCTAAGGCCCATATAGGCAAAAACATTGATTTTTTAGGATTTTTTTGGCTTTTTTAGGTTTATTTTTAATTATTTAGAACAATTACAACAAAGCCCCTTTAATTTGAACAAAAAAACTAATAGATTTTTTAAAAAATAACAAACTTATGAAAAAAAAAAAGGGGCTTATTTTAGGCCCAACCTAAAATAAACCCAAAAAGTAATTTTTTTAAAAAAACCGGTTACTGAACCGGCTACAATCGGAACCAGCCGGTAACCGGGACCCCGGTTTTATCGGGGTCCCGATTCCGGTTCCGATTTTCCAAAGACAACCTAATTCAAACCAAATCAATCCGCATCCGAACCGATCGCCTGTCAGTTTTGGTTCATTTATTACAGGATATTGATTAGGTTTGATAATTTCCAAAACCGATAAGGACAGGTTTAAAAAAAGGAAGATCTCCAAAAGCAGCCTAACTCAATCCACGCACATTAGTGCTATATCCCCCCCCCCAAATTCAGTGCTATATATTTAATTACTAATTGGTTGGGTTGAAAAAATCTTGTCCCGCTCAAAATTGAGAATTGAGAAAATCAAATGATTTTCTCAATTTTAAAATTTCTCCATTTCTTTCATTAAGGCCCTGTTTTTTTCGACTTAAAATAGTTTTCATCGTAAAATATTTCCAAGAAAGTCATTTTTCTTAAAAATGTTTTCCGGCGAAAACATTTTACTGCGTTTAGCGCGCATACGAAAAATCACAATATATATTCATTAAATTATATTAAACTCTAAATTTACGGATAGGTCCAGGGACTTGACCGGGACTTGCCTGGGACCCACCCGGGACTTGATCGAGACTCGCCTAGGACTTGATCGGGACCTACCTGGGACTGGACCGAGACCTGCTGTGATGCCCCGCCCGATGGGCAAATCAATTAACTAGTAATTGATCCCACGACGCGCCATCCCAACTTTCTCTCTTACAGAACAAGACCTCCGGAAATTCACTTTCCTCGTTGTAACGAGAAAACTGCAGCGGAATACTTTACCAAGACTATGGGATGAAAAAAGATAGTAAATGAAACATCACACAGCAGTACCGGAGATAAAGTACTACGTCATCATAATATCATAAATAGTCACCAACTATACTGGTCATCAGACCATCAACAGAAAAATAGATACAACCCAAATGACAAATGTCAGCATAGTTCACAAAAGATCAATAAATCAAAGTCTAGACTTAAGCTTAAGCAGTGCTAGTGAAATCAAAATCTCTATCATATCTGCACGAACAGATCCTCCAATCTCCAACACCAAACGCAATCAAATAGGGTCCAATGTCTTCAAAGATCACACGGATCAAATCCTGTGCTAGCACCCAAGTATGCTCCTAGAGCATCCTCTTCTAAAGCGGCTAAACCGTATAATAATCGTAATGAGAGATGAAACATAAAGGAAAATGGTAAGTCTAAAACTTAATGATTTTTAATGCAGATAATACCTATGCCAGTTTAGTAATGAACTCAGATGTTTAATAAGTAAAAGCAGTTCAATCATGACAGCTTATTTTATACGTGATATATATAATAAATGATATATGCATACGATGTAAACAGTAGTTCAATCATGACAGCATAGTTCAACAGTATGGTCTACCCGAGATATTACATTTTCTCAGCAGGGTTGATGCTGTCCTGAGTGACTTATAATACAATGCCAGTGCCCCAGCCATTGCACAACATATCATACTTAACATTAATGGCACGATCGAGTCCAACCTTGAGTGGCCCACACCAACTAATGACGTTCGTCCCATAGTGACCGAACTATTGTGAATGGTTGTACCGTGGTCACGAAACCAATGGATCCAAAGCCCTGTATAACACACATTTGACCATAAAGCTAACATGTATAGTAAGCTCATAACCATTACTACCGCACGTACCGGTGTACCATGTCATATGATGTAAATTATCTTGTCTGTATTTTACATGTATATCATTTTACAAGTCTCACTTGATTAACGTGTTCAACACAACATTTTTCTTAAAATGCCAGAGTTCATGTGCAATACGTATAAATTATAAGAGTTGTAAAATATTCATGTTTTCTCAATACACAAAATAGATGTGCAGTGCATGAAAAATAGCAATGAGCATTATGTGAGTTAAAACTTACCTGAATTGAAAAGTATCTCTAAATACTCTAAAAGATCCGGGTTCTCCAAATCTGTGAAAAACTTTATATTAGTCATAATTCCACTAAAACAACTATAAAGTAAAGAAAACAGGAGCCATGAGACTGTTGGTAAAAATAGGGTTTCCTTGTCACACACTAACCATACGTTCGGGCTCAGGGCCGTACGTCCACCGTGTCACGACGGGCCGTACGTCCGGTCACGATACCGTACATCCGCTATGTGGGTCCTCAGGGAGAACTTCATTTTCTCTCCACTGTTTGCCTATTCTCTGACTTCTAGGGTTACTAGAAACACCCTAAAACCTCCTAGTCTAGATTACAAATTCCATGCAACGTAACAACGCTAAGCTATCAAAAATGCTACCCCAAATGAGATTCAAAGCGTAACTAAGCTAGCAATTACAACTAACATAAAATGAGCAGCATAACGGCGTATTTAAAAAAAGCTAAGGATCGAACGTTACCTCCTTGAAACAAAACCGCAAGAGTTTCGCCTCACGAACGTTTCGAAACACGCAAACACCTCACACACGCTCACAAAACACACTCAAAACACTTTGAAAACACTCTATGAACACTCTGACAGCCTGGGGATGTCTGAAACTTGTGCAAAACACGAAGAGGGTAGGTGGTATTTATAGGCCCAAAAAGTAGCGGATGTCCGGTCAAGGGGCGTACGTCCGGTGGTTCTTGCCCAGTGGTTCAAAGGCTGCCTCGTACATCCATGTATTAACCGGAGGGTATTCCAAAAAGTAGCGTACGTCCGGTGGTCCCACGTACGTTCGCCTGTACGGTTTGCAGAGCATACGTCCGGTGGTCCCCCCTAATATCCGCACTACAGATAAAAGCGTACGTCTGCTCAAAAGTCCAAATTGCCCCTCTAGTGTCCTTAGTGACCCAATGCCCAAATTAACTCCTACAACTAAGCTACTTACACAATAATTTGGGTCACTACACCTGCCCAGGACCCTCCCAGGACTTGACCGGGACTTTACTAAGACTTGATCGGGACCTGCCCAGGACTTTACCAGGACTTACCTGGGACTTTATCGAGACCCGTTCAGGACTTGATCGAGAGCTGCTCAGGACCTACCCGAGACTTGACCCAAATCTGCCCAGGACTTGACCAGAACCCGCTCGAGACTTGACCGTGAGCTGCCCGAGACCTATCCCGGGCGGATCCCGGTCAGGTCCCGGTGGGTCTCAGGCGAGTTTTGGGCAGGTCTCAATCAAGTCCCAGGTGGGTCCCGGGCAGCTCCCGGTCAAGTCTCGGGCAGGTCCATGTCAAGTCCCGGGCAGGTCTCAGGCAAGTCCTAGTAAAGTCCCAAGCGGGTCCCGGTCAAGTCCATAATGGGTCCCATTGAAGTCTCGGGCAGGTCTCGGGCGGGTCCCAGTCAAGTCCCGAGCGGGTCCCAGGCAGCTCCCGGTAAAGTCCTAGGCGAGTCTTGGTAGGGTACGTCAATTTAAGAATGAGATGCTCAAAATTGAAAAATGGTTTACGATTTCTGAAAATTAAAGAAGAATTTTCGGTTAAAATGAACTATTATTTTATGTCGCACTAAACAGCGTAAAATAAGAAAATTATTTTCCTGGAAACCATTTTACGTCGAAAGAAACGGGGCCTAAGTGTATTTTGAAAGGTAATGCATTTAATGCACTACTCTCATTAAAACTTTTGGACAATACTACCCTTCAAAATACACAATAAAAAAAATTGAGAAATTTTGAAATGGAGAGAATATTAGCAATAAAACTGATTTATAGTTAATTTATATAAATTAGTCTAATTAAGTTATATATGTTTACAAATCATGTAAAGAACATATAATTTTTTTATTAATGTCATTAAAAAAAAAAAATGTGAGAAACATATGCTATCGTATAAATTATAGGTGCTGCGCGCCTGCGCCATGTGGAGTTTGGAGTCCCATTTAGGAAAAATCGGAAAGTTTGGGCCTAGCCACCTTAGGGGTACGCCGATTAGGTTTAGGATAGAGATATTGAGTAGTTGTCTATAGCTTGGCAAGGAAAAAAATATGAATTTATACTACCGGGTTTTGGGCGGGGCGGGTCAGTAATCGCCATTACAAAATCTTATTCCTGAATGTCGATCTGGTATGCGTGGGTTACCAAAAGTGCAGCCTGTGGCTTGGTAAGGGAAAAATATGAATTTATACTACTGGGTTTTGGGCCGGGCGGATCGGTTACAGTAATTACAAAATCTTATTTCTGAATGCCGAACTGGGATGCACGGGTTACCAAAATTGCAACCCGTGACTACAGTACAACTAAAGGGATCCGGGCATTTTGAGGCGGGGTGGATGGGGGCGGGTGGGTTTAGTCTACCAAAAGATAAATCAATCGGTTAAGATCACGCCTAATGAAACGGAGGTCACTAGTTCAAATCTCCCTTCTCTCTCTTGTGCGGACATGTCATAGAAAAATAAAAACAAAAACAAAATCAGGTTTGTATCTAATTTATCTCACTCAACTTAAATGCAGATAAAAAATGAAGGGCAGTGGATAATTGATTAATGAGAAACGAATAAACGACGCCGTTTGCTTGGTTTTAATTCGTTACTTTTAGCGCGCCCTCTAAGCCGCTTGCCAACGTCTCAGCTTCAGCAAAGAACAATAAAAAGTAAAAATTAAAAAAAAAGTGACGAGGAAGATGCTGCTTCTGCCTATCAATAATGGCGATTTATAAGCAGAGTCGGACAAAAATATCAGAGTATTTTTTTTAATACCACAAGCATCTACACTTGGGCTCAGGATCCCCGGCTGTTACTACAAAAAAAAAAAAAGGATCCCCGGCTGTCTTTCTTTCTTCACTGTTAGTAAAAATTTCAACTTCAGGGTTTCTAAAGGGGAAGGTAAAGCTTACACAATACTCTGTTTCGCCTCTGAGAGAAGTGAGGAAAATTCAACTTCAAGTCATTTGCAGGTGAGTTCAATTTCCCTTTTGTTCACTCTCATGTTCTTTGAAATCAAACAAACCCACTTTGTATTTTTTCCTTTCTGTCACTTCCCTCTGATAATTGTTCCCAGTTCTCGCTTGCTACTATTATAGTCTCTGTCACACACAGAGTTCAGTAAATTTCTTTATTTCCTTGATCCATCGAAAAGGGTTTTTTGTTTTGGTGCTCTATCACTGAATTTTAGGACAAGTTGACTGTAGGTACAGCTAGTGGCATAGTGCTATTGCTTGAAATTTGATTTGGGTTTATTCCTATCCTATGAAATTTTTTTTGTTTTGTTTTATTTTCTTTTTAATTTTGGCTTTCGGTTTTGTGTTTTATGGCTGAATGTTAATGCTCCGGGAATTTAAGCAGCATTAGGACAGAGAGATTTGAGTATTGAAATTATTTTTGCAAACAATGATTTAGTAGCTCACTAGGTTTATTTGGGCTGTGCATGCATTACCTGAAATGAGGCGCTCATCAGGGTTTGATAAGCTGTGTCGGATGGAAAAGCGGAGATGGGTTTTCATGGTGGGCGTGGTGGCTGTTACATACCTGTTGTTTCAGTCCCTACTGCTTCCATATGAGAATGCTCTCCTGTCCTTATTGCCGGATGGTGAGATTCCGGTACGTGCTGAAAGTAGCTTCCTGGCTGTACATTCTGCTGCCAAGTCTGTGATGGTTCGTAACCCGCTAACAGTTAATGCGTCAGAGTTGAGTAATGATTCGATGGTAGTTGAGGTGGTGAGAACTGAGGGTGTTGGACGAGCAATTGAGAATGGTGGTGGGTTAAAGGGAGAGGATAGTGATGCAGAAAATGGTTTTGCATCTGATGAGAAAGGCCTGGATAATGATTTTGAACTTTTTGTGGGTGGAAATCTAAATAGTGGTTCTCCTCCATATGAGAATGTTGTACATATGAATGATAGTTCGGCTTTGGAGATTGTTAAGAATGAGGAAAATAGTTCTGTTCTGGATGAGTCCGGTGGCGTCTCTCTAGAGCAGACTGTGAAACCAAATAATGGAGTTTCTGTGGGGAAAAATCCTGAAGAGAATACAAGTCTGAAATCAGAAAATTCGAAGGATGCTGATACAACTATTATATCCCCTCCATTGGCACTGCCCAGAACAGCTTCATCAATCACCATCACTCACATAGAAAACGTGGTGTCGAATGCAAGCTCTTCTGCTCTACAACGTGAAGGCGCGACTTTAAAAAATGATTATGTACTGATGAATAGTACTGGAAAGAAAGAGATGAGGTGCAACATGCCACCAAAGTCAATAACATCATTATATGAGATGAACCGCATACTAGCGCGCCACCGTCGTTCAATGGTATAAAAAAAATTTGATATTTAACTGCACCATTTTCTCAATACTTAAGTTTTATGCAGGAAACTTGACTTCTTCAAATTGGTTTTGTAGAGGCCAAGACGGTCTTCTGTACGTGACCAGGAGATTGTTGCTGTGAAGTCACACATTGAGCATGCGCCTGTTGTAATAAATGATCCAGAACTTTATGCTCCTCTCTTCCGAAATGTTTCCATGTTTAAAAAGTAAGCCTATTTTAGTTGTACAGGATTGATATATGTTTTAAAGTTGAAGGTTAATTTTCCATTTTCATAAATGGGCTCTGGACCAGAAATTTTTTGCCATCATCAGTTCATACCTGCTCTACTTTCATCTATGATGTGTAATGAACACTACCTTAGGCCATGGCTAAGATTTAGAAAGAGAAGTAGCAAAATAACAAAGCAACGCATCTATACTAGCCAATCATGTACGCCCCATGCTCTTGGTAATTCTATTGTTGTACAAAATTCAAACTTCCATTTGGTTGCTTCTTCAGGAGTTACGAACTCATGGAACGCACACTCAAAGTGTATGTCTACAGGGATGGAAGCAAACCCATCTTTCATCAACCAATACTCAAGGGATTATATGCTTCGGAGGGATGGTTCATGAAATTGATGGAGGGAAATAGGCGTTTTGTTGTGAAGGACCCTCGAAAGGCTCACCTGTTTTATATTCCATTCAGTTCACGGATGCTAGAGTACACCCTTTATGTACGCAACTCTCATAACCGGACAAACCTTCGCCAATATTTGAAGGACTACTCAGAGAAAATTGCAGCAAAATATCCTTACTGGAATAGAACGGGTGGAGCAGATCATTTTCTTGTTGCCTGTCATGATTGGGTATGCTTCCAATGTATCTTTCCTTTCTCTTGCTTTAACTATCATGATGAGAATAATGGATGGTACTTTAGAAGTGGATTTAAGTTTGATAACTTGATGGTGACAGATTCATGGTAACTATTTCCAATCACATTTGACTATGCCAATACCACATCACACTATTGAGGTTGCTTTAGTCATTTAATGTGGGTTACTGGTGTTGTGTTCAAAATGACAAAAGCACAATATGTGAAATAGCAAGTTATGGCACAGTTGTGCATGCTAAATTTAGCCCTTATCACTCCACTTTAATGTGGCATTTGGTTCGTGGAATCTAACATCTTCTTGGCCTCCACATCCCCATGAATGTGATGCCCGGAAATGTGACTAAACTCACATTTGGGAATGAGATTAGGATTCTGATAGGACTTTTTGGAATATGAGATTTCCATGTTTGTTTCACTCCTAGGCATCATCTAGGAATTATTTATTCTTCCCTAAATATTCTTATGTTTTTATCACATTAAACATTGCTGAAATTTCATGGGTTGACAATGAATGTGATGTTGGCCATGATGATTTTTTAATGCTACTTTTATAAAATCAATGATGCAAGTCTATGACCTAAAGTTTGGAATGTAGAACCAGGATTTTTTTTTTTTTTTGATAAGTAGTAGAACCAGGATTTTTGTGCACGAAACTTCTATCTCAACCTTATAAGTCGTATTTCTTTGTGATTGTTCAGTAAATGGTACATTTTTTACCTGGTGGTGGAAATCACGGAACCTTCAATTCATATTTGTCTATTAATCTTGTGTCAAATTAAGCATATTAAAAGAGTATACATTGAGTTGGAGAGAATAGTGACACAATTCAAAGAAGAAAAAAAAGATTTGTCATAATATATTATTCACATTACACCCATATAAACTCTTCATCGAGCTTGTTATAATGAAGCTACATTAATTTTAATAAAATTTTATTTATTTTATTTCAGTGACATGCAATTCAACTCCATGGTTTTATTTTCCCTTCAGAAGGTGCAACTGACAACACAAAAGCCTTTTATATATGCACATTCTCTCGTTTCTATTTTTGATGGGTTAGTTTTATTGATTCCTTTTTTGTGTTAAAAGGAATGTGAGGATTTTTGTCTTAAAAAAAAAAGAAAAAAAGAGAACTTTCCTAAGGGCAAGGGAATGTGGATTCCACCTCCATTTAAGTGCAACCAAACAAGGTAAGGAATCCTAAAATATTACCCCCTTCCAATGGCCTTATAAATGTATTTAAACACTGTATGTGGTTCTGGATGTGTATGCTGTGTTTGCATATGTATATTTAATATGATTTTTACTGTTCTAGGCTCCATACGAGACAAGGCACCATATGGAACATTGCATAAAAGCCCTCTGCAATGCTGATGTGACTGCTGGCTTCAAAATTGGACGGGATGTGTCTCTTCCAGAAACATATGTCCGGGCTGCCAGAAATCCTCTTAGAGATCTTGGAGGAAAACCTCCATCTCAGAGACACATTCTTGCCTTCTATGCTGGAAATATGCATGGCTATTTACGTCCTATCTTGCTGAAGCACTGGAAAGACAAAGACCCTGATATGAGGATCTTTGGTCCAATGCCTCCTGGCGTTGCAAGCAAAATGAATTACATCCAGCACATGAAGAGCAGCAAATACTGTATCTGCCCCAAGGGTTATGAGGTGAACAGCCCACGTGTGGTCGAAGCTATCTTCTATGAGTGTGTTCCTGTGATTATATCTGACAACTTTGTGCCACCATTTTTTGAGGTTTTGGATTGGGGGGCATTCTCATTAATTGTTGCAGAGAAAGACATTCCCAACTTGAAAGACATACTGCTTTCAATACCCAAAGAGAAGTATCTTGAGTTGCAGCTGGGGGTCAGGAAGCTTCAGAAGCATTTTCTCTGGCACGCTAAGCCCTTGAAGTATGATCTCTTCCACATGACTCTTCATTCAATTTGGTACAACAGAGTTTTCCAGATAAAACTTAGATAAAGTTTGTGCTTTTCTGGCAAGCATTTACAATTTGGAGAAAAGCATTGAGGGATGTAGAAGTGTACAGAATCATCTAGCCCGTGAAATGGAAACGAGGCTCTTGCTTACCATCTGCCTGTGCATTCTTCCTGTCAAACTATGGAAAGAATTTCTGTTGGAATGTGGGAATGGACTCATCGAGAACTTGTAAATGGATTCTCAGAGTGAGTGATGCTTTCGTTCTATGTATCTTGTAGCATATCTTTCTCTTGTAAATATATATGAGAACCCAGAATCCTTTTTAAAATGGAGTGTTCCCTTTTAGAAGGAGTTTTTTGGCGCTGTCTTACCATTCAATTGCCCCCCTCTTTTTACCTTTCTATGAATCTTTAATCAACTTAATGTTTATATCTATTTTTTAAGTGTGGAATTTATGCTGATATAGATCACTGAAAACTATATGAATTTGCAGCAGAGTGTATCTTTTTTTTTAATATAACCTGTCACTATGTATGCACATGTTGATGCTAATACCTGTGATGAACAAGCGACAGACCTAGAAGCCAATAAAAGAAAGAAGAAAGAACAGAATGTCTTCCAACCAAGCAAACAAAAAGCAAAAAACACGGCCAAAAAGTTGATTGTTTGGAGATTTCTGTCTCTGCTTGAAGTAAAACTAAAGGATCATCAATGATGGGGTGTACCGTGTACCAAAGTAAAGCACAACAATGCTGACTGGTTTTAGATGCGGAGAATGGGCTACGGGTTCAGGCTTCATGATGCCAGTTGTCCACTATTACCCAATATTTAGTGGTACCCAACACGCCACGTGTCTCTTCCCTTCACAGCCAAGCTACTCCCTCACTGAATATTCATCATTCATTGACTACTTTGTTGGCCGGTCCCGCATATTCACACGCTTACTTTTCGAACACACAGTAACCCAACACGTACTCTGCCAAAGCCCCGATTTGTCTCCGAGGTTACCAATTTAAGAAATTGAGCCAGTGCCAGCTTAACTTCTAATGATTTTTTGCCATCCATTTTTCCCATTTTAGTACTATATTTTTTTATTTAAATATTTAGATGATGTGGTAATTATAATTAACTATCAGATTTGTTTTGTTTTGTTTTTTTTTTTAAAAAAAAAGGATCGATCCAATGATTAGTTAGGATTTAACATTATCATTGTGGGATAAAAATGTGATACAATAGTCTTACTCTTTTTGGAAATGAGATATAATATATACTGCATTTTTATCACACAATTGTTATTAGAACTATTACATCAACATTATAAGATAAAAATGTTTTATATTTTCATTTTTCCGAAATATCTTAAATGAGTAATGTTACATAGTAAATATCAGATAAATATCTCAAAAAACTAACGTGACAAGATATAGTAGCCCTTGAATCAACCATAGTATATATATAATGGCTATTTAACTTCTTGTATCAAATATTACCAAATGCTAAAGTGGTTGTGCTAACTAGACTTTAGATAAAGTTGAGGGTTAATAACTTTTTTAGTACTAGGGTTTGCACTTTTTTTATTTTTTTCTCACTTGGGTTTTTAAAACAGTCAAAAATGGTACTTGACATATGGAAAAAGATGAAATTGATAACTCCGTTAGATTCCGTGTAAGAAAATTAATGATTTGCCATGTGTCACTCCCAAAATATGCCACATGTCATAAAATTAAATAATAATAAACTAAACCTACAAAAAAATAAATAAATATAATTGAAGCCACCCCATTTTGGCCAATGGCCAGCCACCCCAAAGCCCACCATAGGCCATGGGGGTGGCCGAACTGCTAATGCTACCTCTCTAGGGGTGGCTTCAGCCACTTTTAGACCGGCCTTGGCCACCCCCAATGGCCAAAATGGGTTGGTCGGCCACCTCATGCAATTTTCAAAAAAAAAAAAAAAAAACAATGTTAGGTTTAGTGTTTTTTTTTAAAAACAATTTAGGACACGTAACATATTTTGAGAATGAATTTTGAGAATGACATGTGGCAGATCGTTAATTTTCTCTCACAGAATCTAACTAAGGTATCAATTCATCTTTTCCCAATAGGTCCGGTACCATTTTTGACCGTTTTGAAAACTTAGGTAAAAAAAAAAAATGCATACCGGGTACTTAAAAAAGTTATTAATCCTAAAATTAATAATTAATTAAGATTGCCGCATTATTATGAGGAAAAAAAAAAAAAAAAGTGATTTCTATCCTTACTAATTATTAGCCCAAACCAGGGAAAAGTAATTGATTCTTGCGGTTGAAGCGAACTTAGGTGGGCCATAGCAGATTCAAAAAAAAAAAGCAACTGGATAATGTTCATCTATCGCTCCATTCACATTCCATAGCTCTCCCTTTCATTCTGTTGGTAACGTTCCCAATATCTTTTTTTCTTTTTTTTGGTAATTTCCTTTTCATTCAATTAATTCACTTTGTTTGTTTTTTCTTTGGAATTTCAAACTTTATTGGGAATGGCGTACGGGGTTCTACTTCTTTTCCTTTTTCCCTCTATAAATTTAAAATGGTTTTGATTCTGAAGAATAACCTCTTTCTGGGTTTCGCAGATTTGAGTCTGTCTTTCAGAGTTCGGCTTCAAGTTTTGAATTTCGATAGCGTAAGTCACTCACTGACAGCTTCGTTACATGCGTGCATGTTTAGATTAGCCTGATAAGAAATGGGGTCGGGTTTTTTGTGTTTTTCTAATTATACATTGATTTTCTCATCTGGGTATAGTTGTTGTTAAATGCTGAGTTTGATTCGTTGTTTGTCTTTCTAGGTGAATGTGGAAACTGGAAGTGGCTATGCTTGATTTGATTTCTATTTTCTTTTCTTATATTGTTTGTGATAGTCATAAAGCAATGGGTTTTGTGCCTTGAAGAGAGATATGCTCATTTGATATTGCTTTTAGCTGAATGTCTTATTTGATTTCAGAGAATCAGAATGTTTCAGTCCCATCACCTCCTGCCAGGATCCAAAATTGAATTGTGAATTTAAAAGAGGCCATTCCATTTCTCCTATTCCTCTGGTTTGACATTTTTCCATCTATTTTTATGAATATTAACAAAGCATTATTAATTTCCTCGTAAAGGTGCATTTTAACATTTTATTCTAATTTAGTTCGGTGAGATTTGATTGTAAGACGTAAATCCCACATCCCTTGAGTGCCTGAGCCAATGCCTTCTCCGTTTAGCTAAGCATTAAGTTTCTCTTTTATGAAGGTTGGATGGATGTTAATCATCCCCTTAGGATGCCCCGCCAACCAAAAGTCCTTTGATTTTGCAGTTTTGAGTAAATGAGACACTGTTCTGCTTAGAGATGGTTCTCTTTTCTTGAAAAATCTTTCTGTGATTTAGGATTTCTCTTTCCCTGTAGTCTAAGGCTTTATGTCCAATTAATAAAGTTTTTTCAGTGCTAGGACATCCCCTTTGTATGCTTCAGCTTGGATTGGAAACCGTGTCCTCTAAGTTGTGTTAATTATGTTGTTGAATGATTTCAGGTTTCTAAGAACTCATGGGAGATGTACATATTGAAACAGAAGTATCTGAAATCCCTTCATCAGTGAGTACTAAAACCTGAGTGTTGAGGATGGCTCAGTATATGCCTTGAGGAATCTTGATGTTTCATTCTGTGGTGTCTATTATTTATATATTTTGTTTCTTCTTGTAATTCAATCACATCAGGTCGGACATTTTTCAAGTAATTGTTACCTCCAAGAAGTACATGGTCATCAAAAAAAGCATTTGGTAAGACAAATTTTCTGCTCTTTATCATGTGTTTGTGTGTCAATGTTTTTATTTCTTTACATGAACACCAATGACAAGTTAGTCTGATGGTATGAATAGATGCTGAGAGATTTAGAGTTCAAAATTTGTGTAGATGAACTGGTCTGGATAGTTTCCATACAGCCCATGAAGTAGGAGTTGTATTGACCTAATGGATTCATCTATTGTTTGGCCACTTATCAAGAACAAAGATCATCTGTGTCTGGCAAAAGCAAAAAAAAAAAAAAAGTTATAAATCTTCAAAATGTAATTTGTGGGTGCTACAGTATCGGCTGTTCCTTCCCTATCCTATCTAATAGAGGAAGTCAGTTGAGAAGGAAGTCCTATAGCTGTACTAAAGGAAAGCAATTGAGCTTCTGGGTCCCAGGACTTAAGCCATCAATTTCGCTTAGCTTATACAAGGTTTTCCCATGTAGAAAGTGAAAGGATTATTGGGAGATCAATCTTGTCTCATCTATGTCGTTGTAGCTTTAGTTGATGTGAGAGCTTGTTCTCTGTATCTAATCGAGGTTGTTGTATCAGGTCCATGGTGATGCTGTGACGAACACTAGTCTTTTTATGGATGTTCTGGGATATTATTCGTTAGTGGATGACATTGTCACCCATCTCTTAACTCTGGCTAGTTATGTGAGTCACCAGTTCATTCAATGTATTGGTGAGTTTCTTCTTTGTTTAATATACGCTGAAGTTAGTGACATGTATCCTTGTCATCAAAACACTACTACCTTCAAAATGTAGGATGTTTTGTAGTTTGCAGTTCTATGATCATCTATGTTTTTGAAACAAAATGGCTGCATTTTGGCATACTATTGTTATTGCAGAGGATCTCGTATTTAGAGATGTCAATAGATGCTCAAAAGATTTGGGGGTTCTTTCTTCTGAACAGCATCCAAGATATTTGTGCCACAGCATTTGTAGACCTGTTACTAGCCGTACAGTCCTGGAAGGAAAAACTGCAGAGCTCAGGGAAGAATTGCTTGTAAATACAATATCTGAAGTTGTCGAAAATAACTACAGCTATGGGGGTGTCCCTATTTTTTTTCAAGGGTAAATGCTCTCTTTCCATTAAGATTATGTATGATTGTAATGCCTACAGAAACACAACCGTGCATATTTATGTGATAGTCAAGCCAGTTTGATCAAACCTGAAATTCTCACAATCAACCTGTATGGTATTCTTAAATGGGTATCCTTTGTATGAACTAGTTGTGTCTACTGAGTACTTGTGTATGGGGGACCCTCTGTTTAAGGGCTAACCACTATATGGTGCAAGATATGGTAGTATTTAAATAATGGTAGTGCAGCTCCTTAATATTTTGATTATATATTTTGGTTATCTTCATCCTTCAGTTGCTCTGGATGTAGGTTGATGCTTCCATTATTCAGTTTACGATTTTCCTGGAGGTTGGCGTTATACTCCTGGAAACAGTCTTTTTCTTACATTAGATGCATTCAAGTGCAAGTTCGGAGGTAAAAGTAGGTTTTAATATGAAAACTGGTGGGTTTATGTGCCATAATAGAGTCTGTGGATGGTCTAGTTTTTATTTCAGTTGATTTTATATTACTTTGAATTATTAATTCCACACTTTCACATTAGTTTAGCTTTGGTTTGGTTCTCATATAACATTGATACTCGTTTTGTTGTCTTCAGCATTATATTTCGGCTGCGCAAAACTTTGCGTGGTTCTTCTGATGACATTGGATGGTTGCAATGCACTCCTGGAGTGGCTTCTGTTGAGGATGGGACGCCAAGATTCTTGGAATTGCTTGCAAGCATAAGGTACCAGTTGAAGTTGCTAAACGTTTGTTCAAGTTCTGTTACTGAACATTGTGCTCTTTGAACTGATGCTTTTATATCATCAGGACTTTCCAAGGTCTATTTCCATCATTTTGCTACCCATAACATGTCATCATTTATGTTTGAATAGTAACGCTGGGGCTTTTTTTTTTTTTTTCCTTCTAACTAATGGGTGCAAAAGTTGTAGTTGTTTTCTAACAACTCTATAATCTAAGATAGTAAATTTATATTCTTGTGACTTTTTTCTTCTTCATGCTGTTTATAAAGTTCAATAATATATTCTTATATTAGTTCATACTTCTTGGTATGTTCTGTTTTCTACTTACAGAAATGGAGAGCACAAACTTCCTAATTCATTTGTTTATCTACTAATTCCAGGTATGAGAAGATCCCTTTGTCCAGAGTTTGGTTTTTATTCATTGTAAATTCAGTTGATGTGGTATTTTAACCTGGCAGGCCTCTTTAGTAATCATGGTCCCTTGTATTTCGTGGGTGCTAAAAGATTCTTTTCAAAGATGGGTCTAGCTTGTCATATTGCAAAAATTCACAGTGAGGTAATAAAATTGGTACAAGGCCAATATTGACCAGGGTGCATGAAATTCATTTGCTAACTATGTTTTTAATTCATTTATTGTTGTTGTTGTTATCATTCTTATTTAATGACTACTTCACTTGTGTATTCATGTGACTTCAATCTAGTGTCGGCATAAGTGATCTCTTTTGGATATTCATCATAGATTAGTGATTTAGACTAATCAATTATAGTTTCCGTTGTACTTTCCAAAGAGGAAAATGGCCACACAAATTCTTGACATATTTATTTTTCACGATTATCATAAGAGAATCCTCCATTTAAATCATGATGAATATCACCATGTTCAAAAAACATGTAGAACTCCAGACGCTTTTGGAGTTCTTGCACTTGTCTCCTTAACTCAGCTACTTTGATGTCACGGAGTTCTCTTTCACAAGCTGGAGTCAATTCAACATTTGGCCTGCGACGGACAACAATTTGCCATGAGTTATGACAATCAAAGTTCTGATACCAGACTCTTTTTGAGTGAGCAAGGAGGCGACACAAGCACACACTCAAAGGGTTAGATAATCTAACCACCCCAAGTGGATAACACCAATGGGATATAGAATATCACCACCCAAAGGATTCCAACAAGGGATATAGAGCTTAGAAATGCTCGCCACTCTAAGGAACCCTAGAGATACAGAGCAAGGAACTCACCACCTCTCGGAATCCACCAAAAATTATGAGTTAACAAGAACTATTTCTTCCCAAAAGTTAAAGGCTGATTCTAATTCAAATCACACTCTCTATATCTTTTCTATTCATGCCATGAGTTTTAAATAGACTAACTTGAAACAGCCCTCCAAGCATAGGTAATTAAAATTTACACTTACCAAGACAAAACATTTAATCTAAAACAATGAATATTGACTAGATATAACCATCAATACTTAGAAACTATGACGTCAAGAGAACTTCAATAATTTGTTGTATTCTGCCAGCTCAGACATCCTGTAGTAAAATGGCCATAACTTCTAGAAAACTCCAGATTGCACTCTGTTTGATGCGTTGGAAACTAGATACATTGAGTTTTCCAATGGTATATGGCTTGCTGGCTAATTATTCTGGGATCATCCCAGAATTAATTTGAAAATACCTCAAAATTGCTGGCTCACCATCTGTTATGACTTCACCATATTGATGTTCAATTTTTATTAAGTCATTTGATTGGTTATGGAATACCTCGTTGTCAGTTTTGAATTTTTCTTCCTTTCCCTCTATCTTTTTTGTTTCCATACATGTCATAAAACTATGCTAGTGTGACTTGTTTCTTAAGATATTTCTTGTATGCAGGCCTCAGTGGAACACAATGCATGGGAACTGAAGCAATATATCGAGGAGCTTTACTGGGGATCTGGCAAGTGTGTAATGTTGCTAGGGCACAGCAAGGGTGGTGTTGATGCTGCAGCTGCATTATCAGTTTACTGGTCTGATTTGAAAGACAAAGTTGCTGGTTTGGCACTGGTTCAGAGCCCCTATGGCGGCACCCCTTTAGCTTCTGATATTCTCCGTGAAGGCCAGATTGCTGACAAAGAAACCCGAAGGATCATGGAGTTCTTGATATGCAAGCTAATTAAGGTATTCATTTCCTGCTGCCCCCC
>CM017321.1:47295270-47413607 GCA_006937295.1 Carpinus fangiana | reverse complement strand
CCCCCCCCCCCCCCCCCCCCCCTTCCTCCCTAAAAAAAGGGACACAGAACTAAAAGTTATGCTTGAGGGCATCTCAAACTCATGCGAGAAGAATTGAAGTTTAAAGAACTTAAATTTCATAGTGGGGAGCTCTTAGATGCTAATGACTTGTTGTCATAGGTCTTGATACTTTTTCATGTCATCTTTCTTTTAGATATCCTTTCCTGCTTCATACACCAGCCCGCTTCCTTTCCTGTTAGAATTTTCAAGTGCAAATTCTTTTGCTGAATTTTATTTTGTGTTTCATCATTCTTTATATTTCCTGTTGTTCAGGCCAGTTTACTTATTAGGCTTTGGTGTAGTTTTGATAAACTGTCGATGATCTCATGCTGTATAGAAATTCTTGTTATGGTATGCTGATTTTTCTTTAATATTCTGATAATGTATACGTCAAACATCTATATTAGGGTGACATAAGGGCATTGGAGGACCTCACATATGAGAAGAGGAAGGAGTTCATCATGAAGCACAAGCTTCCTGAGAACATCCCATTGATCTCCTTCCACTCTGAAGCAAGCATAGCTCCTGGTGTCCTTGCAACAATGACCCACATAGCCCATGCAGAACTTCCCTGGCTTCCTTTACCAAACCTTGGGAATGAGGAGCCTGATAGTTTTGGACGTCAGGTGCCTGTAGTGATTCCTCTATCTGCTGCCATGGCTGTGTGCGCACTCCACTTGCAGCTCAGGTATGGGGAGAAGAGTGATGGTCTAGTGACGTGCCGTGATGCGGAAGTTCCAGGCTCGGTTGTAGTCAGACCAGACCAGAAGCTTGACCATGCCTGGATGGTGTACTCTTCAAGGAAGAAGAATCCTAGTGTGCCTGATGCTTGTGAAATGTGTGAGGCTCTTCTTACTCTGCTTGTGGAGCTTGGGAAGATGAAGCAAGGAGAAAGGAAATAATCCATAATTAAAAACAGGGCTTTTTTGGTCATAGCATGTCTACTGAAGTTTGATATCATGTTTCCATAACAACGGTTCAGAAGCAATGAATGGTAGCAAAATCCAGCTACTTAGTTGCGGATACGTTCTCATTGAAGTGCCCAATGGTTTTGGAGATGAGAGCCTATACAGTATGGAGGGTGAGAGCCCTATGGCTATGGAGTATGGACAGGGTATTGGACAAATATGAACTGCTTTTTTTTTTCTTTTCTTTTTTCTTTTCTTTCTTTTCCTTTCCCGGGTTGGGGAAAAGTTCTTAACATTATGCAGGACTTGAACTAAAGTTCATTCCATGTTGTTTCCAATTTGTCATGAGGCTAAGGACAATTGTTGTTTATTTTGTACCTCATTCAGAATTCTACATTTTCTGAATTTTAAATGGATATATATATATATATATAATTGTTTTCTCATGTAATTGACATCTTGAAAATATGTTGTTTTGCTCATAATGAAAATCATTAATATTTTTGTCTAACTTCATATAATTAGTAATTTTTATTTACAATATGAATATATAATATAGAGTAACTAGAAAATCAATCTAATAATTTTTCAGTTGATTTTTATGGAAAAACAAAAAATAATAATAATAAAATTGACAAAAAAAAAAAAAAGGCAAAATCATATATAGTCTCTAGGTTTTCATTTGATTTGGATGTAATCATTGGCTTTCTAATTTCAAAATTAAGGTCCTTAGACTTAGAGCATTCTATGATACTTTATAATTTATAGGGTTAAATACTTCATTAGTTTATAGGGTTTGAAAATTTTATTTTTTTCTCCCTAGGGTTTAAAAAGTGACCAAATTAGTCCTTGTGGTTTTGAAAAGTGACCAAGTTAGCCATTCCGTCAGTTGACCGTTAATTGACTTAACGGACTGACACGTAGACCAATTAGATGTTGGCACGTGATCACCTAATTAAATTTTTTATTTTTTTTAAAAAAAAATTCAGAAAAAAAATATTTTTTTTTTTTAAAAAAAAAACTTAGGGTGGCCAAAACCATGAGAAAGGGAACATTCCTTCTTCTTTCTCAAGATTTCCCTTCATCGATTGTTGCTCGCAATTTGCAGGAATGGCCAAAAGGGTCACCAGAAGAAATAGTGCAAAATGCTGTGAAGTCATGGGAGATGGAGCTCTCATACAAGACCCGCTTGAAGGACTTCAAGACCATAAACCCTACAAGTTCAAGCTCTTCGTTAATGGTAATAAACAATTACTACCCATCAGTTTTTAAATCAAAATTAACCTTCACGATCGAGCTCTTCTAATTCTCCATTTCATTTGAATTGTGCGGCAGGAAGAGAGGGGTTATCCGGGGAAGAAACCACCCCCTTGGCTCCATGGGGTGGTTACGAGTTTTTCTTTTTTTTTTTTTTTTTTTAAAAAATATATTTTTCTAAATATATTTTTTAAAAATAAAAAATTTAATTAAGTGGCCAGTTGTTAACTTTTAATTGATCCGCGTGTCAGTCCGTTAAGTTAACTAACGGTTAACTGACGGAATGACTAATTTGGTCACTTTTTAAAACTACAATGACTAATTTGGTTACTTTCCAAACCCTAGGAAGAAAAAAATAAAATTTTCAAACTCTAAGCCCTAATTTATAATCATGTAGAGTTTATAATAGAGTGAGACCTAATTTGATTACCAATTGCCTTGCAATCTATGATACTTTGTGCGTGTGTGTGTGGTTTTTTTTTTTTTTTTTTTTTTTGAGAAAATACCTGAAAACTGTGAAAAATAATTTCGGGAAAAAAAAAAGGACAAAATAAATGGAACCTTAATAATGGGACATTCAACCCATCAAACCACCATACCACAAGTCTATTATCAACATGACTGCATGAATATTATTATTATTATTATTATTATTATTATACATTTTAACGGATAGATTCATACCTCCTTTTTTTAATTGCATTGATGGGTCTGACTTTATAGGAAGCAACTAATTCATATATTTAAAGATTCTAATTTTTTTTTTTTTTTTCAAAATAAAAACATTAACAAAACACCAACTACTAAAATTACTCTCCAAAACATACTAACGAAACAACCTTAACTTCGGTAATACAACATAAAAGCGTCTCACGGAAGAAAAAAAAGAAAAAAAGAAGACGATATTTATATAGCTAGCCATACTATACAATATACTAATCCAACTAAATTTATATGGAAGTGCTCGTCAATCATTGAATTTTTTTAGTTAAGAGATTATTCAAAGACCAAGGACGGACCTCCTCCCCCCTCCAATTCTTAAGGGAAAAAAAAAAAAATTAAGACTACCGACCCCTAACAACAAAATTTTGTTGACCCCTACCCCAACTCTTAATAGTTTTTGGTTCTGTTCCCGCCAAAGACTAATGGGTATTGTCACATCTATCTAATAAGATAAATATAAGATAAAAGTGTATTATGTAACATTTGCGCACACATTATTTATATATATATATATTAAATGATGTTGTATATGAATGTGGTGGTGTTAAATTAAAAGATGCAGCATTGTTGCAGGGGTTGTACCGTGTGAATGTGTGATAATCAAGTGTCTGATTTGGTTTATTGGTGTCCTGCCATGGCCCATGACATTCACGTAAATGGTAAGCGGGACAAGGTGGGTGAATTTATTGTATTTTTATTCCACTTCATATAATGATGTGGACCCCATTCTCATTCCTATATTTTGGAGCCCATTAAAAGCCTGGCTCTTCAATCCCACTACAATAAATTTTCGTATACCGAGAGGGACTTGGTAGGCCCAAAGCGTTTCCAGCCCATTAACTTATACCCTTTAATTTTCTAATCCATAGAAATAATAGAGAGAGTGAATGAGCGCCTGCGATTCTTATCGTTTAGGCCCCTTCTGAGCAGCGCCTCGCCTAAATGGGATAGCTACAATTGACCTCTCCCTCTAACCTTTTTATCTATAAAAAAAAAAGAAAAAAAAAAAAGAAATTGAAGCAACCCATTTGGTTATTTGCTGTGTTGCATCGTTCCCACGATGTTTTGGACATTGTCCAACTTGATATAAAATTATTAATTTAATTAATATTCTAAGTTCTAAAACTTCTCTTCAAGTATGGGTCCAAAGACTCCAAACTCTCTCTTAATTTAAATGAGAAGTGAATTGATGATGAAGACAAAATTCGAACTTGCAACCTCAAGTAATATTACTCTTTACACTTATCTATTATTCTTATTTTACATCAGCTGATGTGACGTATTATAATTAGTTTTTTTTTTTTTTAAGTGACTGGCATACATGAAAAGCCACTTAAAACATGCCATATCAGTCAGTGTGAAATGGGTGTGAATAGTAGTATTACTCTATGGCATCTGCTTTGATACCGTATTAAATCACAATTTATCTTAAAAACTTAAACTAATAAAAAATAATTGATTTTAATCTTTTAATTAGTATTCTAACCACATTTCCTCAAGCATCTTTGCACCCATGTGGAATATTTCACTTTTACATGTAAAGAATAACTATAATTCAAATTCAGGACTATGCACTCTAGTGATCATAGATCGAGTAAACTATTCATTAATTACTTCAAGAAATAGTGAATCTGATCACATAATCGAAACTCTAATGCCTTTTAATTGTTCCATTTTATTTTTATTTTGAAAAATAACATCAAAATTTAGAGGGTTATTTCAAGAATGCATATACAAAACTCTACAAGTAAAGCGTTACCATGCAAGCATTAAAGGCAAATAAGGAAAAAAATAATAATAATATATATATATAATAGTGTAGTTTCTCATTTTTCCCCAACAAAAACAATAAAACATATGCACCTATGACATCATTCCAACGTGAGAGTTACAATTTTTACACTTATATATATATATATATATATAAAATGGAAAATATATAGAAAAGAAAAGGAGACATATTGGATTTGGAGGCGACAAAAACATTGATGTCACGGTTACTCGGAGATACAATGCTCTGTGCATATATACAACACGAGCCTCTTGCTATCCATTGGTTAGAAATCAGCAGCATTCAAGATTGGTACCATGTTAGGCATTTTTTTTAGTGGCATTTATAGTGCATGGCATCGATCACGGAAAGTCACCGGAAAAGTTTAGGTGACCGTCTGGTACTGCACACACCGCACACTATAGTCTCTCAATTATTCTGATTCATATCATTTGTGAAGTTACGCTAAAATAAAATAAACGGCGGTAAAACTTCTTCTTCTTTTTTTGAGAGTAGACCGGCCAATATTTTCCAGCTAGCCATACCATATATATAGTTGGCATTGGTCAGGAAAGATATATTTATTTAAATTATGTTTATTACAGCATGCACGCAGGAATTTTGAAGATGCATATATGGATTATTAAAGAAATGAGTGAGAGAGAATTGAAGGTGAACAGGTTGTAGAGTATGGGTGGCACATGAGGTGCATGTGAATGAGATAGAGAATAAGCCCCAGCATTGACATATTTGTCTGCCAGAAAGAGGGAGGGAGGGAAATAAGATGAAGAAGCAAACACCAGGTGGCTCCTCGCATTTAATGAATCAAAAAAGCTTGGCCCCCTTCTCTGCAACCCACTCGAATTGGTTCATTTTTCAATCACAATCTACATTTACATCTCCGAGTAACCGTGACATCAATGGTTTTTTTGTCGCCTAGCCTCCAATATATATGCATGTCTCCTGGCCTTTTCTATATCTTTTTTATAAAGAAGTGTAAAAATTTTAGCTCTTACGTTGGAATGATGTCATGGGTGCATATGTTTTTTTTGTTTTTGTTGGGGAAAAATGAGAAACTACACTATTAGGACACAGTAAGAGAGAGAGAGAGAGAGGCTTAGAAGCAGGGCTCACTAAGACAACTACCGATTCAGGCATTTAATGTTGATAGAAAGAGGAGCCAATTGTGGTTAAGAGCGTACTTTGCTCCTGCCTCCTTGGCCGATGTGAGACTAGGTTTCACGTTTTCTTTTTTTAACACAATACAAGGGATGCGAGGAAAGGCAAAAACAAAAATGGCACTGTCAGAAACTGAATAAGAAGAGAGAACGATTCGGAAGCGGCACCTGAGTACTGATGAATAATATAACGTAATAAGATCCAAACCTACAAGCTTAATTAAGCTCATGTTATATTATAATATCACTAGAAAACTTCCCAATAAATTAATTTTAATTTCCTAACAAATATTATCTGAACCAATGATTATGTGTATTATCGTCAAATGAAACGGTATATCAGAAATTGTTTCCAAGAGACAGATCAATTGAGTGGGATCACGCTCTTATACGTGTAGACATGTCAGAAACAAAAAATTACCACCTAAAAAAAAAAGAAACGGTATATCAAAAAGTAATTTGGTTTAACAAAAGTAAAGTTGGCATGGGAGCCATTAAACTAAGGAGAAATTTCTAAACCAATCCATGGTGTACATGTTTGGGCTTAATTGTCTCAAATCAATCTCTAGCTAGCTGGGTTCAAAAAATGTTTTAAATCCTACTAGATGAAGGATGGCCACCCATTCCTTTGTAAGGGGAGGCCTCCCCTCACAGATGAATGTTGCCGTTTTTTAAAAAAAGAAAAAGAAAAAAAAGAATATATATAATTGTAATTTATAAGGGTTTCATTAGAAAAATAGATACAATTTGTATGAAATTGAACAGAATGATCAATTTGAAAAGACTTGCCACAAAAAATTATAATAATGTGTATGCCTCATAGATTGATTTAATGCAAACCTAAACTAATAGGTATCCCACTTCCTATTACATAAATGTCATTTAGTAATTTCTATTAAACTAATAGGTATCCCACTTCCCTATATCCTATAAAACCTAGAGCTAGCAATAATTTTTTTTTGGCAAAATACATAATTGACCCAATACTATTCCTCAAATAAAAATCAATTTCCTAATATTCTTACCTTTTATATCATATCACATCAATCTTTTTTATTATTATTTAATTAAAAAAATTACACAAACAATTTGTTTTCAACTTTTCATATTAAATATATATATATATATATATATTTTTCCACATCTAAAGTGAAAATGTCCAAAGCTTAAGCCTTTGCCAAAGCGGACCTGTTATTCGTTTTACTCAATCGAGTAACTCAAAAGGAAAAATAGCAACAAAAAAAAAAAAAAAATGGTAATAGCCGGTAATTTAATTTGTCGTGTCAAAGAAGCAATTCTGCCGCTACTTAAACTCAAGAGAATGAAGTAGCTAGTGGACTTTGATTTTCTTGAAAATTCTTGTGAAATTGCAATCTCAAATGCATCTTAAGCCTAGCTAACCAGATATCTTGGGGCATTATAGTGTAAGAAAACATGTTAGTTTTTCATAGATATATTACTCAAATTTGGATTAACTCGACCTCTGTACGTACCAACTATTAATTGCATGAAATTTAGTATGTTAATCATGTATCTAATCAATCAGCACCATCGACAATAACACCTTCGCTCCACATCAGCAATCTCCACATCAACAACGTAAGAAATTGACAACAACAATACCAGTGCTGCTTGCTAATCGATCTCCTTGATCTGGATCTCTCCGAAGTCTTATCAATTCCACTGCATGATCTGAACTCTTAAGGATATTCCTGCAGATGATAATAAAGAGAGCAGAGATGAAGAGTTATCACGATGATGTCATTTTCATGTTTTTCTTGCATTCTTTTAAAATTGACGTGACTTTTAAAATCAGTATTTAATTAATATTATCATATCCTAAGTGATCACTTATAGATTTTGTAACTTATCCTGAGCGTTTTAAAACTTTAAGTACCGTTGCTATCGCGATTGCAACGGTAAGTAGTTGGAGTAACGTGTTTGGCAACCCCTCTTATTTTCACTTCTCCCACAAAAATATCAAATATATTTTCAAAACTTTTTTTTTTTTTTTTCTCACAAAAGTGAACATCTTATTTTACTTTTATATTGCATTAATCAATTCCTGTTACTATTGAACAAAAAAAAAAATCGCACTCTTTTTGCACCTTGTTTATTGGAAAATGTTAAGTGTTCTTTTTTTATTCTCCTAGTCCTTATCAATCCCTTGTTTATTTATCATGTTCAATTTGTAAGATGCTTAAATAGAATGAAATACAACAGATCGATGCATCATTCTGCCAAAATTCAAGGTCATTATATATATATATTTTTTCATGGTATCAAAGCCCTACAGTTCACGTGCACCAACCAAATCTTCTCAATGGCCAATGGCTAAATCAAGCATTGCCACAGTTTCCTCTTCAACTTCCGTCTCCATCCCTAACATAGCACACTTGGTTTCAATCAAATCATTCAGTCCTCTATAATTTTGGAACTTCTGCCCTTTGCAATCAAATTGTGACTAGAAATAGTTAGAAATGTTATCTTTAATTTTCACCTTTTGTATTTATCACATACTTTTGCAAACTCTCTTTAAATAGAATGAAATACAATAAATGCATTATTCTTTCACTATAGCTGATCATCACTTGTATCATGCACGAGCAAAATGTTGTAAAGATTTTAGCCGTTTATCAAGCCCCCATGACAAAAATGTGTGGCCGTCAAAATCAAGGTTCACCTCCCCGGGACCCAAAATTTCCAAATTGCAGGAAGTGAGTCAAATAAAATAAAATAAAAAAATTATAATCGTAGCAGATGATGAGAACTTGTTTTCAACAGCTCACAGTAGATCGATAAGGTACAATATTAGAGAGGAAAATTTAGGCCAATACCATTGCTTTGGAAGGCCAAAATCGAGTGGTATATATATTGGAATTTACCAACCTACCACGTACCCCATAATCTTGGTGAAGAAAAATAAAATTAAAAAAAAAATCAGAGTTATTTTTGGGGTCATTTAGATTAAATGTGAAGGGACCTTTTGAATAAAGCTTTGAGACAACCTTGTCTGTACTTATTATAAAGAAAGAACATAGAAAAAAAGACAAGTATAATTAAGAATGACATTTGATTCGTCCTAGAAATATTGAAATCATTTAGGCATCTGTACGTCCACAACAGAACGCTTTTCTGATGTGTTTATATTGTATTGTCAATTAATTACATTATGCGCCCAGTGATCTATAATCAAGATCCGTGCCACAAACGTACAAATTTCACTTCCCTTAACTTAATTCTATCGCCTAATTTTGACTTAATATCTTAGAATAATCAAAATAGCTACTGATCAAACAATAACTCCAATTGAAGTCTACTTAATTTGATGTTCTGAGATTATATATACTTCATTTGGCTTACCTCAAATGAAAAATTTACTAGAGATCTCCTACGTACACAAAAATTTAACAGTTAAGATTGTAAAATTGAAGGAGAATTAAAGGGCCAAACCTATCTTAGCAAATAGATTCAAGTAAGGGTGGTAATTTGTATTTGTGTATCGGATTTGGGTCGTATTGAGATTTGGGTATAAGAGTACTATATAGGTCAACTTTAACCTAACCATTTAATTATACAAGTCAGACCTTGTTGGAACTAGCTAGTGGCTTATATTATAACACTAGTGGATGGCCGAGTAGACAGAGCGGAGTGAACAGATCAAAGCGATGTTCGCAGAGCGGGAGTTCCAAAATACGTACATCCTACACTTAGGGTTTTCCTATATATATATGTTATGTTGTAAACCTGAAGAATTAATAAAAAAAAATACAGTCGCACTCTCTGTGGACATAAGTACATTGTCGAACCATGTTAAATCTGTGTCTCAACCCTCTCTTAAATATCTCTCTTTTTGATTTCATATTATTTATCATTGTTGTGCACGGTAACAACAGATCTTTTATTCATAATCTATTAATTTTGCATTGATAAGACGTGTTGGGTTTAAGTCGTGTCGAAACATAAGTATAAGATTATATAAGTCAACCTTATGACGTTAATTTTGTGTTTAATTTATGTCAGATTTGCGGATTATGCCAAAATTTGGCATTAAACATTATTAATGCTTGCTTGAACTTGTTTTAAGGCAGCCCTAGAGAGCAAAGGTCACACACTTAGAGTACCGTTAAGTAGTTGTAATTCATTAAGAAGTGATCAATAATGCAGAGAAGACGCAGTGGTACATGAAGGAATGATGTAACATTATTATTTTATTGAGAAACCCTAAGCCCGTTTGGTTACATCGAATTTAATTAGTAGTTGCAATTCATAAAGGAAAGGGCCTATTACAGTTGAGATGCACATGTGTTGCTAAGTTGCTACCACAGTACCATCAAAGTACCATTGCTGGAGGCCAGGCTCAAACCCAACACTCCAATAAAACTTGGAAAAAGAAAGATCCGATCAATGGCTTCATCTCATGCATCATGTAATTATGTAATGTATCAATATCACCCACACAATAACTCACACCGACTTATGGATTTTACATATCATGAATTTTAGCCAAGGGACCATGTCCACTGTTCCTAAGGCGGGGCTAAACACCCCAGCCCAACCCCTACCGTCATAAAGGCAATGCTCGATTATCTAAGAGTTGATTGGACCATCGCGCCAACGACCAACGACGTTACAAAATAATTGTACGATAAAAACGTAATTTTAAAAATTATAAAATATTTATGGCTTTCTGGGTAGCAGTACTAGTACTATTTTTTACGTTCATTGGTGTAGAATTATAAACGTTATCCTCTGTGTCTCATAGGGACCAAACGAATTAAAAGGCCCATGTCGTGAATCATGAACAAGGTAACTCCCTTCCTGGTCAGTCAAAGAAAGACTGATTCATGCCATCAGCAGTAAACTAGGATGTTAAAAGTCTAAGAATTAATATTGAAATTAAGGATGAGGGCAAAAGGGTCATTGTGTAGGGCTTGGTGAATGGTGAGTAATAATTAATATAATTGTGATATTTACATATATATAGAGAGAGAGGCAGATCGAGAAGAGATGGGTGAAAATGGAAGGAAAGATTAATTGAGAATAGAAGGGTAGCCCATTGTTCAAAGGAAATCCCCCATAGCCGGCTCTGCCAGCCTGTTGTGACCTTTTAGACACTGATATACTGCTAGGGCGACTCTTTGATGATCACTCTTTGTATCCTTAGATACCCCTAGGGTCACCATTTTTCTTTTTCTTTTTTCTTTTTAAGTCTTTTTCACCCTTTATGCAAAATACGCATTATGTATAGATGGATGTATGCATGTTGATATGTACATGCATGCATGATGATGATGATGATGATGATGATGATGTTGATGATGGGCCAGGCGTGTGGGACTGTGGGGGTCACATAGAAATAAAGCCGCACGTTGTCCTTGCATCTTCTTGATCCTCCTCTTTCACCCCCTAATAAAACCCACCCCTTCACTCCTCACTTCCTCCTCATTCACTCTCTCTCACTTCGAAGCTAACACAGTCCCTCTACGTCTCTCTCTTTCTCTTCTGAGCGCAACTGAGTGAGAAGTCCAAAGCCTGTGTTTTTTTTTTTTTTTATCAACTTTCTATTTATAGTAAGAAATCCTTATCTGGGGCTTATAAGCCCGGGAAAGTTCTCTCCAACTGAGTTCATTTCACGAGCAATGGCTGACCCGCCCAACTCGGAGACCGAGTCAAGCGCTAACTCGTTCTCACGTTCTCCATCTTCATCATCCTCATCTGGGTTATTATTAACAAGCTCAGCTCCAAAAGAGTCTGGGGAGCCAGAGCTGAAGCGGCCGAAACGGGCCAGAGACAACAGCAAGCACCCGGTTTACCGAGGGGTCCGAATGCGGACATGGGGCAAATGGGTATCCGAAATCCGCGAACCACGGAAGAAGAATCGGATCTGGCTCGGGACCTTCTCGACGCCGGAGATGGCGGCCCGGGCCCACGACGTGGCAGCACTGAGCATCAAGGGCAGCTCGGCGATCCTCAACTTCCCGGAGCTGGCGGGTTCGCTGCCCCGACCCGCTTCAAACTCGCCCCGGGACGTCCAAGCCGCCGCTGCCAAAGCCGCTTCGATGGAGTTCGAAGTTCCCAAAACGCCGTCGTTCTCGTCGTCCTCATCGTCCTCGTGTGACGTGTCGAGCCCGGAGGAGCTGAGCGAGATAGTGGAGCTGCCGAGTCTGGGGACGAGTTTCGAATACGCTGAGTTGAGCAACGATTTCGTGTTCATGGACTCGGATGATGGGTGGGTCTATCCTCCCCCGTGGTATCATCACGGCGGCATTGATGACTCTGCGTATTTTAGGGATCAGATGTCAATGACAGACGCAGAGTGCGTGATTCCAAGTAGCTTTGAACCTTTATTGTGGCAATATTGAAGGACCAACAACCCATTTTGTGTGTGCACTTTTTCTCTCTCTTTTTTTTTTTTTTTTTTTTTTTTTAGCATAAATTCTTTTGGGTTTTTTTTCTTTTTCTATTTTTGTCTTTGTTCATGAATTTTATATATATATGTGAGCCCTTTTTCCAATTTTCCTTTGTAAAGGGCTAAAATGCTAGCTACGTTTCTTGCTCCTCAAGTTTTTACCAGTGTTTGTATAGAGAAAGCTTTACCTCTCATGAGCCTGTGAGTCTTTGGCGTGCTCCTGTTACATGGTCCACTCTCTTAAAAGCCTCTCTCTCTCTCTCTCTCTCTTTCTCAAATTTCGCGAGTCTTTTAACTTTTTGGATAATGAAAACCAATTGAAAGCAAGTTTATAGCTTGTGATTTACTGCTTTTCCTTTTGGAAACCTTGTGTGTGTTTTGGCAGTTTTCCTGTCCCAAAATCAAAGCTCCAAAGCTATTTGGTAAAGCAAAGGAAAAGACCTTCAACTCCATCTCCCTCTTAATAAATAATAATGCCTCAAAAGCTACCATATGGCATCCTTACGCACTCTCAAACATACATTTTTATGAACAAAATTACGGGTCAAACTTGCTTTTAAGGGTTCATTGTACCCAAGATTAGAGCTTGAAACAGTGATCCGAAAAGATGCTTAAAAAGATAAAACCCAGTACGGAATTGGGAAATAAGTACAATTGATTGAAAGAATATACTAAGCTTGTGAATGAAATGCAACAAAGATTCTTCACATACGGTTTGGATTAGGGCAGGCAACAAGTTTGGATCACTTGACCCTTTCATAAATGTGAAGGAAGAAATAGAGGGTTTGTGTCACACAAGTTTCCCTTGTTTTATTACGGGGACACCCTTTACTGACAGTGGCTTTTCAACTACCCTATATTCGCTTCCCGATAATGTTTTTTTTTTTAAAAAAAAATATATATTCATAAAAAGTATGTAAAGTTTATAATATTTTATGCTTTGGATATTTTTAATTAGTTTTTGGATTGTTTGAAGATTGTATTCCCTTTAATAGGTAAAAATGGTTTAATTTATTAAGAAATTGAGAGCTACTCTTAGAGATAGGAGTGTTGAAATGGGATGACGTGAAATGAAGTTGACCCATTTTTAGCCCATCAGCATCAGTTATTATTTTTACAGAATCCTCTTAAAAAATTAGAAGAATGCTAATAATCTCATTTACCGGTTGAATGGGTTGTCGGATAAAACGTAAAAAATTAATTATTTAATGATTAATATAGTAAATATCACATCAACCGCACATATTCAAGGAAAGAAAAGAGTCTTGTCGATGTTTCCAGGAAGAAAATAAAGCCATATATGACAACACAAAGTGTACAGGGAGAAACAAGTAGAAGACATTGTGTGGCCGACCTCCAATAATTACTTTCCGTCCAGCCAGATATGCCTCAAAAGCCTTTCTGATTCCAGTTCAATCTACCAAGCCATGGCCACCACATGAGACTTTATAGTCCATTAATCATACTCACAATGAAATTTGAACATTTTGAAGATGCAATCCTGCAAAATCCCACATATCTTTTGAACCCTTTGTCCTGTCCGAATCCGACCTACTTTCCGTCTAAAAATTGCTGGAAATCTTTGGACGACGGAGCCAAAAAAAAAAAAAAAAAGGGTTAAAATTGTTTTACCTCCACTGTTTTTTTTTTTTTTACAGAGAGATCTGTAGTTTTTGCTGTGGCCCAAAAACCGGTGAAAAAAGAAGAGAAAATTGCATCATTGAGAGAGAGTTACTTTGAAATGGTGTCAACCCCACCAAAATTTTATAGAATTTGCACACATAACTAGGCAGCCTACGTGGTGGTATGTAGCTCAAAAACTTTAGAAAGGGACGAGCTGAAGTTTTTTTGTTCATTTCTTAGCTTCTAACCCCCCAACATTATTGAGAAGGATTCTCTAGGGTTTGGTGGACTTCATTACAAACAGAAACTTTTTTTTATTGTCCCCCACCTAAAGATATTATTTATTTTATATTTATATATAGAGAGAGAGAGAGAGTATGTAGGAAAGTGTAAGTCAAACTATCAGGACCCCATTCCATGGCTGTAAGACGTGAGAACCATGCAATTGAAGGACCCCATTTCTTTGCTAATTAACACTCTCTAGTCTCTTCCTTATTTGAATAAAAATATATATATATTTTTTTTAAAAAAAACACTCTATTCCAAACACCAAGCACTAATATTTTGGTGGTGTTTGACAACCATTTTTGGGATATACTGTTCATGGTTGCACTGTAGCGCTTTTGTCGTTATATGTATAAAATTGTCACTGACGTGTTCCTCATCGCAGCGAAATTACGTTTATATCCTTATATGCCTTTCATCTTCTATTGGGGTTTTCTTTCTCGTTCTCTCACTCTCGTTCTTCCGCTGTTCCTTTGTTGTGTGCAATCTGGCGGCCGAAGACGAGGTGTGGATCGGACTGGTACTTGGTGATGGGAGTGACCTCCAGCTGGGGCTGGGTCTCCCCTTCCAGCCTCACGTCGACGTCGTCCTCACGTCGACGTCGTAGACCACGCGGTCGCCGCCCAAGTGCCGGCCCTTGGGGAGCTTACTGCTCGGCATCCGAAACGGCGAAGATCAATTTCCCGGTGACGGGCGCTCAAATCGCCGATTTTCGGGTCAGAGACGACGAGGGGGCGAGGGTTTCGGGCGTTTCGGCCGGTTCGGGGAGGTCGAACGTTCCGGTTCAACGACACGCGGCGAGGCCGACGACGAGTATGGAGGTCGAACGGTCCGGGCCCAGGGTTGCTGCGGTGGTTGCTCCGCCGAGGGTGAAGGTGGTTGCATCAGTGCCGCCCGTGCACCCGGCCGCACCCGATGACTGCCGCAGCGACTGCAGCTCCTCGTCTTCGGTCGTTGACGACAACAATGACAACGACTGCGTGCTCACCTCGTCGTTTCGGAGGAAATTCCTTCCGTTCGATCTCAACCTCCCGCCTCCGATGGACGGCGACGATTGCGATCTTCGTGCCACGGCTCTGTGTCTCTGAATCAACGGTCACTTTTTTCGATTTCGAGCAACGTTTTTCTTTTTTGTACCTTATTTTCTCGAGAAAAAAAAATCGATAATTGGGATTTTGTTCTTTTTTTTCTTTTCAAATTCTAAAATTCTACCTTGTTAGACTATTATGTAAGAATAGTTGTAATTTGGATTGCTATGCGATCTGGGGTTTCTTCAACTTTCATGGGCTATGAATATTTGTATCCCTTGGAGAGGAGGTGTGGGGTAGGAGAGGGAGCGCTGGTGGTGCAAAGTTGCGTTTTGCGGTTGAGGATGGTAAGGGTAGTGGTGATATGGGCTGGGTTGAAACGGTGCAGATTGGGGCGGGTACGAGTAGGGGCCGGAGGGAGGCGGAAATGGGGGCGAAATGTTTAGATTTGGAGGGTTTGGTGGTTGCGGCGGTGAAGGGTTCGTGGGTTTGAAGAAGCTCTGCATGTCGAAGGTGGGGATGGGCTGCGGTTGCTGGTTCGGGTTACCAGACGAAGCCATGGAAAGAGAGAGAGAGAGAGAGAGAGAGAGGGAGGGAGGAGATTTGAGATGAGGGTAAAATTGTAATTACAAACCAAACCTTTTAATAAAAAGTCAACAACAACAGGCGCTACAGTACAACCCTGATGAACAGTGTATCCAGAAACTGGTTATCAAACAACCCCTTTATGTGGTTGGAAATGGGAGCCTGTAACTCTATCTACGAGATTATTTTACAGTAATTAAACTAACCTACGAATGAATATTCCTTTTTTGTTTTGTTTTTGTTTTTCAAGATATGTTCTTGGTAAATCGTCATTATTATTATTATTTTTTTTTATATGTTCACACAAGGGAAGGGGGAGAGGGGATTCGAACTAGTGACCTCCGCTTCATGAGACGTGGTTCACAGTCAATTGAGCTACCCCTTGAGGACTAAATCGTTATTAATTATCTTAACAGTCTTAGTAGATAGAAAATGATTTATTTTGAAATATTTTAATTGAAATAGATGGTGAATTGTGGAGTTGGGATTTGAATGTGATATACTATGTTAAATGGACAAATCATGGTTAGTATTTATTATTATAAAATATATTCAATCGAATTTTCTCTTACCTTTTGAACATCAAATGGTACGTGTATATATCAAATGTAGTTGTAAGAATGTCAAAATAAATTCATCAATATAAATCTTCTCTAAAAATGGTGGTTCTTTTAAGTATAAAATGACAAAAATTCTGAAAAAAAATTAACCTCAATTTTGCTGACCTATGTATACAGCTGGAAGATAACTGGATGGATTTAATTTGTGTCATAAATTAATTAATATACAGAGTAAATAAAAAATTAAGGAGGACAGGGGGTGTCTTAACTCTTATGATCTCTTTTCTGGGCATGGTTATCAATAAATATTTTATTTATTAAGACAGGAGGGGTTCAATTTAATTAACAAATAAACTGCTTGGAGAAATGAGACATATTTATATTCTATTACTACCATGAATTGCTATATTGCTTCTGAAAATTCATTTTAGTTATTCCTGTAATCACCCACACGTGGCCTTTAATTCCAAAGTTGACCCTTGGTTATGAAGGAATTGATTGGAAATCACATCTGAAAGCATCTGGCAATGGCAATGGCAATGGCATGGGGATAAATTTTTATTTTTAATTTTTTTTTCTCGAAAAAAATTCTCCAACTCAGTATATTAAGCAAACATATACCCAAAAGTTTTCTTCAACTAAATATATTAAATTGACATGTCTCAAAAAAATTATGTGATTCTCAAGTGTCAGTAATTAATAAACTAAATTAGAAAAAAACTATGACCGTGGCATGGTTCGCTTACCCACGAACCAATATGGGGTATCACCCTTCACTCTCTTTAAGTCTTTAAGATGTGTTTAGGTTTAACTTCTAGTAATTTTTATTTTTTATTATTTTATTATTTTTTAACAAATAAGTCATTTTCATTGATATAAAATCAATCTAGAGTAAAATACTCCATCATTCAATGCCAAAGATACAAGTTAAAAATTCTATAGCTCCAACACTATCTATAATATACCTAATAGTCTCTAGGGCTATTACAAAACAACACTTTAGAAATGTCATTATCACGGTCAACATATAGATCTACAGCATAAACCGACAAATCACGTCTTTGGTCGTTATCTCATTTATCAATGACAGTTCTTCTATAAACTTGATAACTCCTTCATCATCACTCAACAGTTTGCTCCCAAAAAATAATCGAAAGAAAACAAGACCTACCGGAAACCATTATGTTATTCTTAAGAAAACTGAAAAAAAATTAAAAAAAATATATAAAATTCAAGACCTGCTACAGCCATAGCAATGGCTGACTTGTCTTATTCAAAAGCAAAAACGAAAATACAATTTTTTTTTTTTTAAAAAAAAATGAAACAAAACAGAAATGAGTAAAAAACATTACACACATGCCGGCAAGTGGCCAGCATGCATGAAGGCTACCAACTGGAAGAATGGGTAATTGGTGAGCACGGTGAGCGGTAACGTGGATAGACAGAACTAATGAAAAAAGTCAAATTTGATTATGAAGAAAATAGATCTCAAGACCCATCAAATTTGGTGGGATGGTGGTGCGCAGATCGTGACAGGCTGATAGAGAGTTTGGACGGCGGATCTAAGCAAAGGCTTAATCCTCATAGATCCTGTGATTTAGTATTGCAATTAATAACTAATTACGTAGGCTTATGACTGTAATTAAGGGGGCATTATGTGTATATATACCTTAATTAATCACGGATTATGTCAAAGGTAATACATAGAGATGGATCGGAGACTTGGTGGGTTTAAATTTAAGAATGTGAACTAAAAAATTAATCTTGATTTTGGAGTTTGGCTTAGACGCAAAGTCAATAAATATTATAACATTTGTCTCAAAGAAGTAACTTTATCAGTTAAGATCACGTCTAATAAAACAAAGATCATTATTTCAAATTTCTTTCCTTTTTTTAATGAATATATCAAATAAATAAATATTACAGCATTTGCCTCGTAATATTCATCCTGAATTTGAGTCGAATCAAATTATTCTTTCTTAGAAAAAAATTAAATACGTAATCGCCGTACAATATCTTATAAGGACACTTCTTTTTTAAGTGTAACTGTCGCGATTCCCCGTCACCCAAGGCTTCTTCGTACATAATCAATTAATGTTATTCAAAGCCACATGCCTCTCACCTGTTCCACTCGCTTGCTTTGCTATTTAAACGGTGATCACAACCATTAAAATAAGGAAAATGTTATGGGTTTTTTTCTTAGTATTTTTATTATATTTTTTCAGTCTTACGTAGAATATAATTTAAGAAAAAATAAAATTATAGTAATTTTTACCACCGATTTTTTAGAAATTAGCATCAAATTTGAGGCATTAACACCAAAATTGAGGCATTAAAACTAAATTTAGGATGATCAAATCCATTTTGGGTGATACCATCCCTAAAGGGTTAACCTTTCACCCTTAGGTTTTAGTTTTGAATCCAAAAACAAGTTTTAAAGTATTAGAATCTAAATATTAACTCATAAAAATTAATCTGTTGGTAAAAAAATGGTATTACAATTTTTTTTTCTTAAATCATGTTCTACGTAAGACTGAGAAAATACTAGGAGAACACTAAGAGGATAACCCCTAGCAAACCCCTTAAAATAATAAGGGTTAAATATAGGTTTCCCACCAAAATTAAATAATCACATGAGTTTTTAAAAATATTATAAATGGTAGTTATGGAAAGCAAATAAACTTATTTGGTACTTCCGTTAAGATTCTATTAGGTTTTTTAATGGAACATCATGCCACCCTTACACGTGGCGTAATATCTCATAGTTTCAAGGCGTCACGTGATATGGTACTTAGATTTTTTGGCGTCACGTCATATTTAAAACAAAAATTTAAAAAAAAAAAAAATGGCCTAGGGGTGGTTGAACTCTTTAGGCCTTGGCCACCTCCAAGGACCAAACTCTATTTTTTTTTTAAAAAAAATTATTATTAATTTTTTTTTTTTTTATGGTGTGGTTTGGCAACCTAGCTCTTTCCTTTTTTTTCGGTTGTTTGTTTCAAATATGACATGGAACCCAAAAACTCAGGTACCACATCACCTGGTGCCTTGAAACCACAGGTACCACGCCACGTGTAAGGATGACGTGGCTTTCCGTAAAAAAACCTAACAGAATCTTGATGAAGATACCAAGTGAATTTATTTGCTTACCACAAATATCATTTGTGATATTTTTGAAAACTTATGTACCTTTTTGATTTTGGTGCAAACCACATATACTGAAAAGTATTTAACCCAAATAATAATAATAATAAAAAGGTTAATATTGTTGATTAATTATTGGAAATTTAACTAATTTCATTTTTACATATAAAAAAAGCTAGGAAATAATCAATAGAAGAGAAACTTCATAAAACCATCTAATGAACTTCTATTCATTTTGAGAATCGAAATTAGGGTATTTCTTATATTTAATAAACGCTATTTTAGAAATTTTAAACGAAAATTTTTTATGGATACGTTTTTTTAAAAAAAATGAAAGTTTGATACTTTAAATTAAATGTTTTTTAACTTTTGAAGAATAATTTCAAAACACATAAAAGTTTTAAGGAGAATTTAATAAAGTTTCTCTAAGTAATATTGTTGGTCTTATAGTTCACATTCTATGTACCAAATAAAATTTAGTTTGTTAAATTGACGTCTGTCGGTAAAAAAAATTTAAAAAAAAAAAAAAAGATGAACGTTGACGTAATGGGTTTAATCCGCTCCGCCTGTCGCAAGGACAAAAAAGCCGAAGGAAAAAATGGAAATGAATTTATTATTAAAAGGTGATAAGTGTTTAATTGACGTGGTTAGTTCTTTTATTAAGGCATTTGGTGGTGGTTGGGAATGATTTGATGGAAGGTAGAGGAGGGGCTTGAGGCTTTGAGCACCATGGAATTATCGAGAGGCCAAGATTCACATACCCTACGCAAAATGTGTCGAGAAGATGGGGATTATGGGGCCTCCTTTGTGCCATAAAAGACGAACCAAATCAATCATGCGTTTCTATTTCTGATAAGAATCGACGCTTCGAATTTATTCCGCAGTTCCCCTTCTAATATGAACCACTCGCTACCCACAAGTACTTCCCCCTCGCCCTAGGTCCTTCAACAACATTTTTGGACTACATTTTTGCTTTTTTAGCTTAATAATAACAATAATAATAATAAAAAAAACATTAACAAATAATTTAATATAAAAAATATTGTGGTCCACTTTTTTGTGGTCATTCTTTAACTTTTTCTCCCCTTCTCTTTCTCTTTTTACGGAGAAAATGTTTCATATGGTACAACTAGGCCTGAGCAAATTCACCGACTCTCCGCCAATCGGCCGACTTTTGATTGTAGCCGATTGTGACCGACTAGATGATGGACGGGAGCCGGCATGATTTTTTTAATTCCTAATTTTTTGGTTCGGCAGGCAAAAGAGGTTTTTCTAGACAAACCATATGAAACATTTTTTCCGGAACAAGAGAAAGAGAAGGGGAGAAAAAGTTAATAATAATAACAACAACAATAAAAGCATCAACAAATAATCTTACCTTTAGACACCCTTAGTCATAGACCCAATAGAACCACTAACTACTCCCTTTCCTTTATCAACACGTACAACTTGGACCAATTTTCACACAAAAGGTGATTAAGGGCATAATTAACATTAATCTTACCTCCCTTCAAAAAAAAAAACATTAATCTTACCTTTAGTGACATGGGGTTTTTGAAGTAGAAGTGCCAAAATTAAAACCCAACACACACTTATCACCAAGAGGTTTATGAGAATTTAATAAACATGCAAGTTTCAAGAAATCAATCGATTTAATACTTAAAGATTCATTTTTTATGGTCAACCTCATTAAATATTTTAAAAGTAAGTTAGTTCAATCTCTTTAATCTAGCATACTCTTTAAAAAATTAGATTGTAGACAGCTTGAAGATCAATCTCCTCATCCTGAGACTCTTCATCACATATTATTTCAACAGGCCAGGGCAAGAGAATCATCAGAGCCATTAGGCTCGTGCTCATCAATCAAGATTACATTCACAGCTTTACCCTTGGATTTTCTATAGTAAATTATGATATTGTTCTTCTTTCCTTAGGAGGTTCCACTACAATATCCCTTAGATCGATCTAGATCTCAATCAAATCCAATGATGTGTTCTTGTTATTCCCTTTCATAAATTTAAGAAACTTTCTAAACTTTTTGGGTAGTAAAGAAATTAAAATCCCATCTTAGATGAGGGTTTAGGGTTTGAAAACTTTTAACGGTGGAGAATATTGCATGCAGTAAGGGGTTGAAAATTGAATGGATGATCCGCTGAGTGTGAGTGCCAGTGGCGTAGCCACTTGAGGCTTTGTGGCACCCCCAAAGCTTTCAAATTTTTTTTACTGTTTTTACCCAAGTTCTTTACGGCACTTCCAAAAAAAAAAAAAAAAAAAAAAAATCTATCCTATTTATTTAAATTACCACTCGACACCCTAAAAAAAAATTTAACATTACCTCCAACATGAAACATTTTACTTTACTCCGCCATGTGAGTGCGCGGACACAATAATGCCTTGTCATTCCAAGATAGTTGTTAGGCGTATCCCAAATTTAATGCGAAACAAAAATTAGGGCACATCCCAACTGACTTCCTTAAATATTTCAGCGGCCCCGATCGATCCTCTCTCTATCTCACGTACCACTCCTACCTAGCTTACTTAATTTTACTACCCGATCAATCCTATTCCTACACACTCTCCACGTGGCCCACTTGATGTTGATTTTTGATCATCAACCCTTCATCTTTTCTTCTCTCATTCAATTCTCCCCTGCACTTTAGTCTTTTCCACATAAAAATATTAGAAATTCTTCTCATCTTAAATTAATATTATTTTAAAAAAAATGAAGAGAAAAAAATAAATAAATATTTTTTCTTTTTACTAAATACTATCTACTTAAAAAAACACAAAACATTTCTCGTATATATTTTGGCACAACAAGTCTGAACATATATATATATGTGTACACGCGCTTTGGTGGGTAAATAATAACAAGCAAGAGCGGAAATAAAGTCCTCCTAAAATTTTAAAAATTACCCTTAAATTTTTTGCATTTTATATAATAAGTCCTCCAAACTTTTTTAAATTATTCTTAAATTTTAAACTTTTGTCAGCTATGTCCCCACACTTCAAGGACACAAGTGATAAAAGATGTAAATGAAGGGGGTTGAGTGAATGCGAGATAGAAGTTGGTAAGGTAAGTACGCTTCATAAAAACCTGATTTATTCACAAAAAGTCCCCGATAAACTTACAAATCCTCTCTGTTGTCCTGCAAAATCACCATAATGTCAGCCTCTGTATGCTGTACTAAAATGCCCTGCCTATTATAGAGTTTTCGTAAAGCTATAATTCAATTGTTTATGAGAGAGAACGTTTAATAATAACAATAACGAAAAAAACTTAATTTACCCCTATAAATTTATGTGTTTTTTGTAAACTTTTTTAATATTCAAAATCTTTCACTCATTTTGGTGTATCAAACTTTAATTTTATTTCATTTTCTTCATTCCATTAAGATTTTCTATTAAATCCTAACAGAAATATGAAATTATTAAAATACCCTTAGGCCTCGTTTGGTTTGCGGATTGTCTAGTCCATTGGAAAAAGATTAGCTACCACTGGGAATAGATTAGCTATTCATATTCCTTTGTTTGGTTGTAACGTTGGAATAGACTACCTAATCCTATTCCTTTGTTTGGTACAATGCAATATGTTAGTGAATAGAATCGTATTATAATTTTATTTCCTAAAATACCCTTATAATATGAATACAATTTATATTATTAAGAACTTTTTTTTTTCTTTGAAACATAAACAACTATATATATATTTTAATTATGTCATGTATGTGGGATTTTTTTTTTTTTTTTTATCACCATCTTCAAAGAATCAAAAAGTTCTTTTCCTATCCTGTAAAATAATACCAAAAAAAAAAAAATCCATATACAAAAACATCTGGAAATTATCAAAATGCTTGCAAGCCATTGAACTTGAAAATATTCATTCAATATAAAGGGAAAAAAATAAACTACATCAAGAATTGGGAAAAAAAAAGAGAGAAGAAAAGAAAAGCTAATTTAGATTCCAACCCAATTATATCGGTGATTTCCGTCTGAATGAGGAAAAAAAAATTGAGAGAAGAAAATAAAAACCGTGTGCGATTTGAAAAAAAAACTAGAGAACGAACAAAAAAAAATTGGAGATCGTTGCTTTGCGAGATGAAAAATGTTGCTTTGAGAGATGGAGATTGTGAGAGGTGTGAGAAGCATAGGTTTTTTTTGGCAATTTTACATGACATTTTTAATCCCACAGGAAAGGATTAACTAAGTCACTCATTTTTGAATGGCTTAGCTAACCCTATGTGTATGAGATTAGTAGTCTCATGAGAATAGACTACTCCCAGGACTAGAATGTTACCAAACAAAGGACTAGTTAACACTAGTCCAATCTAAGTGCCTAATCTACAAACCAAACAGGACCTTAGTCATTTTTTTTGTTTAATTTAACTGTAATATTTAATAATAAAAAGTATTTAAAATAAAACAAAAATTCAATACACTAAAATAAGATATTTTCAAAATTAAAAATATGTTTACAAAAGATACGTAATCTCTAAGAGAAGTGAAATTTATCCTAACAATAGCAATAATAACAACAACCGAAACAACAACCTGAGTGTAGCTTAGCTTGATAGATAGAGGAATCTAGTATCTAATCTCTCCATGACAAGACAATTGACAATTAAGAATAAAGTAAGCATTATTTTGTACACCTCATTAGTGCCAGTGGTTGGCAGTGCACCACCATCTTCTAGTTCTAAATATGGCGGCTCATTTTTGTACAGTTAGCAATAAGGTCGTCGCTAATAAAATTAACTAATTCTAGCTCGCTCGACAAATTTAACTGATATTTTTTTAATATATATATATATATTATTATTTACACGTTACTAATTTGGTGTTATTTATTTATTATTTTATTTTATTTTTTTGTAGTGAGAAGTGTTGTTTATCTTTCTTATTTGCATGTCTTAATTATTAAGAAGCAAAGTAGCAAAATATATTTAAGGTGTACTAATTAAAGTTTGACTTTATAAGGTAATTAATGTTATTCTTGATAATAATTAACAAATTACTATTTATTTTTTTAGGGTATTTTTTATTTCTCAATGGGGGTTTTTTAATACTATTTTTTCAAGATATTTTGGGTTGGTTAATTTGATAACATTTTTTTAGAAGTTGTTATTCCTATTTAGGTTGAAACAAAATGTTTTGATGTGATATACAAGTAAAAGTAATTTTAAATTTTTTGTTTGTTTTTTAAAAAAGGTTTAGGAGTTAGAGAAAAAGGCCTTTATTTCTTAAGGTGGTGTTATATCTTGAACAAAAATTTACAACAAAATGGTTATTGGAATGGCTACAAATCTACAACCCTAAAAAGTATCATATCTGGTCTCTAAATGTGATATATGTTACATAACATGTGAGAAACACTTTTTTTTTTTTTAATAGCATGTGTTTTTATCCCATTTTTTTTAATATCATGTGTTTGTATCCCATATTTAAAGGACATATATAACTTTTTTAAGACTAATTTAGTAACTCTTGAAACCCAATTTTGTAATAATAATAGTAATAATAATAAAAACAATTTCATCTTTGACTGTTTAAAATTAGGGTGATAATTCATGTTCGCGTGTTAAGTTTGAACCGTGTTAAGGGATGAGTATAAGACTATATAAATTAACCATAACCTGACTCATTCAATTAAATGCATTAAATCCCTCAATCCTAATATTTTAATTTGATATTGAGTTCGTGTTAAATTTACCGATCATATAAAATATTGTTAGCTGTTATTATATTGCATGTCAACGTATAACTATAAAATTATATAAATTGACTATAATTTAATTATTAAGAGTCAAACTTAACGAGTTTTAATTTTATAATTTTGTGTTAAATTTATGAGTTGTATTCGAAGCTTTAGTTGCCAAACTTTGAGCCGCCCCCAGAATGTCATCTAANTAAATTAACCATAACCTGACTCATTCAATTAAATGCGTTAAATCCCTCAACCCTAATATTTTAATTTGATATTGAGTTCGTGTTAAATTTACCGATCATATAAAATATTGTTAGCTGTTATTATATTGCATGTCAACGTATATCTATAAAATTATATAAATTGACTATAATTTAATTATTAAGAGTCAAATTTAACGAGTTTTAATTTTATAATTTTGTGTTAAATTTATGAGTCGTATTCGACGCTTTAGTTGCCAAACTTTGAGCCGCCCCCAGAATGTCATCTAAGAATATCCTTGGAGCGGTAACCAAGATATTTGAAATGATGATTGATTGAGAATTGACATGGATCCCGATCATGGGATGAAAGAGAAAATTTACTTGTATTTAATAGAAGAAAGAAGGAAAAAACACCAATCTTTTTGTCAAAGTGGTACGATATATATCAACCAATTGTCTATAGAGATGCTGGAGGATATTTTAGTTGAAAAATGAAAAGATAGAGCTCGGGGTGACCTCTTAAGATCAATAGGTCACTGCTGGCATGGATATTTTATTAAAAGGATATCTACCACGTCATAAGCCTGTTCCTAATTAAGATATCTACATTAAAAATTTCATGCGACAACTTTCCATTATTGACACAGATTAATTTCCCGAATTGGTTAGATCTCAGACTCTCTGTATTTGTGTAATAAATTATTTTTTTACTATCTAGTTTCTGCTAAATCTTCACACTTTTTCTGAAAACTTATCAAAACTTAAGTTTTCAGATATTTTGCTACTCCAGATAATTTTATTCATCTTAAAGCATCACAGTTTTAATCAACTACATTCATTAATGTTTTTTATTTTTCTGATATTTTACCAATTCACTGAGATGTTAGAAATCTGTCTAGATTGATTTTTCCACTGTGTCTTATATGTTTGTAATCTCAAATGGATGTATTTTTCTTTAAAAAAAAAAGAAAAAAAAAAAGAAAGAAAGAAAAATCCTTTTAAAATAAGTATTTACTGTGCTTATAATTGACGAATTAAAAAGAAAGATAACAGTAGATACTAGAATGTACAGAATTTCGTAAACTTGACTAGCTAGCTATCTAGCTATAGAGCTGTCTGAATCTTATCCTGGTGTCCCTCAAACACAACAACCATGGTCTTTGGCCCCACGCCCCTCAAGATGGACAAAAACGGTACTGAAACATCTCGTCCTGTTCCCTGAGATGAAAAAAAATCGTTAGGTTTGTAATCATGAAATTTTGTTTTAAACCTTAGTCAAAAAGACTCTTTTAATTTTATATATTAAATTAACCCTAATTAAATTATTATCAAATCAGAGATTTCGCTCAAACATTTTGGTTGGATTTATCTTTCTATTAAACCTGCGGGACATGCGCATTTTGATTGTTGTTACCAAGTCTTAGCGCTACGTCACTTCTCATTTACAAATCTCTTGGCTTCTTGCTTACGTTGAAATTGCAATCAAATCTATTGTTTGCACACAGAAAAGTTTGGTGTGGCTTCCTCTTAGAGTTTTACATGCTATATAATATATATATATATATACACATATATGTATATATATATATGCTCCATGTGAAAGTTTTACATGCATGCTATATATATATATATATATATATGCTCAATGAGAAAGATCTATAGAGATACTTATAACTCTTTTGAGTCTTATCTAGGTTTCATGCTGTCTTTAGTGCTTCGAGTGTCACGTTTACGTCACGTGTTCCTTTCTTTTCTTTTTTTGTTTTTTTGGGGGGGGGGGGGGGCGGCTGCTTATGTCGTATTAACAGCTGTCCGCCACTGGTCAATGCAGAGTTTTACTCCTTTACCTCTTCTGGAGGCTCCTTAAAAAGAGAGAGAGAGAGAGAGAGTGTGTACGTTTTAACGTGTAAAAAGGGTACGAAAAAATTGGATTTTTCTTCTCTTTGACGAATTAAAGAAGCAAACGTGGCCGAGTCCACTGTATTGGTACAATGGTGAAACATCAAAAACGATTTATGTAGAGGTTTTTTTTTTTTTTTTAGGTAATGATTTTGTTTATGATCTCAAAAGAAGTATAAACAAGTTCTGCATTTTCAAGAGTCGCAGAAGGCAATAATAAATGACATATGAGATTGATTGAAGAGTTTCATACGGTAAAGATAGCAACTCTAAATGATTGTTGCAATGAAGGTAATGTAGATAATCGGGGTTAGAGCAGTTGAAGGACAACAAAAATCTCATTCACAAGATTAAACCACTTCATGGCAGGGAGATAATAATCCGCATAAAACAATAAATCTAGCAAATAAAAACAGGAAATACAGCTTAAAAAAATTACAACACAAAACAGTCGCACTAACGAAAGAGAGGCAATTGTAGGTGTTCGGTGGGCGCGTGAGTTTGCATGTATACATCATAGTTAACTTGTTAAATAAATTCAGTTATTCTAAAAGGGATAAAAATTCTTCACTCACCCAAAAAAAGAAAGAAGAAGAAAAAAAGAAAATGAAACTTCACTTTGACCTCTTGAACTTTCACCCGATTTGACGAACCCTTTCCAAACTTTAAAATCTTTTATTTCAGACCCCTGAACTTTTAATTGCTCCCAATGTGAAGTCTCAGTCAAATTTTAAACGTTACATGACGTTTATACTCCTTACGTTTGTATAAAATTCTAACTTCCAAAACGTTTTTTATTTTTTAAAAAATAAAAATAAAGGATATTTTGATCATTTTTTTATTTTTTAATGGGTAAAATTAACGGAATGGTTCTAATTAAAAGCAATTCAAGAGTTCAAGAGTTTAAAGTGAAAAATTTTTAAATTGAGAAATTTATTAAATCGCGTGAAAATTTAGTACGTAGGGCAAAGTAAAGTTTCTATTTAAAAAATCATGAGAACATATATGAACGTGGACAAAGTTTGTGATCATTAAAAGCTTAATTTAGAGGAAAAGGATCCCTCTCCATTTCAAAATTTCTTAATTTTCTTTATTTAGTGTATTTTGAAGGATAATGTATTTAATGCACCATCATCATTAAAATTTTTAGACAACACCACTCTTCAAAATGCACTAAATAAAAAAAATTTAAAATTTTAAAATGGAAATGATACTTTTCCTAATTTAGAAGCACAAAAGGCATTGAATAGGACAACTAATGCACTTGCTACTCATACTAAATGCATGAGTTTAAAAAAACTTGATTGAACTTAAATGTGGAAACGAAAGGTCATAACTTTTTCTCAAAATATCTCCATTGTCCCTTTAGACACTTATTAGTTATTAAAAATATGATTAATTAAAGACATGGCATAACATGACATGATTACCCCAAATTAATGTTATTTTGGCTAGCTGGGGTGCTAAAATTAGAGCAAAAGAAACTGCATCCAGCTCATTAATTTGAAGAAAAAAAATATTTGAAAAAGTGGATAATTCAGATTAAAAATGTGATTTTTTTTATAAAAAAAAATTTAAAAGACAGAAGAAATTTGCTAGGGGGATGTGAATGGTTTAAGTAATGTGTATGTATGTGCTAACATGCGCCCGCTGATTACCTTGACTTAGTATATATGAACGTTCCAAATAATCTCTAAACTTTTCGTACTATATATATAGGATGACTAACGTTGTAATTAAATTAAAGAAACAAAAAGGTTGTCAGGCACGTAACGAAAAGACAGAAACAGAGAATAAATTTTGGTGTAAGGAAGAAGAACAGGAGATTCTTAAACCTTATTTGGTATGAGGAAAATCAGAATAATGTTATTTTTTACATCTATTTTATAAGAGTCGACGTAAAAAGATAAAAATAACAAATTACCATATGTGAAAATTGTTTTCTAAAAAAGATGAAAAAGACTTGCCCCACCCGGCCCACCGGTCCTTTATATTTGTTTTTAGAAAACAATATCAACGTAGAATAAAAAAAAAATCAAGAAAAACAGTAGCATTTCTCTTTTCCATATTAGTCACTTTAAAAAAATATATATATAAGTATTAACCATTCAAAACAAGTCACATCAACCGATATAAAATAAGTGTGATAAATAATAAGCATGAAGAATAACATTACTCAAAAAACCTTGAATCTCATTTTTTTTTTTAGTAATGCTACACTTTACATTTATTTTATCACACTCACTTTACACAGTTGACGTGGTATGAGCTGAATGACAACAAAAAGTTTTGTTTTTATAAGTGGCCATTTAACATATGCCACATCAACTAATGTGAAGTGAGAGCGATAAAATAGATGTGAATAATAGGGATGCGTTTGGCAACGCATGCACTCTTCTCCTTGTGTTTTTCCTTTCATTTTTTCCAAGATCATTGAACAACTTTTGTCGCCTTTCTCAAACTAACAAACTCTTGCCCAGGTGGTTATTCTCTTTATTTTCTTAGGCACGAAACAAATTTACTTTGTATCTAATAAAAACAAGAAAATGTTTTGTCAAAGTGGCACGACATGAACCAATTACCTAAGATGTTGGAGGAGGACATTTTGGTTGAAAAAGGAAGAGAGAAGCTTAAGTAAAAAATAACGGCATAATTAAGTTTTCCTTATTTGGACACATTCTTCCCTTTAAAAGAAGTACCGTAAACTTTACGTACTAATTAATCTGTTTTGCTTCATTTATTAATCTCTCAAAAAAGAAAGAAGGAAAAATAACAGTAGAATATATAGATAGAGTTTCATCGAATTGACAGGAGAAGAAGGAGGTAGAAGGTTTATTTATTTATTTGTTTATTTATTTTTAAAGGATGCAGAAGGGTTAAAATTTGACTAGCTCGAGTGACTGGTGAATCGATGGTATCTGAATCTTATCTTGATGGTGTCCCTAATAGGCCAACTTATCATAGTCTATGGCACACATCTCAAGATGGACAAAAACAGTAAGACGTCTAATCTTGTTCCCATGGATAAAATCATTACTCCCTAATCATCATATATTGTCTTAAACCATGACCATTTACCACTCCTTTAATATTGGAACTATATATTAACCTTATCTTATATTCTCTCAACCATGTAAAATATTTTTAACGATTTTTTTTAATTTTAATTTTTGGTAAGACCATTAGCAATAAAAACAGACGAGAACAGAACAGGAAAAAAAAAAAAAACTTGGGGGGAGGGGGGTTGGATTATGTATAGTGGGAAGAGAAGAAAGATGACTAAAGTAGTTGGGAATCCAGTTACAGTAAACTTTGGCCGTGACCTAATAAATTATACGATTAGTACAAAAGTTTGTACTTTGTTAAATTTTTTGAGCCATCCAACTAGTGGATGCCGGGATGAGGGAGATGAAATCTGAGATGACGTCTGTAATCTTTCAGTCTTAAACAAATGAGGGGTATTGAAGAGTCATGATGACTACAACAGAGTTCCCTTTAATAATAAAATTTTAGAGCTTTAATTCGAACGCCAAAAAGGAAGCAAAATGAGCTTCCAGAGCCTCGATGAAATTTGAATCACAAGAAGGGTTGAATATTTGGGAGACAGCCTTGATTTAATGTTTAGGTTATACGGAAAATGAAAGAAGGCGAAAAATGGTCAGCGACTTTTAGTAATCTCTAGTGGTAGTTTGGTAATTTGAGAAATAAAAAATTTAAACTTAAAAATTTTTTAATAAAGTTAAAAAATGATCATTTTTTGAAATTAAAGGAAATTTTTTAATCAAAACAATATTTTACGCTAAAACAAACTGCACAAAAAACTCGCTGAAAAGTTGTTAGGACTTTCCTTTCAGCTCCATTGTTTTACATGGACACTGTCAAACTTTATTTTATCCTTAAATCAAACTCTTATCTCGTTTTCTTGGTACCTTTAGTGATTTGAGTGTCAGCTTTACATTATTTGTTGCTGGGGCCTCCCTTTTTTTCTTTTTTTTTTTAATATTTTTTGGAGTGGGAGAATGTCCAATATCTCCCTTTTGCATTAAGCACCAGCTTTTTTCGGACCATAAATGTAACCGTTATATATGCGGACATAAATTTTCTTATGTATAAAATTGTTATATGTGTTTTTTAATTTGTGAGAAATATATATTTTATTAAAAAATAATGTAGTTCTTACATGATAAGTGACAATTTTATTATAGAATAGAATGAAGAAATTAATTATTCCAACAGATTTTGAAGTAACAATTTAAAAGAGAAAACTTAATTAAAGTAGATAATTTTTATTGGTGGAGAGTAAAGTTTTTCATACAAAACTTGAATAAAGAAGAGAATGAAAAGGAAATGATTTTTTTAAATACAACCAAAAAGAGAGATTGAGACAGGGTTTGAAATAATTGCAGATCGAGTTGGAAAAAACTGACGAGGTCATGGTGGTATCTCTATAATAACCTCGAGTAGTTGTCTTTTGTATTATTCTTTGGACAATATTGCATAGGCTAACTGAACTTGGGTGTGACTCTTTTGCATGTGATGTAAATAAAATGGCAGTAATTTTGGAAAAGTTGCAAGAGGTGAAGGAATTTGGTAATTTTTTGATAAATTTTCAAGAAGAGGGCTGTTTTATAAAACCAATCACGTACATACCTCTTGAAGCAGTGATCAATCGATGGTATTTGAAGACCCATAAGAAAGTCCCTTTAGATCTTGCCACCTGCATGTTCGTCCGGAGTGATGGTGGCGGGATCAGTGGTGGTGGTTTTATGGGGTTGAAAGCTAGATCCACTTTAGCTTTGAGAAGAGACGTTTCGGCTACTATTAAACAGCGTCAAACAATAAATCTTTCGAACGTTTGGTTTAGTCTCTTAAGAGTTTGAAACGGTGACGTTTGGGTTAAAATAAACCTAAAACAATCATGGTTGTTCATTAAATTACAAAATATGTGCTGTAGTTAAGAAGAAACGAGGAGGGAGAATAATCTCTTGGGCTCCAAAAGCATTCCACCATTGATAAAACCAAGTGGGAAGTTGAGTAATTTCAGTCTGTTTATCAAATTGGAAAAAACCAAGAATGGCGATAAAGGTTATTTTGGTAGAGGAAGGCATGGGCATCAACATACTCATAGTAATTGTAGAATTGGGGAGTAATAATTGTTTTATTGGTGGCATATAATGACTTATTGCACTAGGGAGAGTAGTAATTGTGTAATTGTGCAGTTGGAATAAGCAATTTTTGATTCATAGAGATCAAATTCGCAAGAAATATGAGAGAGGATATATTATTGAATTAGTATCAATGATCAGGATAAATTCATAAAAACATTAGGTTTAATTTTATTAATGCCTACTGATTTAAAAGGCAAATTTGGAGGAAAAGCTTAGGAGATAATTATTCTAAGGTCATTAATTTTAGAAATTCAAGTTCAAGAGGGAAAACAGTGGCCCAATTACGTTTAATAAATCGTAAAACTGAATAAGGTTGAGTAATTGGTCATTAATTTCCTAGGCAAAAGGGGGCGCTTTGTTTTAAACGCTCTATTTTAGAGGCATTTTTCAATAAAAAAACATTTCTAATTTATATTCTAGTCGCTATAAAAACTGACATTCTCTAAGTGCCCCTAATAAAGCATTGCTATTTCATTGGGGGCTTTTTTTTGGCCAAAAATGCCTCAAATACCAATGTCACTAAACCTCTTTTTTTTTTTCTTTTTTTTTTTTTTGGTAGTGTCTATTGTCTTTACCTAATTTTATCATGATAATTTCTTGTTTTATTAAATTTATTTATGTAATGTATATCTTGTAATGATCGATGTTGGTTCTCCTTTCTTTTCTTTTTTTTTTGGTCGAATTTATTCATTATTTCTGTAAAACAAGTGAACCTGAGAACATGTAAATTAGATTCCTTGCTAGCTTTGGTGCTTTGAGTGTCAACTTTAGATTAATTGTTGCTATCTAGCTAGCCTTTTCTTTCTTTCTTTTTTTCTTTCCCTTAGGGGGGGTTGCTGTCTCCCTTTTGAATTAAAACACTAGCTTTTTTCGACCACAAATCATACGTTATAGATAAAATCAAGCATGGTTGGGCGCATATTAGCTATATGTCACTGTCTCTGTTTTGCATTGATTAATGTTTAAGCACCAACTTTTTTCGACCATTTGGATAATACAATATATAGCATTAAGATTAACAGCAGTTCAATGCAGGCAATCTCCTAATATTCGCTCAAATAATTGAGACTTGAAAGAAAAAAGATAGGTGTACTTGGATTCTCTGATCTTTTTGACCCCATTAGAGAAAGCATTCGTGTTGTGTCCAAGTCCAATGTATTTGTACAATGGTGCATCGTGCATCATGCATGCATGTCTTCTTTCTCATCAACAACCTATGTGTTTCACGTACACAAAGCAACTAGTTCTCGTCAGTATTTGCATGGTTAAATCAAATAAATACATTACAACATGGGAATTATATCCTGAAACTGTTGGCTTGTTAGGGCTCACTTATGGCTGCCAAGTGGGTGGTTGTCAACAATCCTTGAAGAAGAAAAATGGTGCAAGCTCACTTGATGAAGATGGTTGGAAGTAGGCTCACTTCAATGGTGGTAGGAGGAAGTTGGAGCTCATATGCCTATAAATAGTCAAGGCCTTCATTTGCATTAACACACAACAAGCAAGAGCTTCTTACAAAGAGAAGAGAAAAGAAAGTGAGGAAAGTGAGAGAGAGAGAGCTTTCCAATAGAGCAAGAAAAATAGAGTAGTATTTTTCTGAGAGTGGCAAAACTCAAAGTGTGTAATTTTTCAGGAGTGTGAGAGATACACTGTGTGCGTGAGATCAGCTGATCCACATTTTGTTCATTCTATTTATATAGTGAAATCTAGTGTGCTTTGTGGATGCAGGCAGTCCATTAATTCATCTTCAGAATCTTGGGATTCAACCTGTCAAGAAAACAACAACACACAAGTGCGATAAATAGTATTTTACCAAAGATACAACTAGGTACCTTCCCAAATAAGATTGGAAGAGTCACACCGGCCTCACTTAAAACCCAATCTTTCCTAGACGTGCATTTTGATTAGTACTATAAACACACACAAACATACACACAAAATCACAAGACAAGAATTTATACATGGTTCGGCCAATACTGCTTACATCCACAGAGCACACCAAATTTCACTATATCAATAGAATGAACAAAATGTGGATCATCTGATTTCACTCACACAGTGTATCTCTCACACTCCTGAAAACACGAAATGTGTAATTTTTTCGAGAGTGGACAAAACACGAAGTGTGTAATTTTTCTGGAGTGTGAGAGATACACTGTGTGAGTGAGATCAGCTGATTCACATTTTGTTTATTCTATTGATATACTGAAATCTGGTGTGCTTTGTGGATATAGACAGTATTGGCCGAACCACGTATAAATTCTTGTCTTGTGATTTTGTGTGTATGTTTGTACGTATTTATAGTATTAATCAAAATACACATGTTTGTTCTATCTAAGAAAGATTGGGTTTTAAATGAGACCGGTGTAACTCCTCCAATCTTATCTGAGAACGTACTTAATTGTATATTTGGTAAAATACTATTTACTATACTTGTATGTTGTTATTTTCTTGACAGGTTGAATCCCAAGATTCTGAAGAGGAATTAATGGCGTTTAATTCCTAACAGAAACCAATACGTACAAATTCTTAACATATATTAATATGAACCACACTACACAAGAGGCATGCATGCATTCGAATACATTGACTAATCAAGCACAGTTGATTGAAGTGAACACCATCTCTTTACTTGGCTAAATCCATGATTTCATCATTCTTTCTCTAACTATTTCCTTCACACTTTCCCTGTTCGATTTAATGTCTATTTAAAGTAATTACTGTTGGTCTGCAATCATTTATATATATATATAGGAACTCCATTATAATCATAAAGATTTGAAGTAAGGACAGGCCCGCTTATTATATATATAGTATAAAATGATGAAAGCAGTCCTTAGCACAATCATGAGGCATTTTGGGGCTCACAAATATTAGTCTAGTGTAATACATGTTAAATCTTGGAGGGACCGCTAGCTTCTCTATCCTTCTTTTAGAGAGAGAAGCTCTCAACCAAGGGTTGGAGTTTCTACTTCCTGTTAAGGTCTTGCTTCGGCCGCCTTGTGCGGTTTTTTTTTTGGTATGAGATCCTCCTTCTTCTCTTCTTTCCTCTTCATGTCCTTGGGTTTGTTTTTTTTTAATGTTTTTTTTTTTTTTTCCTTTTCGTCACCGCCCATGTAACCGCAGCTCCAGCTCCTCCTCTCTATATGCTAGCCACACCTTCACCACCTCGCTACTAGCCTCTTCCATCGTGTCACTTGCTAGTGTTGGGAAATCTATCATAATATCTCAAAATCAGTGAGATGAGAAAAATAAGAACGCAAAAATAAGCATTCGCAAAACATAAAAATTTACGTGGTTCACCACTAAAGATTATGTCTATAGAGTTTTAGCGATGTTTCACTATTTCTTAAAAAGTAATACATGAAGCGTTAGTCACATCTAGAAAAATAGTGAGGGAGGCGCATAGCATTTTTGTTGAAGGGAGTCATTAAAATTAATGAATTTCTAATGCGCACAGAAAAATTATGTAGACTCGGCAAAACGTTTCTTTACCCAATTGTCTAGCACACAATTAAGTAACTTCAAGGTTCATGACAAATGTGGGGAGAAATTTACTCTAGTGTGTTTCGTCCTCTTAATTAATTTTGCCGAGAGGAGAACTATTCATGGCAATGATGATATTACTAAGTGTATGCAGTATGCGAGTTTATTTCCAAGATTTTCAGAGGAAACTAGATTCTGATGTAGATTGCACTTGATGATTACTTATGAATGCATGTTTCAAAATGAGGAACGAGCGATCACAGGTTCAATTTGAAACTTAAGGGGCAAGCTTGTGTATGGTGGCATAGCATCGAAGAACAGTTGTATATTCTTTGGCAACCACCCGTCACTTATTGGGAGAAGATGAAACTTAGTTTGAAGGAAAATATTTTATGACCTAAATCCATTCACAGTTTAAAGCCTTAGAAGCTACATATTACTCTTATTTTTAATAAACGCCTTCAAAGTCTTAGAAGCTGTGATCACCAAGATTTAGAGGAGCGCGAATCGGCCGGCTCATAATATTTCTAATTGGCCCACTACCACTAGTTCAATTGGTAGCGTTTTCACTTATTTGTATTTCTTATTAGATCTCCTCCTTGATAGTAACAAAAATCCACTGTGGTAGTGTTTTTGAGGTCTCATTTTTTTAGTATTTTTTTTAACTGGCCATGTATTTTGTATTTGTACTTTTGTTTGAATTTATTAAAATAAAAATAAAAAAGAACGAAATCAAGAGAGAAACTAATCAATAAAAGACCCACGTGACGTGAAGTTTTGACCTAAAGTTACACAACATTAATACATTCCTCAAAAATAACATGACAGATAAATGCGCCAAAAGTCACTTTAGCCCATGCACATAGCATTAAGCATAGACATAAAATATATATTATATAGATGCATATGTTATATATATCAAATGAACCCAAAAAGAACATGAATGCACATGATGCATGCACTGATGCACATGCATGGAGATGGAGGGGCCGCGCCGCCTCCGGGGGATACGTGCTGCGTGGCTGTCACTGTAGGGTCTGTAGCCGAGGCCAGTGAAGTGACGGTGGTGGCGAACACTGACCCATCGAGAGCGTCTGTCGGCATTGCAAAATGGTCACTCCACGTGCGTTTCTCTTGAACCCGTAAACCCCTAGGCAGGAGGAAAAAAAAGTCATAGGGTCCCCCCCTTAATTTTCGTATTTATTAAAAACGTATGTATACTGATAAATTTTAATTTTTCAAGATTTGCGGCTGTCAAAAGATTTTCTAAAATACCGACAACAGGCCATTGACGGAGCTTTAATTAATTAAAATACCGACAAACAAAAATACTGATATGGGTCTTTTTTTTTCTATTCCAATCAAAAGAAAGAGAATAGGATTATTATTTTCCCTGATAATTGACGGGTTATGATACTATCAAGTAGGCTTTAACAAGTGCTTCAAAGCTCACAAAATGGACCCACACGACCCATAATCAGGATGTGATTGAGGGAATTGAAATGTTGTTCATGTAATAAAGCTTTAATCTTTTTGAAAGGATTTGGCTTATAGTGCTTTTAATATGTGCTTCAAATTGCTCACTATGGTCCCACGAAGTGTAGAATTATTATGATAGTCGTTGACTCGTAATCAAAGGAAAAGATTGTTCATGCAAACTATATATATATCCAATCTCCTCACAAGATATTGAAAGGATGCGACATATTATGAGTTTGAGGTGCTTTGTTCCAAGAGAGAGAGAGAGAGAGAGAGATTAACAGAGGAATTAATGATATGATGACGCATATTATGCACAGACGAATGGACCCACCAAGCAATATTAACAGAGCAGGCTGCAGAAAGCAAAGTGCTATTTGTCTGGAAAGCAAGGAAGTTTTGGCCTGACTTTCTTAACGTGTAATTTACGTGGCGAATTTCGTTAACATATCGTTTTCAACGTGAAAGAAAGTATTTAATTAAGAAAGTTAAACCCATGCAGGGGCCAATATTCTTCGTTATATCATCTTCAACGTGCTGCGTGCACGAACGAAAGATTTGAAGTATAACAAACTTTAATAATTTTTCACTGTGTTCAACTTTACTAGCTAGCTACTTTTTAGTAGGGCTATAATGCTCATATGTATCTTTTTTAGCATGTTTTTTGACATTTCAATTGATCGACAACGATGGACTGTGTCTTCGTATGTTTTTAAGGAAAACTATGTGGATGGACGTACGGCCGTCGGCAGAGTACTATAAATTCTAATCTGGTTTTTTCAAGCTAGTTGTTGCAGGTATCTGCAGGGAGAACTTAATTAGTTTGTTTAGAGGGGAACCAAAACTATATTTCGATGGGAACCAAAACTATATATATATATACTAGCTACCAAGACACAATATTTCGATGCACTAAAAATGTGTATATAAACACACACACATATATATATACACATGATTAATATTGTTGTATTTTAGTCAGGTGGGTCACTTAGGTGATAAATTTACTAGTTATCCCAAAAGTTTAAGCTGATAAGAAGATGTAAGTTTAATAACTTAATCATTACTTTAACATTCTCCCTCATGTGTGGGCTCAAACTCCCTTTTAATATGTGATGCCCAACATGCGTAATATTTAATTTAAATGGGAGGTGATTTGACGGAGTCAAGATTTGATCCCATGACCTTTAGCTTTGATACCATGATAAATTACCAGTTATCTCAAAAGATTAAGCTGATAGAAAGAGGTTAATTTAATAACTTAATCATTACTTTAACACTCTCCATCACTTGTGGGTTCAAAAAAATTAGAGATTTGATGAAGATTAGATTAGCCTAATTTGAGGGCCATTATTCTAACATTAGGATCATAACATATTATCATGCTCCACAGTCAACGTTTACGGCGGTTAACCTTTTCTCTTTTGGCAGTTTTATTCCCCTATTAGTATTCAACGGTTTGTGACTCGACTACAACGTCACAATCCATTTGATCTCATACTTAATGAGTTGCGTTTCATCCGACATGGTGGTTAGCTCTAATACCAAATAATAATAAAAAATTTGAGATTATTAACTTGCCATTTTCTAAAACTTTAATGTGGTATAAATTGATCAAGAAACTATTTGAAACTTTATTGGAGGGGGACAATCACAATTGGGGGAATCTATAGATTGAGGTGTTTTCAATGTATATGGGGGACCATAAAATACTGGGGCTCAGCCCACCTACCATACTGATGATCCATGGGCCCCCAGAAAATATTTCCCTTGTAATTCAGGGAAGACGAGGTTTCTTTGAACAGAGAAAAAAAAAAAAGGTTGGGACATAAATGCATAGTACAAAGAAAAAAAGGCCATCAGCTACCCCCCGGAATGGACGGTCCTTATTCAAGAAAAGACCTGTGGGTCACCCCCGATGCACCAATTACTTCATGCCGACTACACACATCGGTCAATTTAGATCAAACGTGGCAGTCGAAGTAGCCGTGTGATTAATATCACTAGTCAACATCAACGATTCAACGTGTAAATTGCGTGTTGGGTAAATGGTCAGAATCTTGACCGTGGGGGGAGACAGCAGACGTGGCTGTAAAAAGTGGGGCGGTGTTGTGGCGTTTTCGTGTGGAAGACTGTCGGGGCTACAGGATTTGCGGCGTCCGCACAACCTTTGTCATTTCTTCCTAAACTTTTCAATTATATTTGCACGTGCACCTTTTTCAGACTACTTTTGTTTGATACTTTTTCACCATAAATAAAATAAAATAAAATAATTCCTCCAACTCTTTTTTTTTTTTTTAATTTATTTATTTATTTGATTAGTTTGTTCAAAAGTTTAGGAATGTGTCACAGTTCCAATCTAAACCCCACATAAATCTTACCTATAACACAAAATCTTGTAAAGGAGGGTGGTACTGGTACTCTATGGCCACAAAATCTGAGGATTGTTAAACAAAATCTTAGTAGCTATGATTGTTTTAGTGATGACGTTATTCATATCTATCAAATAAACTCTGGACCCGTGCAACAGTCTAATAAAAATTTTAGGCCAAGGTTTAATTTTGTGAGACAAGACATAAACAGAAGGCAAACAAATGTAGACCAAGGGATGAAAAAAAGAAAAAAAAAAAAAAAAAAAACACTTGAATTTTGTTGAAGGGTAGATAAAAAGGAGTAGTCCATNGTAGATAAAAAGGGGTAGTCCATGAAAGAAAATGACAAGATACAGCTAATTTGGATGGTCATGAGTCATGAATCATGAACCAATGCAATGGGTACCGTACCACGTCTAAAGAAAGATTAGTTGGGGATTTGATTTCGATTGGGAAGCCAATCTCAATCACAATCACATACACGTTTTTGTACGGGTGATTGTGAGATACTAGACACAAAGACTAGACCTCCACGTGCTCACTCCCCTGTTGCTAATCTCGATGGGTTAAAAGTTAAAACAAAGCAATCACTCTCTCATCAGAAGAAACCATTTTAGTGTTTATTTTCTTGTCGCTCAAGAGCCCACCTTCAACAGTGAACAGTGAACACTGAATGAATATGCCTTTTCTCCTCCACAAGTTTTCTTTCTCTATTTTCTAACTCGAGCTTTTTCTTTTGACTGAAACAAAGAAAGGGGAGCCAAATATTATATTACAATTAGACAATTAGTGGGGTTCTCAGTTTCTTTTTTTGTTTTTTTTTTTTGGGGACCCAACACATATATAATTGGACTGGACTCGACCCAACACATGACATTGTTGTTTTCTTGTCGGTTCGAAAAGCCCAAGTTTGCTTGATAATGGTCCGACCCATAACCTATTCATGAAGTAAAGGACGCCCAAGCCTACACATGGTGGTGCTGGAAAAAGCTGCATGATAGAGCCCAAGGTCACTCCACTGGGTTTAGGAGTGGGCTAGGGCTGGTCCAATATTTTTTAATATTTCTTAGACAGCATACATTTGAATGTAAGAGCATCTCTGGTAAAGATTATCGAAAATACTTTTTTTTTTAGTTACTAGTTTTTCATTATACATTTTAGCAAAATATGTATTTTAACTCTGTACTCTAATTAAATATTATTTTTTAGTATTGTTTTTATTTTTATTGAGGGAGATGGAGAGAGAAAAAAGAGTAAAAAAAAATACTACAAGTTGGTGCAGTAAACTTTCAACGTTCAAATATGAAAATTCACTATAGCAGATTTTAGGAAAACTTCTATTTTAAAGTGTTTGCTAGAGCTCCAAAAATGGTTATACTAGGTAAATTTTAACATAACTTCTACTTTAAAGTGACCGGCAGATTAGGCAAAAGAATAATATTAACTATATTTAACTATTATTGCTATCTTTTCGGCTCCAACATATTAGCTTCAAAAGAGCTAAATTAACCTTTTTGCTGCGGTAATAGCTATTTATTGCTATTAACCGTAGTACAATGTTCATATTTTTTAATATTGTTTCTTTCTTTCTCTCTCTCTACCCCCATCCCTTTCTTCTTCACGACTGGTTCCGGTTCTTGGTTTTCTGGACAACCCCACCCAACAACTCCTCTCATATTTCCTTCTAGTATCAAATCCTTCTTTTCCACCTACACCTCATGAACACGGGAACCCATCGCCACAGATGAGGTTCAGATCCACCATAGCCTGTCATATACAAATTTGTAAATCAAGCCACATAAATATACTATTGAAATTCACATACCTTTCTGGTTGCAAACAGCCATGGGGAGTTTGGGTTGAGAGGGAAGAGGCAAAGCGAGAGNAGGTCACTCCACTGGGTTTAGGAGTGGGCTAGGGCTGGTCCAATATTTTTTAATATTTCTTAGACAGCGTACATTTGAATGGAAGAGCATCTCCGGTGAAGATTATCGAAAATACTTTTTTTTTTTAACTATTAGTTTCTCACTATACACTTTAGCAAAATATGTATTTTAACTCTGTACTCTAATTAAATATTATTTTTTAGTATTGTTTTTATTTTTATTGAGGGAGATGGAGAGATAAAAAAGAGTAAAAAAAAATACTACAAGTTGGTTCAATAAACTTTCAACGTTCAAATATGAAAATTCACTATAGCAGATTTTAGGAAAACTTCTATTTTAAAGTGTTTGCTAGAACTCCAAAAATGGTTATACTAGCTAAATTTTAACAAAACTTCTACTTTAAAGTGACTGGCAGATTAGGCAAAAGAATAATATTAACAATATTTAGCTATTATTGTTATCTTTTCAGCTCCAACATATTAGCTTCAAAAGAGCTAAATTAACCTTTTTGCTGCGGTAATAGCTATTAACCGTATTACAATGTTCATATTTTTTAATATTGTTTCTTTCTTTCTCTCTCTCTACCCCCATCCCTTTCTTCTTCACGACTGGTTCCGGTTCTTGGTTTTCTGGACAACCCCACCCAACAACTCCTCTCATATTTCCTTCTAGTATCAAATCCTTCTTTTCCACCTACACCTCATGAACACTGGAACCCATCGCCACAGATGGGGTTCAGATCCACCATAGCCTGTCATATACAAATTTGTAAATCAAGCCACATAAATATACTATTGAAATTCACATACCTTTCTGGTTGCAAACAGCCATGGGGAGTTTGGGTTGAGAGGGAAGAGGCAAAGCGAGAGTGAGAGAGAGAGAGAGAGCTAATTGCAGAACTGGTCATGGGAGGTTTGGGTTTGGGTTGAGAGGGAAGAGCGAGAGTGAGAGAGAGAGAGAGAGAGAAAAGTGAAAATATAATTAAATAATTAAATAATTAAATAATAATATTTAAAGAAAAGTAGAAAATAAAATAAAAAAATTTTGTATTGAAAAATGAATAAGTAAACTAACTAATGCTATTGAAGATGCTTTAATGGAACATTAGAAACAAATATTTTTAATTATTTTGGCCTAAAATAGAAGTAACATTAGGTTCCACAACCCCTACCCAATCTAGTTTTCTAGGCAAATAAAAAAGATTGCTATGTAAAACAAAAGAGTAACCCTACACGTACATATTGACCTTACATAATGACGTGATAGTGCGATGTGGGACTACCATATCAACAAAAAAATAATTTACGACTCTTAATTGACAAATAAAATTAATTGTTTAATAGTTTATACGATAAGTATCACATAACTGCTACGCTAGTTTGTAAGAATCTTAAAGTAGTAAAATCTATTCTTCATATCCATTTTATCATACATAATTCACATCATCTCGTGACGTGGATAGAATGGAACTTATTGGACCCAAATAGAAATTTAGTCCAATAAGTTCTGCCCACCTCATTTGGGCTAGGTTTTTAGTGCAGAGCCAGACAGGGGAAAAGGGAGTGATCGATCCAACACGTACGTAGAGGTGTAGGAGGTTATAGAAGTTTATATGTACAGTCAAAAGATCCATGGAAAGTACTGGAAAGTAGTTGTAAAAGTTTCTCTATCTCTCTATGATTACTCAAAAGAACGAGTACCAGAAAGAACCAGAATCCCTTCTACAGTCTCCTTCTAAACTACATAAACCATGCACTCGTACGTCGACTTCATCATCAAGAGTTGTTCTAAGTTTCTTGTCTACACTCTCAAACAGATTGACAAAATCTTTATTCATCAACCATGTCTCTCATTCCAAGCCTTCTTGGTGCCCAACGAACAAACATCTTCGATCCCTTTTCTTTGGACATCTAGGATCCCTTCCAAGGTTCCCCTTTCACTTCTGCAAGTGATCAGAGCTCTGTGTTTGCGAACACGCGTGTTGATTGGAAGGAGACCCCGGAGGCTCACATATTCAAGGCTGATCTTCCTGGGCTAAAGAAGGAAGGGGTGAAGGTCCAAGTGGAGGACGGCAGAGTGCTCCAGATCAGTGGGGAGAGAAGCAGAGATCAAGAGGAGAAGAATGATAAATGGCATCAGATTGAGAGGAGCAGTGGGAAGTTTCTGCGGCGGTTCAGGTTGCCAGAAAATGCAAAGATGGATCAGGTGAAGGCTAGCATGGAGAATGGCGTGCTCACTATGACTGTCCCAAAAGGGGAGAAGAAGAAGCCTGCGGAGGCTAAGGCCGTTGAGATCTCCGGCTAATTCAGAAAATTCTTATACAATGGATCTAGCTTTGAGTTTGAGAATGTTTTCTGCCTGAAATAATGAGTATATGATAAATACTCTAGTTTGTTTGTCAAAGTGTGTGTTAATCTTTGCTCTGTATGCATGGTTTGTTTCTATTGAAATGGTATTGTAATGTTACTGGTATGCTAGTGAATGTATCTGATCAATTTGTCTCTCCATTCACAGAGAAGTGCGACTCCCTAAAAACTTAGTACTCTACATCGAAATACATTAGATGTGTAGATTACAAAGGTGTAATCTACACATTTCACCAAAATTCGCCCGCAAATCCTCGACCGACCCCGTCTTCGCATACGCATGCAGTACTTGGCATAGCATTCCATGAGAAAACTTCCCTTTCATGGTGTTTCTTAACTAAGGTTTTAACAATTAAGTATAAATATACTTTAACCTCTTAAACTAACAAACATTTTTTATTTAGCCTCATAAATTGACTAGTATAATACATCAAACTATCATTTTTTTGTAATTAAGCCTCTCTTTTAGTGTTGATCCATACTTAGATACATCATATATTTAAAAAGTAATGCCACACATACTTGGCCCTTAGGGAGGCCACGTCTTCCCCAAAAAAAAAAAAAAAAATTAAAAATTAAAAAAAATGCTTGTAAAATTTTATAGAAGTTATAATTTTACCCTCAAATTTTTTAACCCCCCCCCCCCCCCCCCTCTAAAACTTCAAAAGTTAGTTATGCTCTTGCACATACTCTCACTTTTTTACGCCTATTTTTTCATGCCTATAGAAGTCAAAAAAATTGGAGTAAGTATAGCATTTCTTATATTTAAACAGTATAAAAAAATAATAATAAAAGCTATTGTGAAATTTATTTAAATAGTAAAATAAAAAGTAGCTTGATTCTAAAAACATAGAGAAAGTGCTACTACTGCTCTTAGTTGTCATATACCGATGTTTGAGCAAGTCTCTGGCCTCATCATCTTGTGGATCATATTTGGACCCAAATGTCAATGTACCAGCACTAAAATTCTATGAAGGGTGTTATCAATGACCTAAGCTTTTGAAAACGGCCCATTTTTCCCTTCTTCCATATTGAATAGAAAAAAATAAAAATAAAAAAGGGCACATCTATGGTTGACAACAACTTAATAAAACAAAAGAAAAATAAAATAAAATCTTAATTAATAAAACAAAGTGAAAGGACAGAACTCGATCTAGGAATTTGAAGTCTAAATATGAAGCGCCAAATGCAAGGTTGCCCCATGAAGTGCACGTGAACAGGCAGCTTGCAGGCCATTTCTTCAGTGTGGTTTATTATAGCTTGAATTGAACTCGATCTTGTTCTAGATTTGGACAAATTAGTCATTATCAAAACTTCAATTTCTCGTTGATAATTATTCAAATTATTTGTGCAGGGAAACCTCCACAAATTATTGATCTTTTTGATGCTAAGAAAGGCTAATTAAGAAATGTTTTTGTTATGATGATGTAATTTTATAAACTAAACTATATATATATAGTTTTTTTTTTTTTTGTTATGTCCTTTTGTTGATCTAATGGATATATTAATGAAATTTTAAACCGACCTTGATGAGTGAAATGAGAGAATTTATTCATTAGAAGAGCCAAGTAAGAATTCCTGATTATCTGCCGGTCTTAAGGACAAAACTTTTTCTCTCTAGCGTTTTTCGCGAACCCTAGAGTAGAAGCAGCTTTTCCACTTAGGTGGGGATTGTGGAGTTTGTCTCTTTTTGTTATTTCAATGGCNAAAAAAAAAAAGAATCCCTGATTATGAAGAGATATCTTATATATAGAATATAATAAGATTGACTAATTAGACACTAATGATTAATGACAATATATACTAGTCAATGAAATTAATTTAAATAAGACATTTATTTTTCTCAGTAATAAAAAGCGATGTTACTCTTTACACTTGTTTGTCACATTCATTTTACACCATTAATTAACCTGATGTATTTTAAATGGCTTCTCATATTAATTAGTCATTAAAAATAACAAAACAAAAAAGACATTTAAAATACATCACACTCAAAAAGAGAATAGCACATAGAGAGCATAGCAAAGTGGGGGAGGAAGTTATGACTCCCTCCTCCCCGTCCCCTTTCTCCTTCCCCCTTGCACCTCCTTTTTCTCGCCTCCATCATAAATTGACCAGGGCGCGTGTGTCAATGGTTCTTGGGGTGCTTTATAGCAGCATGTGAAACGCGTGAGGGTGTATTGAGTTTTGTTATTGTATTTTTGTTAATAAAAAAAAAAAGAATGTATTCGCATTAGATTTGATTTTAGTAACGATCTATAAGGTGGAGTTTTATTTGTTAGATCATTATTGAATTTTGATCCATTGGTGATTTTAAATATCATACCACAGTTTGAAAGATTTTAGCCTTCCTTATATCATTACTTATTGATATATGTAATACTATATATTATGATTTATCTTACTTCTATTATATTGGGTTGAAGGCCGCACAAGTCCTTGGAGGAGGGAGGAAGTGCCCCTCTTCCCCCTCATTTTTCCCCCCTCCTTCTCACCTGTATGGTTTTCTCTTGTGTTCCGTTTTGGCTTAAAAAAAATTTCTCTCTTGGTGCCCCTAAGCACATCGCCCACCGTGATTCCGCCTTGTCATCTCCACCGCATCTCTCCATCGTCATTTTTGTTCGTGCCACCGACAGTCTCCTCCCCTCCTTGCTCCAATGGTTGCTGTTGTGATGTGGGTTTTGTTGTTTTTGTTTTTTCCTATATTTTCTTGCTTGTCTTGTTGTCCTAGCAGTTGGGCTTAAAATGTGAATAATTTTCTGGCCTTTCAAGTCGAGAATGACTAGTTTTGGCGTGGTGCTTTCACTCATGCTTAGAGAATGGCTACCTATATCCTGGATTGAATTTGCATTGGGCAGATATGTTCTATAAGCTGAAAATATTGGGCACGGGGTAGCGGATGTAGACATCATAGGATTTTAATGTAAGATTTGTATGTTTTCACCTCTATAACATGTAATCCTTTAGCTTTGGTTAGAAATTTCATAGTTTTATACTTGATTGTAAAAGTTTTTATACTCTTGATTATTCATGAATTATACCATAATAAATTTATTTCTAAAAAGAAAAAAGAAAAAAAGAAGTGGTTGTATTAATCGACTCTTAAACTTTTTTGTTTAATAAAGGTTGATCCAATGCCTAATAAGTATTGTCACGTTGATTCAGTGAAATGAGGTGTAGTATATAATATTACCTGTGCCTATTAGTTCTTGTTTATATATATAAGGGCTGATGAACACTGTCACATCAATTCAATGACTCTTATGAGGTGAAGATTATGCATGTAGCTTTACTATTGTCTTTAGAGCACATGCTCTATTAAAATGAATGTAAAAATTATAAATTTTTTTATAAAAATTGAATTTTGATTAAATGTTAATGTAATAGATTAATTTTTTAAAAAATATTATTTGAACCGAATCCAAAGAAAACTTCTACAAAGACACGAATCATCATGTTTCTTCTTTACCAGTCAAGTTTATTTAAGGAACACATGATTGGTCCCCAAGAGGTAGTTTAATCGGCTTGGACCATGCCTAATAAAGCGGAGGTCACTAATTTGAATCGTTTTTTCCCCTCTTGTGTGGATATGTAAAAAAAAAAAAGAACACATGATTCAGTGTGTTCACCCGGGTCGGTTATAACCGACTTACAACCGATAACTGACAATAACCAACAACCGATAACAGACAAACTGATAAGCGATTTAGTAATCGATTATTAAAAACCGATAACCGACTAGGTCGGTTGCGGTTAGCGGTTTTTGGGGTTTGAGAAATGTGGTTATAACCGACCGACTATATATATAATATTTATACGAATAAAGTATATATAAAAAAAAAATCCAAAACAGCGTCATTTTGGTGGGAGAATAAGTTGATACATTGATACCCATAAGGCTTTATCTTATTCTCCTTGCCTTTCTAGTCTCAATCGCTCTCTTCCTGCGGCCTGCCTCTCTCCCTACCTCTCAGTCGCTCATCTCAATCGCGAATCACTCATTGTTTCCACAGCGTTCATAGTGATGGCCCAAAACACATTAAAAGCCCATTTTAAATAAAAGCGGTTATAACCGATCGGCTATTGGATTGAATAACCGATAACCGTTATAAAATAACCAACTAGTCGGTTGCGGTTGCGGTTATTATAAATTAAATAACCGACAAGTCAGTTATCGATTACGATTATAGCAAATAACCGACGGTTATAACCGATTGAACACTCCTGCATGATTGTACATCAAAATGATTTTTTTTTTTTTTTTTTTTTTAAAAAAAGGGTTTTTTTTATTGATATAACGGGAATAAAATATATATAAAAAATTGTTAGAAAATTAAAAGAGATGGATTTTACCAATTACAGTAATAAAAAGTATTACAAAAGACTGCTTTGTAAAACAAAAGAGCAACCCTACACGTACATATTGGCGTTACATGATGACTTGATAGTGCGATGTGGGACTACCATATCAACAAAAAAATAATTTACGACTCTAAATTGACAAATAAATTTAATTGTTTAACAACTTATGTGATAACTGTCACATAACTGTTACGCAGTTTGTAAGAATCTTATAGTAATAGAACCTATTCTTCACACCCATTTTATCATACATAATTCACACCGTCTCGTGGTGTGCATGGAATGGATACTTAAAAAAAAAAAAAAAAAAAATCTATTTCGTGTAAAGTGGCTAAGTGGGTGTGAAATATAGCGTTACTTTAAAAATTATAATACTCCTAGCTGCATTGCAGTCACAAAACGCCAGAAAGTACAAAAACCAAATACTTTCATAAATTTTTTTGTATCGGACCCAAATAGAAATTTAGTCCAATAAGTTATGCCTACCTCATTTGGGCTGGGTATTTGGTGCAGGGCCAGACAGGGGAAAAAGGGAGTGATCAATCCAACACTTACGTAGAGGTGTAGGAGGTTATAGAAGTTTCTATGTCCAGTCAGAAGATCCATGGAAAGTACTGGAAAGTAGTTATAGAAGTTTCTCTATCTCTCTATGATTGCTCAGAAGAGCGAGTACCAGAAAGAACCAGAATCCCTTCTACAGTCTCCTTCTAAACTATATAAACCATGCACTCGTACGTCGACTTCATCATCAAGAGTTGTTCTAAGCTTCTTGTCTACACTCTCAAACAGATCGAAAAAATCTTTATTCATCAACCATGTCTCTCATTCCAAGCCTTTTTGGTGCCCAACGAACAAACATCTTCGATCCTTTTTCTTTGGACATCTGAGATCCCTTCCAAGGCTTCCCTTTCACTTCTGCAAGTGATAAGAGTTCTGCATTTGTGAACACGCGTGTTGATTGGAAGGAGACCCCGGAGGCTCACATATTCAAGGCTAATCTTCCTGGGCTGAAGAAGGAAGAGGTGAAGGTCCAGGTGGAGGAAGGCAGAGTGCTCCAGATCAGTGGGGAGAAAAGCAGAGAGCAAGAGGAGAAGAATGATAAATGGCATTGGATTGAGAGGAGCAGTGGGAAGTTTCTGCGGCGGTTCAGGTTGCCAGAAAATGCAAAGATGGATCAGGTGAAGGCTAGCATGAAGAATGGCGTGCTCACTGTGACTGTCCCAAAAGAGGAGGAGAAGAAGCCTGCGGAGGCTAAGGCCGTTGAGATCTCCGGCTAATTCAGAAAATTCTTATACGGTGGATCTAGCTTTGAGTTTGAGACTGTTTTCTGCCTGAAATAATGAGTATATGATAAACACTCTAGCTTGTTTGTCAAAGTGTGTGTTAATCTTTGCTCTGTATGCATGGTTTGTTTCTATTGAAATGGTATTGTAATGTTACTGGTATGCTAGTGAATGTATCCGATCAATTTGTCTCTCCATTCACTGAGAAGTGCGACTCCCTAAAAACTTACTCTACATTGAAATACATTAGATGCGTAGATTAGAAAGGTGTAATCTACACATTTGACCAAAATTCGCCTACAAATCCACGACCGACCCCGTCTTCGCATACGCATGCAGTTAGCATAGCATTCGATGAGAAAACGTCCCTTTTAAGCATCCTGTCGAACAGGTTTCGAGCATCCAAAAGTTTCCCAGGTTTGGCATACAGATGAAGAAGACGATTTGAATGAAAGCGTTGTCGGGTTGGAAGAAGTGAAGCTCAATGTGGTGTTGCAGTCGCTGGGATTGGTTGGCTCGGACGCATTCGAGCACGAGACGAGTGTACGCCTCAGACGTTGCAGAGCCACGGGAGTACAAGAGGTCTACCGCGTGGCGAAGCTTTAGCTTGGCTTTCGTCGCAGTAGAAGTTTAGTAGTACTCCGAAATCACGATTGGGTCCATTAGGATGGACATTTTGCGGCAACTTTTGGAGCTATAACGGTAGATACACCATGGGACATACACATACATACATGTCGATTTGTCTTATGGGACAAAGTCGCTTTAATAGCTCTCTTTGTGTGTGTGTGTGTTTTAATAAAGTAGCTTCATCGTGTTTCTTAATTAAGGTTTTAACAATTAAGGATAAATATATTTTAATCTCTTGAACTAACGACTATTTTTTATTTGGCCTCATAAATTGACTAGTATAATACTTAAATACATCAAACTATTATTTTGTTGTAATTAAGCCTCTTTATTAGTGTTTTTTTTTTTTATTGACATGTCCGCACAAGAGAGGGAGGGAGATTCGAACTAGTGATCTTCACTTCATTAAGCGTGATTTTAGCCGATTGAGTTACCTCTTAAAGACCTCTCTATTAGTGTTGATCCATACTTAAAATGCATCAAATATTTAAAGAGTAATACTACACATGCATGCTCATGAACGAAACTACATGGCCCTTAGGGTGTCACATTTTCCCCAATTTTTTTTTTTTTTAAAAAAAAGCTTTTAAAATTTTATAAAAATTATAATTTTACCCTCAAATTTTTTAACCTCCCCCCCAAACTTCAAAAATTAGTTCCACTATTGCACATATTCTCACTTTCTTACACCTATTTTTTCACACCTCTAGAAGTAAAAAAAATTGGAGTAAATGTATCATTCCTTATATTTAAATGGTATAAAAAAAATGATAACAAAATTTTTTATGAAATTTATTTGAATAGTAAAACAAAAAGTAGTTTGATTTCATAAATTTAAGAAGAAAAAAAAAAAACTAAGAAAAAGTGCTACTATAGTGGTCTTAGTTGTCATATACCGATGTTTAATTTGAGCAAGTCTCTGGCCTAATCTTCTTGTGGATCATATTGGGAGCCAAATGTCAATATACCAGCACTAAAATTCTATGAGGGGTGTTATCAATGATATCTAAGCTTTTGAAAACGGCCCATTTTCCCCTTCTTCCATATTGAATAGAAAAATAAATAAAAATGGGCGCACACACACACACATATATATATATATAGACAACAACTTAATAAAACAAAAGAAAAAAAAAATCTTAAGTAATAAAACAAACAGAAAGGACAGAAGTCTACGAATTTGAAGTCTAAATATGAAGCGCCAAATGTAAGGTTGCCCCATGAAGAGTACGTGAACCAGCAGCTTGCAGGCCATTTCTTCTGTGTGGTTTATTATAGCTTGAATCGAATGAATTGAACTCTTGTTCTAGCTTTGGACAAATTAGTCATTATCAAAACTTCAATTTATTCAAATTATTTGTGCAGGGAAGCCTCCACAAATTATTGATCTTTTTGATGCTAAGAAAGGTTAATTAAGAAATGTTTTTGTCATGATGATGTAATTTTACAAACTAAACTATATGTAGTGTTTTTGTTATGTCCTTTTGTTGATCTAATAGATATAATTAAATTTTAAGCCGACCTTGATGAGTGAAATGAGAGAATTTATTCATTAGAAAAGCCAAGGAAGAATTCCTGATTATGAAGCGATATCTTATGTATAGAATATAATAAGATTAACTAATTAGACACTAATGATTAATGTCAATATATACTAGTCAATGAAATTAATTAAAAATAATAAATTTATTTTTCTCAGTAATAAAAAGCAATGCTACTCTTTACACTTGTTTATCACATTGATTTTACACTATTAATTAACATGACATATTTTAAATGGCTTCCCATATTAATTAGTTATTAAAAATAACAAAAGAAAAAAGACATTTAAAATACATCACACTCGGAAAGAGAGCAGCACATAGAGAGCATAGCAAAGTATGAACTCCCTCCTCCCCGCCCCCTTTCTCCTTCCCCCTTGCACCTCCTTTTTCTCACCTCCACCGTAAATCGACCGGGGTGCGTGTGTCAATGGTCCTTGGGTTGCTTTCTAACGGCGCGTGAAACACATGAGGGTGTATTGAGTTTTGTTATTGTATTTTTGTTATTATTATTATTATTTTTTTTAAAAAAAAAAAAAGTATTCACACTAGATTTGCTTTTAGTAGCAATCTATGAGATGGAATTTTATTCGTTTTCTTAGGTTTTGACGAATCCTTAAGAATAACGAAGTTGGTTTTTAGTCAATATTTTGTCTTCTTATGGTTCATTTTTCTTAGAGCAAACCATAAACCGATGACAGAGGTGTTATCAAGTATAAAGAAGAATTATCACTATGATAAAGGCAACGAAAAAGATTGCGATTGATAAAGTACTAATAGCGAAGATTATTAAAAAAAAAAAAGTCAAGGAATCAAGGACTTGGTAGCGGATAGAGATGTGATTCATCGAAATTTGCTGTAGATCTAAAGTTGTTTGAGACTGTGACTTTTCATAGATATTTTCTTATAATAGCTCAATAGGCTATTGTGTATGTTACAGATAATGATTGAGTTGTACATGAAGATTTTAAATTTTTTTTTAAAAAAAAAACGTCACACTCACATTTTACATGCATTCTTGCTTATTGACATTACAAGCAAAACTTTATTTGCTACTCATCAACCTCTTCTCTTAGATTACCTTACGAAAATGAGAGTTAGGTATGTATTTTTCTTAATTGAGAAAATAGAGTCCATCAATCTTGCTAAAAAAGGTATGGGAAAACACTTATGGGATGAGAAGGTAGGGTTTGTCTTGCCCAAAAAGGAAAAAGACCATACCATAAAGTAAAAGAATTTCGGTCCAAGTTATTGCATGTCTTGATGATTATAAGAAAAATTAGCAAGGAGCTAGGAACCATATTATGATTATAAAACACACTTGAAATTCATCAAAATTGTAGAAAAATTATACATGTTTCAATTTTTTTTTTTTTTTTTTTTTTTTTTTAACTTAAAGCGTGGGATCTTTCTGGTTAATTTGACAGGTTTCATTGATTAATTAATTAATTTGTCATCGAGTATGATATTTTATAAATCTTTCAAGCTAAAGAAAAAACAAATGATAAAATAAATAAATAAATAAAAATCTGGGTACAAGTAACACATGTAATGAATTGGGGTTGTGGTAGTTGGATAAAATATGGAGAAAATAAATATAAGGCATGGAAGTTGGAAGGTAGGTTGGCTGTTCAGTTGGACGTTGGATATTTGGATGGAGATATTAAGCCAAACTAAAAGTTGGCAGTTATGTCAGCAAAGTTATAAAGGAGAGATTAACTTCCACTTTCATGGAGATCGGTGGAGAGAGCAAAGACACAACAATTCCAGCTAATAGTAAATGAAAAATGATAAAAACACAATTTTTTTTTCTCAAATTTGACCTAATTTTTTTTAATAAATAAATAAAAATTTTAAAACAATAACATCCTATGTACTTCTTTTTTAATTTGATATTTTTTAAAAAATAAATGATATTTTTCTTTCATGAAGAAAAATATAATTTTTTTTAAAAATTACCACATAAGAAAAAAATTGGACCAAAATTATGTTAAAAAGTTGTATCTTTATTATGTCTTGTAGTAAATACTAAATAGTACTAAAATATATATAAAGATAATTAATTGTCCTATATTTCCTTCTCTCTTTTTTTGGTTGGGTGCTTTTGAATTGGATTTTAGATTTTTTTTTTTTTTTTAAAAAAGAAAAAGAAAAATCCGTCAATCGTCATTAGATTTTAACGGTATTTGGTTAAGCCAAAACTAGAAGTTAATTTGGCTCTGCATGGATTGGATCATTGGATGGGAAACGCGAAGTTAAAGGCGGCGAATAGGGATCGATGATTTGGCAGTTGCCACTTTGCCGCCAACAGTGAAGGCGCATCATCACCGTGGTACACGCGTCGCTCTTCTGCGTCAACCGCTTCCTTCAACGGACAGGGACGGTGCCAGAAATTTAACGTTGATTGCGTTGGAACATGTCTTGAGACTGAAATTTAACGTTGACTGCGTTCGAACATGTCTTGAGACTGAAATAGATTTGAGTTGAAAGGTTCCCGGGAAATCGCAATTACGAAATTTTGAAACCGTATCTCAAAATATCTTTCAATATTTTTATTTTCTTCAAATTATGGACAATTATCTGGTTGAAGTTTTCTTTCATATTAAATTGGTGGAATTAACTTTGAATAATGTCTTCTCATATGTAACTTAACTTTTAAAATTACAATTAAATTTGAAATTATCATTATTAAATTTTGATCAATTAATAATTTTAAATGTCATACCACAGTTTAAAAGATTTTAGTCATCTTTATATCATTACTTATTGATATATGTAATACTATATATTATGATTTATCTTACTTCTATTATATTGGGTTGAAGGCCGCATAGGTCCTAGGAGGAGGGAGGAAGTTCCCCCCTCCTTCTCGCTTGTGCAGTTTTTTCTTATGTTCTGTTTTGGCTTAAAGCTTTTTTCTCTCTTGGTGCTCCTAAGCATAGCGCTCATCGTGACTCTGCCTTGTCATCTCCACCGCATCTCTCCATCGTCGTTTTTGTTCGTACCACCGACATCCTCCTCCCCTCCTTGCTCCGACGGTTGCTGTTATGTTGTGGGTTTTGTTTTTTCCTATATTTTTTTGCTTGTCTTGTTGTCCTAGCGGTTGGGCTTAGAATGTGAATAATTTTCTAGCTTCTTAGTTTGAGAATGACTAATTTTGGCATGGTGCTTTCACTCATATTTGGAGAATGGATACCTATATTCCGAATTGAATTTACATCGGGCAGGTCTATTCTATAAGCTGAAAAGATTGGGCACAGGGTAATGGATGTAGACGTCATAAGAATTCAATGTAAGATTTGTATGTTTTCGACCTTTATAATGTGTAATCATTTTGCTTCGGTTAGAAATTTCAGAGTTTTATACTTGATTGTAAAAATTTTTATACTATTGATTATTCATTAATTATATTATAATGAATTTCTTTCTAAAAAGAAAAAAGAAAAAAAGAAGTTGTATTCATCGACTCTTAAACTTTTTTGTTTAATAAAAGGTTGATCCAACACCTAATATGTATTGTCATGTTGGTTTAGTGAGATGAGGTGTAGTATATAATATTACTCATGCCTATTAGTTCTTATTTATATATATAAGGGCTGATGAACACTGTCACATCAATCTAATGACTCTTATGAGATGAAGATTATGTTTGTAACATTACTATTGTCTTTAGAGCACATGCTCTATTAAAAATTATAATTTTTTTATAAAAATTGTATTTTGATTAAATGTTAATATAATAGATTAATTTTTTTTTAAAAAAAATATTATTTGAATTGAAGCCAAAGAAAACTTTTGCAAAGACACTAATCATCTTATTTCTTCTTTACCAATCAAGTTTATTTAAGGAATACATGATTGGTCTTTAAAATGTAGTTTAATCGATTGAGATCATGCTTAATAAAATGGAGGTTATTAGTTCGAATCTTATTTTCTCCTCTTGTGGTTTTATATTGATATAACGGGAATAAAGTATATATAAAAAATTGTTAGAAAATTAAAAGAGATGGATTTTACCAATTACAGTAATAAAAAGTATTAAAAAAAATATGATTAGGAGAAAAGGAAAAAGAAGAAAAGAGCAAGTGCATTTTACGGTTTTACCCTTTACTTTAACCAAACATTAAAAAAAAAAAAAAAAAAAGGAAGGCGAGTACTACAGAGGACCACCGACCCCACCACAGACCATCATTCTCTCTTATCTTTGATCAAGTATCCAACTCCTTCATTTTTTCAACTATCCCCTGCTTTTCTTCCCCGGCCACCCACCCCACCACCCAAGTCCTCCTTCATTCCCAAATTCCCCCCCATCTTTCTCTCTCTCACAGGCAGGCGCACACACAAACAAACATACATACATCCATGATCCATACATACATACAGTGATTACAGATTCCTTCTCTCCGTGCGACACAAAGCAAAAAGAGATAAAACTGTCAACTTTTTCTGCTCCCTTTTTATCTAAAAATTCACTCTCCAACCTCTCCTCTCCTTCCTCTGTCACACCATCATGGTTTTCTTTGAAGTCAAGCAACAATAACAGAAACCGGCCCCACTCTCTTTTACTTTCTCACACCCAAGACGAATCCAAAAAACAGACGCCCACACTCTCGACAAAACTGACCCACCCATCGCACCAACAATGGCCAGTATTTTGAGAGACAGAATATTGGGATCCTCCAAGAGACACTCACTTGGCGGCTCCAAAAGGCTCGACGAGCCCCTGAGACCCATGCAGCACCACCAACAGCAAGTGTACCCGGTCGAAGACCTGCCATCCCCGTTCGGCGACCTGGGTTCCAACTTATCCGACTCGGAGCTCCGAGAGACGGCCTACGAGATCCTCGTCGCGGCGTGCCGGAGCACCGGCCCGAGGGCGTTGACCTACATCCCGCAGTCGGAGAAGACCGACCGGGCTCCGGCGCTTGCGCCATCGGCGTCGCTGCAGAGGTCGCTGTCGTCTTCGGCGAGCCGGGTGAAGAAGGCTTTGGGGCTGAAAACGACGCCGTCGAAGAGGAGAAGTGGTGGTGGTGGCGGCGAGTCGGTGAGCCAGGGGCGAGTGAAGAAGGCGGCGACGGTTGGGGAGCTGATGAGGGTGCAGATGAGGATTTCGGAGCAAACCGATTCGAGAATTAGGAGAGCCCTGTTGAGAGTCGCTGCTGGGCAGGTGAGAACTTTGACCTTTCCCTTTGAGAAATTTACAACTCGAGTTTGTCTGTTTTTTTAGTTCTAATTTTTATTTTGGTTTACTTATTGGTTTTGTGATTTGGGTTCTATTTGGAAGCTGAGAAAGTTGAGGGAAAAAAAAAAAAAATTGAACTTGTTCTCTTTTTTATTCCTAAATATAAGCATTGAAAGTAGAAAACGCAAGTGAGGACTGTGTTTAGTGCCTGTGAACTTGTTTTGGATTTCTGTCTGAATTGACTGTTTGGTTTCGCTTCATTGTGAAAGCAAAGAATATATGATTCCAATTTTTTTTTTCTTATTAATTTAATGATTGAGGTTTAAGTTCTGGCACCTTGTGTATTCATTATCGTCTTGTAGTTTTGTACTTATTAGTTATTCTCTTGTTTGTTTCTATATTAATTTTTGGGGGTTAAGTTCACTGGTTAATGGCACTAAAATTTCTTTTACTTTGTACCCATTTGGATATGGCCATTGTAGTGAGACGTGCCTATAATCCATGGTTTATTGGTTTTTTCTTGCTTGTGTCCCTTTAAACTGGTACGGTGATTTATTTGGTTTCTATATCATGAATCAGCTTGGAAGGCGAATAGAGTCTATGGTTTTGCCACTTGAGCTATTACAGCAGTTCAAATCTTCAGATTTTCCCAATCAGCAAGAATATGAGGCTTGGCAAAGGAAGAATCTGAAGGTTTTGGAGGCAGGACTTCTTCTGCATCCTCACCTGCCACTGGAAAAGACTGACACTACAGCACAACGGCTCCGGCAGATTATTCGTGGGGCCCTAGAGAAGCCCCTGGAAACCGGAAAGCACAATGAATCAATGCAATCCCTGCGTAGTGTTGTTATGTCTCTTGCTTGCAGATCATTTGATGGATCTACATCCGACACCTGCCACTGGGCAGATGGGTTTCCGCTGAACCTCAGGCTCTACCAAATGCTCTTAGATTCATGTTTTGATATTAATGAAGAAACAACTATTATTGAAGAGACCGATGAGGTTTTAGAACTCATAAAGAAGACCTGGGTAATCCTTGGATTGAACCAGAAGCTGCATAATCTTTGTTTCTCATGGGTTTTATTCCACCGTTATGTTGTAACTGGCCAAGTAGAAAGTGACCTGCTATTTGCATCCAATAATATGTTGATCGAAGTTGAAAAAGACGCCAAGGCAATAACGGATCCAGTTGAATCAAAAATTTTGAGCTCTACGTTGAGTTTGATATTGGGCTGGGCAGAGAAAAGGCTTCTTGCTTACCGTGATACTTTCCACAGTGGTTCTATCGAATCAATGCAAAGTGTTGTCTCTCTAGGGGTATTATCAGCCAAGATATTGGTAGAAGATATCTCTCGTGAGTATCGTAAGAAGAGGAAAGAAGTTAATGTGACCTTTGAAAGGGTTGAAACTTATATAAGATCATCACTACGCACTGCTTTTGCTCAGGCAAGTTTCTTCCTTTCAGCATGATATCCCTAAATTTGAATATGCTTACAAGATGAAACTTATGTCCAACAACCTGTTGATCCTGAGGTGTATATGGTAGGCTTTTGACAGTGAACCACCAGTTAAAACTGTTCAGTTGGTGAATCCTCTAAAAGTATTTGACTCCAGAGTTGACTTCCACAGAGGACTTCACCTTTCTGATGTACTGTTCGGTTGGTGAATCCTCTAAAGGTATTTGCTTCCAGAAAATGACCTTCATAGAGGACTTCACCTTTCTGGTGTAGAACTTGAATCTTCATCACAATTTCGTAATATTGTGGAGGAGTTTGTGACCATTTCCATTCCTTTTGTGACATGTTACCCAACCTGATTCATCACATAATCAACTTTTTATTGAATTTATCCTTTCTCTTGTATTCCTGTGATTGCATTTTCTCTCCTTAACTGAATCTGTTCTTCACTCCAAACTTGAATCTACTATTCCTTGAATTCTTTTTACTTGTCAATCATCATTAGTCAATTGACATTTTTGAGATAGTGTAAAGTTCATGGGGGATAAACCATACGCGTTGACTGTAAGGAGTATATTTAATTTGTATCCATGTTCATGTTGTGAAATCCTGACAATGCATTTTAACCTATATGTATTTTCCAAGTGTATTTCTTTTTTTCCCAGTCATTGTTTGGGTATACAAAATCCAGATGATTTTTTCCCCAGTTTATGTTTGAATACATTTTATATGTATATTTTTAATAAGCTCACTTCTTAGCCGTGCTATGAAAACATGACTCAAGGTTCTAATTGATTTGTCTTAAGTCAGAAAATGGAGAAGGTGAATTCGAGCAAGCGTATATCTAAGAACCAGAACAGTCCTCTTCCTGCCCTTTCCATCCTTGCACAAGAGACTAGTGAACTGGCGCTTAATGAGAAAGAGATATTTAGTCCAATACTGAAGAGGTGGCACCCTCTTGCAGCAGGTGTTGCTGTAGCTACCCTTCATTCTTGCTATGGGAATGAGCTGAAGCAATTTATTACAAATATTAGTGAGTTGACACCTGATACACTACAAGTGCTGAGAGCCGCTGACAAATTGGAGAAAGATCTTGTGCAGATTGCAGTTGAAGAAGCAGTGGACAGTGACGATGGTGGGAAGTCTATTATAGGAGAGATGCCTCCTTACGAGGCTGAAGCTGTAATTGCCAATCTGGTAAAGTCATGGATAAAGACAAGAGTTGACAGACTGAAGGAATGGACTGACAGGAATCTGCAACAAGAGGTGTGTGATGGAAGGTTCTTGTTGATTTTCTAGTTTTAGATTTTCTTTAAATTTGATCGAAGTTTATTGCAGCCTGGATTTAGCCAGCACCTGCAGATGCAAATTTGATATGGCTTAATATTATTATGCGACCTAGATATGGATTTTTTTTTTCTTCTGTTTTATGTGATCAGTATCATCTGAGATTCAAAAGGACGTGATCACTCACACACACAAATAGTCATATCCCTGTCACATTTGTATTGCAATGGCACCATCATTGATTCATTATGCATTGATTCTCTCCTGGACCGCATGCGGAGGTCAAGAGTGAAGAAGTGCATGATGAGCAAACAAGGCAGACAACTCTGAGTCAGATAAGACATCTCCATATGCTCTGCTTGTTGATGAGAATATATTTGTGATGCTATATCAATGAGCTTTGGTATGCAGTACATATATGCGAGGCAACCAGTTAAAAAGTGCTTCTGTGTGTTAGCGTGTTAAGGGATGGGGTTTGGTTGGGGTGGGGGGGTGGGGGGGGGGAGTGGTTTGGGGATGATGGTATTCCTCTTTAATGCACGAATATCATCTTAATATCTTGAGGATGACCCAATAAAAGGTTGTTCTCATTGTTGGTTTGATTGGGTTTAGGGAGATGTGGGTTGGTGTTTTATCTCTATTCATTGTTTAGACTTTTGTTGCACAACTAATTGTTAATATTAGAATACAGGTTTTTAGTTTTAGGAGTGAAAATATTTCTTAGGAATAGCGAAGATGCTGTGTACAATGGGTAAAATCTCTTGGGCATCATCTTGTAGAATTTAAACTTTTTAGCCAGGTTCAAGTTTTCACTTTGCTTGAATATGGTTTCACCTGCTAATCCAAGTCGCTAGCAATGTTTGTCTGTTATGGTATCTTGTTCCAACACCTATGAGTTAGCCTTAATTTATTTGTTGATTTTGTTCAACTTCAAATGTTTTGAGTCAACCTTATGTTGATGAAATTTGTTCAAGCCTGAAATACATTTGCCTAGTTTCCTTCATATGTGGTGGCAATTGGCTTCCGAGCTTCATTAACACAACCTAATCATTTCCAAAATTATGTCATTCATTAAAGATCAGTGTGAAAATTATCCTTTTACTAGTTGACCAAACCATGCTGACCTCTTTCCTGTAGGTATGGAATCCACGGGCCAACAAGGAGGGGTTTGCTCCTTCTGCTGTTGAAGTTCTCCGAATCATAGATGAAACTTTGGATGCATTCTTTCTGTTGCCAATTCCTATGCATCCATTGCTGCTTCCTGAATTGATGACTGGTTTTGACAGATGTCTTCAACATTATGTATTGAGGGCCAAGTCTGGCTGTGGTATTATTCCATACCCAGAGAATGATGGATGAATTGATTTTTAAGTTATTACTCTTTTCAATGATCTCCAATTCTTTTCTTTGATCTGCAGGAACCCGAAATACTTACATTCCTAGTATGCCTGCTTTGACTAGATGTTCAACCGGATCAAAGTTCCATGGTGTATTCAAAAAGAAGGAAAAATCACATATAATACACAAGAGGAAATCTCAGGTCGGAACTTCAAATGGGGATAACTCCCTTGGGATACCCCAGCTTTGTGTTCGCATTAATACTTTGCAGCAAATTCGAACAGAGTTGGGAGTTTTGGATAAGAGGACAATTGCTCATCTTCAAAATGCTGAATGCACTCATGCGGACAATATTGAAAATGAGACTGGAAAAAGGTTTGAGCTTTCAGCAACTGCTTGTGTGGAAGGGATCCAACAACTCTGTGAGGCAATAGCATATAAGATCATCTTCCATGAGCTAAGTCATGTTCTTTGGGATGGCTTGTATGTTGGGGAAGTTTCTTCTTCTAGGATTGAGCCCTTCCTTCAGGAGCTTGAGCAAAATTTGGAAATTATTTCATCAACAGTGCATGACAGAGCCAGAACGCGTGTCATTACTGAAGTAATGAAAGCTTCTTTTGATGGGTTCCTGTTGGTTTTGATTGCTGGAGGCCCTTCTCGTGCTTTCACCCAACACGATTCTGAAATGATAAAGGAGGATTTCAAGTTTCTTACGGACCTATTTTGGTCCAGTGGTGATGGATTGCCAGCTGATTTAATAGATAAGTTGTCAACCACAGTTAAAAGTATCCTCCCTCTATTTTCTGCTAATACAGAGAGCCTAGTTGAGCAATTCAGACGTTTAGTTGTGGAGACCTATGGCTCTTCTGCTAAATCTAAGCTTCAGCTGCCTCCAACTTCCGGTCAGTGGGGTCCCACTGAACCAAATACGATTTTGCGAGTTTTGTGTTATCGGAACGATGAAACTGCTGCAAAGTTTCTTAAAAAGACTTACAATCTGCCCAAGAAATTAAACAATGCTGGGTTCTGAAAAAAGTGAGTCGATGCACTCGTGAGCAACAAATGCTTCTGGGTCGATTTTGCTATATTTATTATACCAACATATTTTTACTATGGGGGCTTCTGGCAGGATATAGCTCATGTATAGTAATATTCATTGACCGCATTCGATTTGTTCAGAGCCTTCACTTGTCTCTCACCAGAAATTCATGGGAACGGTGGACTTGCTCCTTGGTTTTTGATTAAAGAAAGCTTGGGAATCTATAATGCACGTGGAAGCTCCTGTGAAGACAACATTTGTTGGACATGGTGGGGTTCTTGCTCTCTCTTTTCGTTTCATTTCTTATATCTCACACTGCACAATGACAACATGTGCAGCATACAAAGATGAAGGTTTGGTAATAGCCTAATAGGAATGTGTTCTTTAAATTTGTTGTGTGGCCATTTTTATCAGGTAGCTTCTTGTCAGGTGACTCGGCTATTATTTATTTGTATAATCTAATGTATCGACTTTTCAGAATTTTGGCTAATAATGAGAACTGCTTGTTGGAGGAGTTCTGCAGAACCAATAAAGGAAAGAGTATTTCTCTAAACTGGGTCGGAGAAATTTTAAAAAAAATATAAGATGTACATATTTTTTTAATAGTAGGGACAAAGTTGAAATTAATTTTACTAAATATTTATGTGCAACTTACATGTTAATAATTTCATTTTTATAGACTTGGTTGGAATAATTTTGTCCAACCCAATTTGGAAGAGAACTCATTCTTGCAAAAATCCGTTTAAAGAAATATGTTTGCATTAGCATACATGTTTTACGTTACAAAAGACCATTGATTGACGTCATTCTTGGCCTTGTTTGACAAACATTTTATGGCAAAGAATGTTGGCAATTTACTGTTTATGTCAGGTACGATTGTCAGCAACTTGGGGATTGGTCTTTTTTGTGTTTACCCAAAATTGATGCGACTTCAATCACCATTAAATTTGTGCATTCTTCCATAAGGAGTTTTTTAAGGGCCCAAGGTCTGCAATAGGTTCTGACGGTATACAAGGGCAAAAACAAATCAATTGGGCGAAATGCAATCCCAATCCGATCAACTCCATGCAGCTATATATATCGGGTGAATCGGCGATTCATCTTTGGCTACGATTTTAATAACTTTGGGGTTTCAAAACCAAACAAGGCACAAACTGTCCTTCAAATTTCAATGGACCATGGAAGATGTACACTGAATGTAGTCCAAAATTGTTCTCTCCCATCCGCTCTACGTAACCCAAGTGTTAAAAGACTGGAGGCCAGCGCAATCCTTCTCCAATGGCTCTCTGGTACATTTTATATGGTATCAAATGCAGTAACTGAATTGAGAAATTGCCTATCAGAAAAAGTAAAATATGACCGATTCTTGTTTTTTGATCCACTTCTTTTTGTGCTCGTTGTAGAGCTTGAGCTTGCTTTCTGCCAAGACCAAAAATAAATTAAAGCAGTTATGTTGATATAACATTGGGGGGCCAAATCTCAAGTCATAACTGAGTAAGGAGGAATACTGCGAACCAATTTTGATTTCTTTGCCGGCCTTGCCCCTGATAGGCTGATCCTGTTCTTCGGAGGTTTCAGTTGGTATATGCCAACCATCCAACGATGAGTTGTGAACACCTAAATTGATAAATTTGACTAGTTGCACCAAGATCAGTAAAGCTCATCAATCATTGGTTGCCCTCACGATAAAACGAGAATGAGCACTTGCTTATGCTACCTATTCTAACCTTATATTGTGTTTTCCAGCGGTGCTAGCAAAAACGCCCTCGTTACTTTCTCTACAGCCTCTTTCCAGAATTTCCCAGGAGCAGAGCCTTGCTCCTGTTTTATATTCATCCTGGCTGCAGCCTGCAGTGTTTCGTAATTTTCCACGCTTCATTACCAGTAGTCCTTGCAAGAGCACTTCCCTCCAATGAAATGGTGATATCTGTTTGAATCTCTCAAGATAATTGGTCGTCCAATTATTTTGGATACAAACTTCATAAACACATGGCAATCTCCACAAACCCGAATATTTTTTATAATCCTTAAGGGTGTCCCTCCATGAGGTTTTCGAATTAACCCATATGCAAGAGCAAGTTTCTCGCTGTGGTAACAGATAGATTCATACTTTTCCTTTTCCCCCACATCATGAAGAACCAAGTTTGTGTTAGGAGCAAAGCCAACTTTATGGAGTTCCCTAATCAGTCTGTTTAGTTCTTCATAAATTTTTTCTGTTTCCGGATGAGTCCGATCTTCTGAAACAAATCTGTGTACTTTGTTATCAATCTCAATCCAACTGTAAGCAGCAAACTTTTTGACATTCTTGTTCTTCATGAGAGATCTCATGGATGCCACATCTTTCCATCTTCCACAAGTAGCATATATGTTGGAAAGCATGATGTAAGGTCCAGCACTGAGCGGATCCAATTCAAAGAGATGCCTAGCTGCCATCTCTGCTTGTTTGATGTCACCCTTGATTGCACTAACAGATAGAAGGGTAGACCAGATTAGACAATTTGGTTCATGGGGCATACCTTCAATAAGATCTACTGCTTTGTCCATGTAACCTGAACGACCAAGGAGATTGATCATGCATGCATAATGATCCAAAGTAGGTATCATACCATGCTGTTTGCTTATTGAATCAAAATATTCATGTCCTCGTTCAATCAAATTAGCATGGACACAAGCAGATAAAACACCTATAAAAGTAACATTATCAGGTTTCAAGTTTTCTTGCAACATTTTCTCATAGAGGGCCAAGGCCTCTTGATGCTGTCCATTCTGTGCATAACCTCCAATCATCGCATTCCAGGAAACCACATTCAAAGTTGGCATTGTTTTGAAAACCATCCAAGCATCTGAAGTGACTCCGCACTTGCAATACATATCGACAAGGGCACTAGACACAAGCAAACCATCATCAACTCCCATACGAACTGTTTTTCCATGAACAGCCTGGCCATTATACAAAGAAGCTAATTTGGCGCAGGAACTAACCACACTTGAGATAGTGAAACTATCAGGTCTGACATTTGCTAGTAGCATTGCACCAAACAACATCAAAGCATCCTCTTCTCTCCCGTTTTGTGAATAACCTACTATCATTGTGGTCCAACAGATCTTATCCTTCCCCTTGATCTCACTAAATATCTTACTAGCTTCATCTACATATCCACATTGAAGGTAAGCACCAAGAACATTTGAAATCGTAACTTGGTCAGGCTTCAAACCGCATAACTCCATTTCATGAAATAACTCGACGCATTTCTCAGGCTGCCCATTTTTCACATACCCAGAGATAATCGAATTCCAGGAAACCACATTCTTGTTAGCCATTCGATCAAACATCCATCTCGCACGATCTATGTCACCGCATTTGGCATATATATCTATCAAAGCATTCCAAATAAAAACATTCCCACACAAATTACCGACAATAATCCTCCCATGAATCTGTTTGCCACGCCTCAAATCCAATAACTGCGCGCATGCATGCAATGCGCTGACATGGGTATACTCCGTAGGCTCAAAACCTTCTTCCTGCATTCTCACAAACATCTCCAAGGCCTCGCTGGAACACTCATTTCCAGCAAAACCTGCAATCATCGTATTATACGAAACTGAATCACGGAAAGGCATCTGACCAAAAGTCGCCCGCAAATCCTCGACCGAACCCGTCTTCGCATACGCAGATAGCATAGCATTCCACGAGAAAACGTCCCTATTAAGCATTCTGTCGAACAGGTTTCGAGCATCCAAAAGTTTCCCAGATTTTGAATACAAGTGAAGAAGACGATTTTGAATGAAAGCGCTGTCCGGTTGGAAGAAGTGAAGCTCCATGTGGTGTTGCAGTCGCTTGGCTTCGCCAACTTCGTTGGCTCGGACGCATTCGAGCAGGAGACGAGTGTACGCCTCAGAAGTTGCAGAGCCACGAGAATACAAGAGGTCTACCGCGTGGCGAAGATTGGGCTTGGCTTTCATTTTCCTTTGACTTTCGTCGTCGTAGTAGTAGTTGTACTCCGAAATCACGATTGAGGTTTAAGTTCTGGCACAAAGTTCCATGGTGTATTCAAAAAGAAGGAAAAATAACATATAATACACGAGGAATTCTTGGAACTTCAAACGGGGATAACTCCTTTGGGATACCCCAGCTTTGTGTTCGCATTAATACTTTGCAGCAGATTCGAACAGAGTTGGGAGTTTAGGACAATTCTTCATCTTCAATACGCTGAATGCACTCATGCAGCATGCGGACAATATTGAAAATGAGATGGGAAAAAGGTTTCAGCTTTCAGCAACTGCTCTTCTTCCATGAGCAAAGTCTTTGTTTCGTTTTCTTTTTCGCAAGGGGAAAAGATTACAAGGAAAATCTTTTCCACTATTTGATCCGAATGGATCCTATGAAAATGTTTCCAAATACTATGTAAAAAGCAGCTCATTTAGCCAAATAATATGCTCTATAGTTAGCATTCTTAAAAACATTTTTAGCCTTGCAGCCCTATAGAGAAAGCAAATACAAGAAAATGTCCGAAATACATTAGAAGCTCTAGCTAAGTCATCTTCTTTGGGATGGCTTGCATGTTTGGGAAGGAAGTTTCTTCTTCTCGGACCAAGCCCTTCCTGGAGCTCGGTCAAAATTTGGAAATTATTTCGTCATTAAAAATACGGATGCATGTTTTTACATAAAACTAACAATAAACCTCATCCTTGTCTCTCTTGTGTTCATTCAAAATAGATGTATCAATTAAAATTATTATTGAATTTGTGATAAATCATTATTAGATTTTAAATCAAATTGTGACTATAAAAATCACATCAATTTTTGGTGAAAACAAAGAAGACACAAGTGTAACATCTATCATTACTCTTTTTTACACTAACAACCATGTCAATATAAACAACTCGCCAAAGGTTGCATATCCCTTGTTGCCCCTATGTCAGAGTGATGTTGGAGAAAATCGACAAAAATTTTATTTTAATTATGCATGCATGTAAAAACCATTAAATTTGTTAGACAAAGAAAACAGGAAAAAGACGAAACAATGTGATCTAAGTGTTTAATGGTAATGCCACAAGGCACAAACTGTCCTTCGATGGACCATAGAAGATGTACACAGAATGTAGCCCTAGGCGCCAAAGCCCAAACAACTAATCCAAAATTGTTCTCTCCCATCAGCTCCACCCCAAGTGTCAAAAAGACCAAGAAGAGTACAAAATCTTTGACCGATCATTTGCGTTTCTGTAAGGAATATGCCTAACTATGCCAGCGCAATCCTTCTCCAGTGGCTCTCAGGTACATTTTATATGTATCAAATACAGTAACTGAATTGAGAAATTGCCTATCAGAAAAGAAAATATGACATTCAGTGCCAAGGATTCTTGTTTTTTGATCCACCTCTTTTCGTGCTCGTTGTAGAGCTTGCTTTCTGCCAAGACCAAAAATAATTAAAACAGTTATGTTGATAACATTGGGCCAAATCTCAAGAGTCAAGATATAACTGAGTAAGGAGGAATAATACATACCGATTTTGATTTCTTTGCCTTGCCCCTGATCCGGTTCTTCTGAGGTTTCAGTTTGTATATGCGAACCATCCAATGATGAGTTGTGAACACCTAAATTGATATTAAATCCACAAAAATCCAATTAGAAAAATAACACGAGCTTTACATGAGAAATTTCAATTAAATTTGACTAGTTTCACCAAGATCAGTAAAGCTCATCAATCATTGGTTGCCCTCACGATAAAATGAGAGTGGTACCTGTTCTTTTAATTAAAAAAAAAAAAAAAAAAAAAAAAAAACTGCTAAAATAAAATAACATTTTGGAAAAGAAATCCATGCAAACATCTCAAGAGCTAACCACATCAAATCATATAGAAGAGGCGGCCAAAACTAGCAATATTTAATTATGTGACAAGAAAGAAGCCGCTTTATTGGTGATGTACACCCTGGGGGGCCACGGTTTGACAGTATGGGAGAATAACAGAGGAAAGGAAAACCAGATTCCTCAACTACATAGCGTTTGCATAGATTAAACTGCTTTTATTTCAAAGCCCACCACATTCAGCAAATATATTAATAATGCTAATTATATCCCACAATGCACTTTTCTAAGAATTGAATGTTCAAATCAACTTACCTCTTCGAAATGCGTAAGTTTGAAATACTTCTTTCCAATTTCTGTCCGCCTGACCCTATCAAAGGCTTTGCCATCTGTCTCCACAAACCTGTAGTAAAGAGATGAAATAATTCAAAATTTAAACAGCCAAAACAAATGTACCCTCTATATAGAAACCACTGACTTCACAGCAAAAGCAGACCTGTAATAGGAGAGTTTGTACATTAGGCAGTTTAGCATGGTGGGAGTGGCCTCAGAATCGATCCGATACTGACCATCTCTCTGCAAACAGAAAGAAAACATACTTAACACATTGCTAACTCGTATGAATTACCTAGTAAGCAACAATATCATCCAGTTCCTTGGGCCAAAAAATAAAATCCACAACCCATTTTGTTAGTTATTACAATTTTTTTTTTTTTTATCATCACTTACAAGGTAGTCAGGTTCCTTGATATGAGGAAATACACCACCTCCTATACGGACCATCCACAGGAACTTATTAATATCATCACTGGGGTAGCCAACGAGACCTGCAAAGTAAGACATCAGAACAAAGTTCCTTTTCTTTTTTTGGGTATATCTCAGCATACAAGACAGAAATTACCTCCAAAGACAACAAGCACATATTTTACGTCCAAAGAGTTAAAAATTTCCCAAGCTGCCTTTTCCGGAGAAGACATGGCAGTACCAACTGTTGCAATGTGTGTGTTGTTCCATGTATTATTGTCAACAATGACAGTACGATTAGCCATAGCAGTAGTTTGGTACCCATAATCCCACCAAGATGCAACCTGAAAGAATACAGCAACAATAAGTGTTGGTGAATATCTTCATTTGGTCAGACGAGGCTATGTTACTGGTCAAAATTTATTAGCAGACACAATAAGCTGTTATCCAGGCCACTAAATCCATCTGGTGGAGAAGTCATGTGTCATGCTCCAGCAAGTATTCTTGTAGAAATACCATTAAAATGACAATCAGCCCAGGTACCCGAAACAGAAGCAGTTAGTGGCAACAAATTGCTATTGAAGACAAGATATATATTAGGACACAGTTGGCTCTAAGCAGTTTTACTCTCCAGACACTGGCATGCATTTTACATTACACTAGATTGAAAAACAAAAATAGTTGACTAAACCCATGGCAATCAACAGAATCACTCCTAAAGCGAGCTTTAAGCAATCTGCCACCCATTTATTCTCACCAGGCAGTTATATCTATCATAGCTTATCCATTTAAAGCTCCACGAACTTTTTTCTTCTTTTCGTTTTGGCCATAAAAATGATTTTTCTTTCTTTCTTTTTTATTTTTTATTTTTTTATATAAGTAATAAGGAGTTTTATTAAGGAGAAAAAGCCCTAAAAATACAAGAGGGAAAGCCAAAGCTTACCCAAAGAAAACCCAAAGCTTACCCAAAGCAAACCACCCGAGAACCCTCAAAAACAACCACCCAACAAGACCCAAACTACCCAACCAAAACTACCCCACATTAGAACAACCCTCCAGAGCTCTCTCAAAAACAGCCACCCAACAAGACCCAAACTACCCCACATTAGTCTTGCCCATCCAACTTACAACCCGTGCTCTCTCTTGCCCTTAGACCTAGTCTGAGGGCCCTTTCTTCCACCTATAAACCATTCTAGTTCATCTTTTAGAGACGCCAAGTTCCGGTCCTCCTCCTCAGTGGACAACACCTTGCGAACTTCCTTCCTTGCCTGACGCCAAGACTCCTGCATGTCCTTCAAGACGCAAGCAGCCATTTTTTGTGATTTGGTCAAACCAAAATTAACTATGGTGTCTAAGGAGAGCGTCTGTAGGGAAGGGACAGAAACCTCCTCGGCCTCAGCCACTAACACACTTATGGAAAAAGGGTCAAAGAGAGGGTCACTGGCATGGACAAGCTTGACTCCGACGTAAAATCCGAGGATTTTTCCCACAACATAGCTGTCGTGGCCCCCAACTCCAAGTGTGACAGAAACCCATCGCAGCCCAGAGGATTGCCAAGCACCGACAGCCTAGGAGAGCTCGCCGCTGGCAAAGGATCCAACAGATCCGAGCCAAAAGCGCTAGAAAAGCCCAGACCCGAAACAGGATCCGGTTCTGGTACTGACCCAAGAACCGAACCCACGTGACCCAACAGCTCCGCCCTATTCTACGACCCTTTGGGCTTCAATTCCAACCCAACAATCAGCCCAACTAAAGCCTTATCCACTTCTTTGCCAAAAAAACCCTACTTGAAGCTTCACCCACTCAATCGTCTTCAACGAGTCTGCTGCCGCCAGAGACAAAGACGCCGGCGAATGAACAACCAAGAGCTCCTTCGACGAAATCTGCTTGGCCCCCATAGCGTAGCAGTCCACAGCGGATCTCGGCTCCACTCCACCTAGCTCCACCTCGAAACATTCCGACACCGGGAACACATTGAGAAGACACAAAGATAAACACTTCAACCCACCCACCGTCGATTGCAGCATGTTCACAAAGGAACGTCCATAACAAGACCCAAAAGAAGCAAACTCTTCAACCTCTACCCGCTTCCCCGGCAGAGAAGGATACTCGTCAACAGTAGGCCCGATCTGTCCACCTTGAAACTCCAGCATCCTTCTCATCTCACTCACGAAACGGCGCCAACCCCACCCCTTTCTGCCCTCTAGGAGCCAGATCGTACCTTTCCGACCACCATCGGCTTCAACAGCCACCTCTTAAAATCTGCCTGCCTTGTTGCAACCCTCGTGAACCAAAAGCCTATTCTCATCCTCACGGAAGCCCATGGCCGAACCATCCTTCACCTGAGACTGAAAAGCCTCTTCCACCTTAGCCACCAACCAAAACGCACTCTGCGGACCCACTCTAATGACCCCGATGAAACCCTTCCTCCTTTCCTCTGATCGGAGATCAGTGGACCCTTCCTTCGCTGTGAAGCAGAAGGCTTTGGCTTCGACTGAGAACTGCCTTTCCAAAGCTCCACAAGCGGCGCAAACTTTCCTACATCGTTGCCGGAGACAGCGAGATCTAGGGAAGTTTTTGAAAAAATCTGAAAAAACTGAAAGAGAACAGAGCGTTTTTACAACCTAAGCGCTTGTCAATGATTTTTCTAATACTAAGAGTGAGCCCACTGGTGAAAATAACTGCAATCGAAGCCAAGATGAAAATATTTTCAGCAAAATATTGTGCAATGAGAAGTAATAGACTCAATAATAAGTTAGTATAATCATGAAGGCTAAAATTATAAACAAGATCATGATGCAGCTGCAACTTCAAACCATAATACCAGAAAGAAACTGAAGAAATAATAGTCCAGACTTCAGATTCATGACAACAAAGTCAGTCATACAAATGTTAAATATAAGAAGAAAAGTGCAGTAAAAGAAAGGAAAATACATGATGCTGAACTCACTTTATCATCCACCTCGGTGTTGTGGCTCAACCACGCATAAGCCTCTCGAAAATCATCAAAAACATGAAGACCATCATGTGAATAAGATGTTAGAACAATGGAAGGAGCTGAATAAGCTTCTGCTGCCGCCCAGACAGAGTGAACCTACAAAAAGAAATGTCATTCAAAATTAGAGGCTGTTTCTATTAAGAAAAATATTTTAGTAAACAGAAAGGGGAGCAGAGAAGGAATAGAGCAAGTATCCCTTAAAAAAATGCTAACAAAATTAAAAGTTGATACATGAAGAATAAATTTATATATATATATGAACCCCTCCAATTCAAGGCCACTTCGTGTACCCACCCTGTCGAGTAAACCTCGAACCCACACAAAGTGCCCCCTTCACCGGCAGACTGACCCCAAGGAATTGTTTGCCCCCAAGGGAATTCGAAACTTAGACCTTGATGGAAATGCCACCACGACCAAGGCCCTTACCACTTGAACTAACCCCTTGGGTTAAAGAATAAATTTTTATTAGTAAAATAATGGAGAATAGATTTTTCAATTAATTCTAAATTTCTTGTAGAGTGACATTTAATGTCAAATATAAAGCTTTCAAATCGATGCTACTATTCACATTCAAAGGAAACTTGAGCAAAAATTAACATTTTTCTTTATAATAAGCAACAGAGCAGTAATGTGCAAAACTTCAGAATCATTCTACATGAAAAAATGGGTTGACATATAATTGAAAGTAGTTAGGAGTTTAATTGATATTAATCGAATCTATATATATATGATTTGGCACCGGGTATCCAGAGCTTCGCTCCAACTAATCCCGGGGGTGCACAATCCCTCATTAAGGAGTTTCCTGCAAGTGCACCTCAATTAATTCAAGGGGCTCGCCCCCCAAGTGCGATGAGCCCAAAAAGCAATTTGCACTAAGTGGGTTGCGGACCTAAGACCTTGAGGAGCATACTCAAATTCCCAGGCTGTCCAACCACTAAGCCAACCCATATTCATTCAGCTAAAAAGCAGGAAAATAAATAAAATAGATTCTTAACAAAAAGATTACTATTGATGAAGAAAGAAAACAAATCCAATACCACATAGAAAGCACCCAGCAACACAAGCAAGAGAATAGCAATCACAGATGCTTCCAAAGGTAAGACCAGTAGCCTCTTCTTAATTTGGGACTTAACGGAAGGCTTTTCCACATGCTCCTTTTCCTTCTTCCTATTCTTTTTTGAGGGTCGTTCCTTTACTGCATCCTCACTTTTTTCAGTCTTTACCACATCATTCTGTGCTACAACACTATCAGAACTAGAATCCCCTGCCTTAATGGTCAAAAATCGAAAATGAACTTTAGCCAGATTAAACTTATTAAGTGGGGCCAGAACAATGCAAGCGGGCAGTATAGTGTAAAGAAAACAAGCTTACATCAGTTTGGGAATTTCCCGCTACTCCAGGTAACTGAAATTTGATCGATCGTGTGAAAACATCAAAAGCTCCTGAGAGAGCAATCCCAGACATGATGCATGCTGCTGGAGCAAGTACAAGCATTAGACGTACCTGTAAAATTAGCGGAAACGATGATGACAGACATAAAAAAAATAAGAAGAGGAAGGGAGACAAAAAGACATCGGCTATCTCAACATTATCTCACCATGACTCCAGAAAAATAAACTGATGTGACAATATAAAGGACCGCAAAGGAGCTTGCATCAGACAGTGGTGAGAAGCACGCCTAGCAAAGTAAACAGACCATGTTAGATGTATAGGTATATACCAAATAAAGCAAACTTGAATTGAAAATTCAAAACTTACAATAATGCCAGCAGGAACCAAGAATGCCAAGACGTTAATGTCCATAAAATAAGAAGGCCAAGTAGGTGGTTGATGCTCACTAACACTAGCAATAATTGGTATGTACTTGCTTGCATATGTTCTGTCAAAATACAGTGAAAAAAAATAAAAATAAAAAATAAACAATGTTGATTCATAACTACAAATATCAAAGCCATAATAACATTATTTCGCAAAATTATGGAGAAAAGCAATAGTGCGACAAATAGGTCAAACAGTTCTTTTACATCTCAAAGAGAAAGAAGGGGCTACACTGCCTTTGAAGGTTTTTTTTTTTTTTTGGGAGGGGGGGTGTTTGTTCAAGTTCAATGTGTTCATAACTCAAGGGCAGACAAAGCCTACTCATGAAACTGCACCAACCAAAGAGGACAGTCAATTGGGAATCAGCTTACACTTAACTCTAGTTATAACTTTTTCTTTTTCTTTTTTGATAAGTAACTCTAGTTATAACTTTTATTGCTATCATAATTATATCATTACAGAAGAGTCGAGCAACTAAACAAATAAGACATGTAAAGTGTGAACTAGGTACTTACGGATCAAGTAGACTCAAACTTCGTCCACTCCATCCCTTTGTCGGACTTGAAGCTACCAATGCTACAAGTACTGCTAGCACAGCACAACACACTACCCTGAAGAGCAAATAATGCAAAAGGAGTGGGAATCAAATTTGTGTTCTGCCATATTATGAATATATTAAAGAAACTAAATAATGGAAGCTTACAGGCCAATAGATATAACAAAGGTAACAGCAACTTTGAACATTTTTGGAGAGAGAATCCCTTTGATATAATACACAACAGCCACCACATGGATAATAATGAAAACCTGTAGATGAAAATTAGCAACAAAAATCAAGATAGAAAGAAACAAAAGCAATATGATATAAAATGGCAAACTGAACAAAATCTAAAAGACTCAGTGGACCACATTGAATCAATGTCATCTAACAATTTATCTCAAGTCACATCTCTAAATGATGTATTTCAAACACTTCCTACTTCATGTCCCTTTTTCCTAGTCCTTATAAAACTGTTCCCCGTTTACACATCTCCAATTGAAGATGCTGTTGGCCTCTAAAATACCATCATAGAAGTAATTACGGAAAATCATCGCTTAAGCAAATTTTAACACTGATAATTTAAAATATATATATATCAGAGCTGATTATCAGTGGGAAAAAGACAACTCACCAAAAATGATGCAAAATGTTCTGATGTCATGACTGCATTGAATCCAACAACGGGCACTAATGCAGCTAACAATGTTCCCAAGATAACCTGCAATGAAAAACCTATAATTTGGACGAGAACCAAGAGTATTCATTTATGAATTGAAGAAAATTTTCCCAGTGACATAGCCTCAATTTCTGGTCAAGGAAATCACTGGGAAAATTTGTGATCTGCAACAGTGATATTAGTAGTTCAGACAGCAATGAATTAGAGACTACACTCCAATCAATTTTAGCATGTATTCTACAATCTTGATATACAATGCATGGCCTTATTTTTTTAAATTTTTTTGTGTACATGCCAAGTACAATGAATGCAATGGATACTTACAAGAGGACAATACGCAATGTATAGTCGAGAAGAGAAGCGACCAGTCACAATGCACAGAAGAACATGCATTGGAATAAGGTTAATAATAAAGGTGTAGCCTCCCCAAGAGCAAACCTGAAAGAAATAACATTTTTGCAAACAAAAATAAACATGGTGAACATAGAGAAGGACTCAAATAGCATTAGGATGAATAGCTTACCATGTAAAAGTATGTTATGGCATTCAAAGTGGCATAGAAGAGGGATCCTGTATTCAATGTCTAGAAGAACATATTTGTAGTCAGCAACAATTCATGTAGAAACTCCCAACAAAACATCAGTGGGAAAACATTAACCAGCCAAGTACACCCTACTATTTCTTAAACAAACTTTTTTTTGTGAAACAAATCAGAATGGTAAAACTATTAATTGGAAAACTACACCTTATTATGTTTTAAAGAGACAGCTTCTTTTTAGAAGTAAATAAACCACAAAAATCAAAAAGAGCATACTGGAATTTAACAAAAACCAACCTTTATATAGAGGTAAAAGGTAAAGATCAAAGCAAATATAGCTACAGCTTCATTGTCATAGCTGCCAGCCACAGATCGGGATATATATGATGGAACCTAGAAAGAAAATATAAAAAGTACAGTGAATATTATATTATGAATTTGTTCATATTAATGTGTTGCAAAGAATTACCAGTAAATTACACAATGGTTATTATGCACATTCAAGAGTAGCTTCTTCTATTTACAAGACCAGTGTTCTAAACTATAGAATAAAACAATTCATAAAAATTCCAGAGATAGACAGCAAGAAATATATCTTCAAGTACAATCACAAATAGAATGAGATCTGAATATCTAATAGAAAAGAATAAGAGAAATTCAGATTAAGATACCTCAACTGAAAGAAAGATACATAGCAAAAGAAAAAGGATGAAACAATCATAGATCAAAAGTATTTAGGACAACTCAAAATAAAATGACTTTGTTTTGCTACTGTTCTCAGTCTTACAAAATTCAAATATAACAAAAACTTGCAGAGTTACGAATACCCGCTGTATAATTTACCATGGCCAAAAGAACCGCCGCTGTCAGTCCAGCACCAGCACCCTTAACTTCCTGTAAAGGTGGGGGTGATTTAAGATCAATATCAAAGCTGAGGATAAAATCCAAATTCTGAGGACACACATTTCAGTGAGAATACATACCTTAGTCAGAAGGTAAGTAGCCCATGAGGCAAATGCAGAGAATATAGGTGCAGTAAATACACAAACAGTTTCCACAGACAGAGGAATGTTTAAAGAATTCACAATCCTACATTCACAGAATAATTTCTCAAGCATATTAGTAACAGAAGACTCATACATAGCTACTACTTCAATATCGTTAAGATGGGTAAACCATATCAAGACAAGTGCACCAAATTCAGAAGAAGAATAGAACCACAAAATACACTCCACTAACTTAATAAGAACTCTCAAATACCCACCACCAGATGGTGCCTGCAGTCAATGTCAATCCAGGGTAAACAGTTCCACCAATAACACGACCGAGAGGATACCTTGAGAAAAGTGAAACAAACAAAGTCACTTTAGAACTGTTAAATAAGAACCTCACTTAAGGGGGGGAAAGGGTAACAAGAATTATGCATGAGAGTTCGTTTTTCTTTACGTTTATTTATTTATTTATTTTTTATAATGAATGAGAATCCTTCTTCTATATATAAAAGAAATTACCAGGTGCGATCGTCAAACCAGTTCCAAAAATCATATATTCCATTCTTTGTCAGGAACTGAAACCAAAAAATAAGGCTGTCATCTTCTACATTGCTTTATATTATGACAAAATAATGAAATTTGTCGAGACAGGCACTGCAGACTTAGAAAATGAAGTTCAACGTAGTAGTGAACAGTTTTCAAGTACTCAAACAGAAAATTCAAAACGTTATGCTTACCTTCGCAACATAAGAAATAACACACTAACAAACAAAACAAAACAAAGGTTCCACTTGGCTGAAAACAAACCTGAGTGACTCTATAATTGAAATAAGGATCGAATTCGTGAATCACACTCTCGTACTTTATAACCTGCAAGTTATTCCACAGAACAATGTTACAGCGAGCGCTAGTTACACGCATAAAAAGAAAAGAAAAAAAATCTAGAAAGACACGGCTACACTCCATTTGGTTGCTGAAAAAATGTAAGAATACGAACGAAATTCAAATTTAGGTCAGTCCTCAGTAGTACGGAAAAAGCCTCCAGCAAACTGATTATACAGAAACTATTTTGTTTTGCTAAGTTATATACAATCAATCACTAAATGGCCTACAGCATTTCCAAAACCAAAAGACACGGATGAAATTACTCAAGAGAAAGTTTGTGTGACCGACTGTAAACTCAGCTTTACTTCCATTTCCTTCATTTTCGCAGCAGCCAAACGGAAAGGCTTCAAAATTGAAGACTGAGAAAAGATCGGATCTAGAAGGAAAGTGAGGAATGTTAAGGATCAGATAGCTTACAGAGAAGAGACGGATCGAGAAGGCCAGAACGCCGATCAGGACGAGGATGAAGAAGGAGAGGACATTTCCGAAAGCGTATCTCAGGGTTGTTCCCTTGGAGGTCTCCGAGCCCTCCATTGATGGCAAATCGAGCTGAGTTAGTGCGAGAGAGAGGGAGAGAGAGAGAGTGTGTGACGGGGGTTTTGTAGGTCGTGCTTGGAGAAGACTTCGGAACGGCGAGTTTGATTTGTGAGAACTACGAAATTGCCCCTATGATCTTAAATGACAATGATGGGTCTCATATATCTAACGCAATGACGGGAGTATCCCTTTTATTTACTCGTGGCTAAAGATTATTGGCTTAGGCGGACATGCCTCGTCATTTGACATTTGGTTATGGACTACGTGGTTTGCAAAATGGTGTGATCTTATTGGATAGACTTTTGTGATTTTGAGGTCTTCGGACATAACAATTGGGGTTAGAATTCACTCCGTTTCTTTTGAGGATCAGTACAAGCTGTTGTCATCAGCATTAACCAGCAGGAAAATCAGCATTAACCGGCAAGAAAAGCAAGATTGAGATTGAATCTTATAAAATTTATTTTTATTAAAAATTTTATAAAATAAGTTAATTTTGAGATTTAATCTCAACCGTTGATTTTACTACAGCATAGATGCTGTTATTTCAATAACAGTATGTAAGCCATATCTTTCTTTTGACTCTGTTTCTTTTGATGTGTCCACAAATGAATGAGGAATGAGGATTTAAAATTAGTGATTTTCGTTTTATGAGATGTGATCCACAATCAATTGAACAATTCTTGGAAGACAATTCACTCTGTTTCTTAATACCTTTTAGAGCATTTCTAATAAAAGAGCCAAATAGTACTTTTATTTATAATAGCTAATCAGATTTATAAAAACCCTACTTATTGGATTAGTGAAAAAAAATGCTATATGTAACAGCACTTTTCTCTGAAGCCATTTCATTTTTTTTATTATTTATGTCACATGTTTTCTCTTTTCTTAAAATTTTTTGATACTATTTCTCTATTTACATCTTCTTTCTTTTTTAAAAGTTGAAAAATAGAATATTTAGAAAAGAATATAATCTTTATAAAAAAATTAAAATAATAATAATATTTAAATAATGTAAAAAATATATAATTAATTGAATATAAAAGATATTTAAAAATTTATTAACTAAATTAAATAAAATGAGTTTAAAAAAGTCATTTTTGCATAAAAATTTGATTCGTCCGTTGAGTTTTGAAGAGTAATTTTTAAATCACAATACTAAACTCTTATTTTTACGATGTATTTTAAAAACGCAAATTATTGTGAAATCCCATCCCAAACGCAACTCTCAGGGCGTTAAGGGCAGCTGCCGAAGTAGTACCAAGAGGTGTTGGAAAACCGATTTATCCCTCTCTCCCTAGAACCCTTCGGTTCGCTGTCGTCGAATCCTGAAATCCCCATCTCCCAATAACCTGATAACGCTTGCAAGGTTCACTTCCATCTTGGAACCTGCCTAATCTCCCAAATAACCTGATAACGCTTGGAAAGTTCACTCCCATCTTGTACCCTGCCTAAGCAGATCGACCTGCCAATTCGATTCGAAGAGGGCGATCAAGCCTTCGACGTCGAACGCTCGTTTTGAGGGTCGATTCTTGCTTTGATTCTTGCCCCCACTCCTTTGGTTTAAGGGTAAGTGTTTCGTTGAAACGGTGTTTGTTTCCCCGATCTAGGGTTAGGGTTTCGTTATTTTGAGCTTCAACGTTGCTGGTCAGTTAGGTNGGAAAACCGATTTATCCCTCTCCCTAGAACCCTTCGGTTCGCTGTCGTCGAATCCTGAAATCCCCATCTCCCAATAACCTGATAACGCTTGCAAGGTTCACTCCCATCTTGGAACCTGCCTAATCTCCCAAATAACCTGATAACGCTTGGAAAGTTCACTCCCATCTTGTACCCTGCCTAAGCAGATCGACCTGCCAATTCGATTCGAAGAGGGCGATCAAGCCTTCGACGTCGAACGCTCGTTTTGAGGGTCGATTCTTGCTTTGATTCTTGCCCCCACTCCTTTGATTTAAGGGTAAGTGTTTCGTTGAAACGGTGTTTGTTTCCCCGATCTAGGGTTAGGGTTTCGTTATTTTGAGCTTCAACGTTGCTGGTCAGTTAGGTATTTCTTTTGATAAATTTATTTTATCCTGTGTTATTTTTTTTGGATTGGGTTTGCTTTTGACGTTGTTTGATATTATCTGTGAAAGTTGGTTTGATATATTTATTTGCTCGCAAATAGGAAATATCTGATCTGTATGCTCTGTTTGGTCTCCAAGAATTGGTCGGAAAAGAAAATAAATGAAATTATGGATTTTAATTCATTCTTTATATTCTGCTTCAGTTAGAAGGCAAAGGAGTTACAGAAAAAGGAAAAAAAAAAAAAGGCTAGTCGTGCCTAATAGAAATTGAACTAGTCGGATTCTGTTGTTACGAATGAGTTTTGGGTTATATATTTTCCTGATGAAAGGTTTACTTCTACTTGCATCTCAGCACTAATTGATTTTCCATTATTTGTTGGGGTTTATTTGCAGGTTCTCTCACCTTTGAAGCTCTATTGGGTTTTTCGATATTGAATAGCTTATTAACATGGCGGCTTTGAAGGAACTTCTTCCAGCTGCGAAATCAACCACAACTTCAATTTATGATCACTCCAATGATCCATGGTTCAAGCAGAGATTCAGTTCCTCTGAGGCGGAAAAATCCTCTGTTGTCAAGCACAATCCTGTGCCTCCTTACTTGAAGCGTGCAGGTTTTGTTCCTCGAAAGGTAGAGGATTTTGGGGATGGGGGTGCATTTCCGGAGATTCACGTAGCTCAGTACCCTCTCGACATGGGTAGGGACAGATCATCAAAGCCCGGATCAAAGATTCTTCCTGTTACTGTTGATGCCCATGGCAATGTTGCCTATGATGCGATTGTGAAGCAGAATGAGAATGCAAAGAAGATTGTTTACTCACAGCATAAAGATCTTGTACCAAAGGTTCTGAAGAATGATAGTGACGAGACAGAAGCTGATGAGGAGATTCAGAAAGAGATTGAGGAGACAACACAAGAGACAAAAGCTGCACTTGAAAAGATTGTGAATGTGAGATTGAGTGCGGCACAGCCAAAAAATGTACCCAAGCAGTCCACTGAAACAAAGTTTATCAAGTATAAGCCATCCCAGCAATCGGCAGCATTCAACTCAGGTGCTAAGGAGAGGATAATCAGTATGATGCAGATGCCTGTGGATCCACTTGAACCTCCTAAGTTCAAGCATAAGCGCGTCCCAAAGGCTTCAGGGTCCCCACCTGTGCCGGTGATGCATTCTCCTCCTCGGCCTGTGACTGTGAAGGATCAACAAGATTGGAAGATCCCACCTTGTATTTCAAATTGGAAGAACCCAAAAGGTTATACAATCCCTCTTGATAAGCGTCTTGCAGCTGATGGTAGAGGCCTTCAAGATGTTCAGATCAATGATAACTTTGCAAAGCTTTCAGAAGCTCTGTATGTTGCAGAGCAGAAGGCTCGAGAAGCAGTAGCCATGAGATCAAAGGTTCAAAAGGAGATGATGATGAAGGAGAAGGAAAGGAAAGAGCACGAACTGAGGGCGCTTGCTGAAAAAGCACGTGCTGAGAGAACCGGTGTGGCACCCCCGGCGGCTGTTCCAATCCATTCTGAGAAGAGAGCCATGGATAGTTCTGATATGAGAGTTGATTACGAGCCTGCTAGGGACAAAGAGAAGGATTTCCCTAAGGAGAATAGGGAGGAAAGGGAAGAACGAGTTCGACGCGAGAAAATTCGTGAGGAGCGACGCCGAGAGAGGGAGAGGGAGAGAAGGTTGGAGGCCAAGGATGCTGCAATGGGAAAGAAGAGCAAGATCACAAGAGATAGAGATCGTGATATCAGTGAGAAGGTTGCTCTTGGCATGGCTTCTACTGGAGCAGGAAGAGGAGGAGAGGTTATGTATGACCAGAGACTGTTCAACCAGGAGAAAGGGATGGACTCTGGATTTGCCACTGATGACCAGTACAATGTGTATGACAAGGGCCTGTTTACTGCTCAGCCAACACTTTCAACCCTTTACAGGCCAAAGAAAGATGCCGATGCTGACATGTACGGAGGTGCAGATGAGCAGTTGGAGAATATCATGAAGACTGATCGCTTCAAGCCTGACAGGGGCTTTACAGGTGCTGCTGAAAAAGCCGCTCCAAGAGATGGGCCAGTTGAGTTTGAGAAGGTGGCTGAAGAGGCTGATCCATTTGGACTGGATCAGTTCTTGACAGAGGTGAAGAAGGGTAAGAAAGCCCTCGAGAAAGTTGGTACTGGAGGGACAATGAAAGCAAGCGCAGGGTCTTCAATGAGAGATGGCTATGAAGGAGGAGGAGGTTCCAGTAGAACTCGTATTGGGTTTGAAAGGGGGCGTTAAGTAGCTTTTTTTATTTTCTTTGCTTTTCTCTCTTTCTTGGTTGGACTCGTAGTAAAGGAGTTCTTAGTGTCATTTGTCTTATTGCTCAATCAGCTTGTAGTTGCAAAAACGAATCCTAGCTCTTTGAAGCGGTTGTATGAGGATATTATTTTTGTTTGTTTACCAGTGTACTATTTTCCTTTATTAGTTGCAAATAAGCTACTATTTCTCATTAGCTGCTCGTGATATACATGCCTGTCAATTAGAAATGTTGTCTTAAACCAATATTCGTTTGAGTGGTGCAGTGGGCTTGAAACTACAATGCATCTATGGGGTAAAGTGGTGCAGTTCCAATCGTACAATGTGCATTGTTAACATCGAGATTAATGTGTATGGTTAACACTCCCACTCCTCCTCGGGAACATTAAGGACACATTGCCCAAATTGAGAGTTTGGAGGAAATGGAGAGTTTGGAGTCTGGAGGAACATTCTTAGTTTGAGAAGAGCAAATGCTCTTCTTTTTCCCCCAAATTGTAATGCATTTTTGTTACACTGTCCTCGTTCATAAACACAAATAAATGTTTTAATAATTTTCTCTTTTCCTCCCTCCATTTCTATGTTTCTCTCGCGAAGAACACTCTCCAAAGAGTCCAAACTCCTCCTGGTTCGCCACCTACCCTCTCTGCCTCTCCACAATTTCAAAAAAAATTCTTTTGATAGCTAAAAGCATACCCCAAGCCAGTGATGGAACAAGAGAATGATGCGTTATTTGTTCTGCAGAAAGGGTATAAGAGTTTGACTGAGTGTCAGGCTCAAGTAGTTCCTTTTCCCAGGTAATTTACTCCTAGATTTATGAGCTCCATTCAGCCCCTCCTGCTCAGGCTTTCTAAATCACTGCCACCCAAATTCCTCACAAATTTTTCCCATCTCAATTAAAGTCTCTCAGCAACAAGTAGCGCCCCTTCTGACACTCAATTCAATGCTGAATCTCCAACAAACGTGGGACCCTATGACTCAACTCAAGATCCAGCAAAAATCATAGCGACCCAATTGTCAAGTTGCAGCAACTTAGAAGTTAATCAAATTTATGCACATATTCTCCGGACCCAACTCCTAGATTTGTACCCTGCACCATTTCATTGGAACAACATTATAAGATCATACACTAGGCGAGATGCTCCTAGCAAAGCGCTTTGTGTCTACGTTGCCATGTCACGAGCCGGGGTCTTGCCCGATTCTCATACGCTTCCAATCATCTTGAAAGACGTGTGTCAACTTTTTGCCACTGAGATTGGTCGGCAGCTTCATTCTGTGACCATAAGGCTTGGGTTGGAGTCCAACGAGTACTGTGAGAGTGGGTTCATCAGCCTGTACTCAAAAGCGGGAGAATTTGAAAATGCGCATAAGGCGTTTGAGCAAAACCGTGGGAGAAAGTTGGGTTCTTGGAATGCAATCATAGGAGGCCTTTCTCAAGGTGGCCGTGCCAGAGAAGCGATAGAAATGTTCGCGGAACAAAGGAAATGTGGGTTCCTTCCGGATGACGTGACTCTGGTTAGTGTAATATTGGCTTGTGAAAGTCTTGGGGACTTGGGTTCCGCTCCTAACGAAGCAAAGGTCACTAGTTCGAATCCCCCTTCCTATTCTTGTGCGAACATGTCAAAAAAAAAAAAAACAAAACAAAACCCATTGAAAAACCAGACATTTTGATGTTGAATTCGCTTATAGACATGTACGGAAAATGTGGTCGGATGGACTTAGCATACAAAGTATTTTCGAGGATGGAGCAAAGAAATGTATCGTCTTGGACATCCATGATTGTGGGTTATGCGATGCATGGGCATATGGATGAAGCACTAGAAAGCTTCCGGTGCATGAGAGAGGCAGGAGTTATGCCAAACCATGTGACTTTTGTTTGGGTGCTTAGCGCTTGCGTGCATGGGGGACGGTGCAAGAGGGAAAACATTACTTCCATACGATGAAGAATGTTTATGGGATAATGCCCCAATTGCAACATTACGGGTGCATGGTGGATTTGCTTGGCCGTGCAGGGTTGTTTGAGGAGGCTAGAGAAATGATAGAGGGGATGCTGATGAAGGCAAACTCAGTAGTATGGGGGTGTTTGATGTGTGCCTGTGAGAAGTATGGGAATGTGAAAGTTGGGGAGTGGGTGGCTAAGCACTTGCGAGAATTGGAACCTTGGAACGATGCGGTTTATGTGGTTTTATCAAATATCTATGCCAGCAGAGGTTTGTGGAAAGAGGTTGAGAGGGTAAGAGAAGTTATAATGCATAGAAGTCTTGCTAAGATTCCTGGCTATAGCTTGGCAACCAGTTCACAGTAAACCCAGAAGTTTTATTTTAAGCAGTTAAATATTTTAACACTTCTCCTAAGGCGTGAGTTCAAACTCTCGCTTAATAGATAAAAGTCTAACATGTAGGTAATTAAATAAAATGAGAAGAGAATGATAGAGACAATATTCAAATTTAGACGTTTGCTTTAATACCATATTAAATTATCATTTATCCAAAAAACTTGAGTTGACAGAAAAAGATAATTTTTATGGTTTAATTTATGTTCTAACAATTATATGAGAAATGAGAAAGGAAAATAAAATCACCTATGGAGCATAAAGTCCCGGCATTCGGAAGAAATTCCTATTTCTACTTATTGTGGCGACTGTAGTTGTCTTAATACCTGAAAGCTTTGGATTCATAATTGCTTCTTGTAAAGAAATTTAAAGGGCGTTGCACAATAGTTAGCAATTACGTCAAGAGTTCACATCCTAACAACCTCAACTGTCGACATTACAAATATTTTCCTTTATTACTTGCAAATAAGCTACTATTTCTCATTCGTTGCTTGTGCTGAACACAATCATAACCATATTAATTTAAAGTAAAAATAAAATAAAATTGGGAGGGCATATTCTTTTCCTTTTTTTTTTTTTATTAATGTTGAGGAAACATGAGGCTTGGGGGGGCATGTAGTTCCAATTATACAACGTACTGTGGTTTTTTTCAGAGCAACTAAGCCAAATTCGGTTGGATATGTCTTTAATGTTGCATTTTATGTTAAATAATTTGTGCGCCAATCAGGAGAAGCACTTCTTGTATTGAAGTTACCATGTTGGGAAAAATATAAAAAAGCCCCCCAAACTACCGGCCGTTTACAATTTAACCCCCTAATGTTCAAAAAGTAATAAAGTAGCCCCCCAAACTACCAAAATGCAATAAAAATGCCACTTATTTTTTTATATTCCTATAATACCTCTATTCTTTTCACAAATAAAATTTTAAAATAATTGTAAAAAATCCAACAAAAAATCCAAAAAACTTTTTTTTTAATTTATAAGCCCATTGTTTTTTTGTATTTTTTTTTTAAAATTGTTTTTTTTTTTTTACAATTATTTTAATATTTTATTTGTTAAAAGAATATGGGTATTATAGGAATATAAAAAAATAAGTGGCCTTTTTCTTAAATTTTGGTAGTTTTGGGGGCTATTTTATCACTTTTTGAACATTGGGGGGCTAAATTGTAAACAGCTGGTAGTTTGGGGGGCTTTTTATATTTTTCCCTAGCATGTTTTAACTTCCAGCTCTCTGTCTATTTTAACACTAACAGGAGCAAATAAAAGCCGTGAGTTCCCAAGCTCTTATTCATCCATTTGAGACAGTGAGAACCAGTACCAAACACGAATCTGGCTCATTTGGTAAAGAATAATGCTATATATTATATTTGTATCTCGTAACTATTTCGTAATGTTGACGGGATAGCTTCAAATAACTCTTGAATTTGTTTTTTTAAAATGATTGGTTGAAACTGTCACATCAATAATGAGAAATAATTGTGAGATGAAAATATAGTTTATACGATTACTTGTTGGTGAAGCATCATGATAGACAAGGACTGTAATGGTCAATCGGAGACAGTCTGGTAGTGCTACTCCTGCCCCAAAGATTCACAAAATCCCTTCCAATCTTCTAAGGATGGATGCCAAACGTGGTTAACTCCAGAGGGGAAAAAAATTATGATTGGCCAACCAGTTTGCTGCCCTAGGTCCCGCCCTGGAATTCTCAAGGAATAATCCACTTAGCTACAACACTGCACAAAGCCTTATCTGAAGCTTGAAGAAGGCTCACAACGCTGCCACTGTCACTAAGCAATGCAAATCCCTAATGAGAACTTCAGCAGCGAGTTGCCCCAACTAATCCCAGATCCTATTTGTATTTGAACCATTACACGCAAAACATAGGCATGGTTGAAATTAGATGGTGCTGGAGGTCAAAGTAGAACCTTTTGAGATAATGCAAGGGTAAGGCAAATCATGCATGAACTTTCAAATCAACATTATAATTCTTTGAAGACCCCGTAAATTAAGTTTATAATACTACTAATTACACCTCTATGAGTTCACAGCATTTCATCACACATCCTTCTGTAACAGGAGTAACAAAGTTGCTTAAAACGACTGTAACATAGACAATTTACTTCAAAATTTAGCCAAAAAAAGGAAACGAGGAAGAAGGTGGTCCTGAGAAACATTAGTTAATCAAATGCCTCATAACTAAAGAGCAGGCACGAGTCTTGAATATGCCATGCTTGATCAACATGTTCCTCGGATAAAGGGTGTTCTTCCAAAACCACTACTTGCCTTTTAAGCAACCTCAATAAACACAGTTTGCCTGCAAGCCAGATTAGTGACATACAGCCTACTAAGCTGAAGTCAGCAACAGTCAATTATGAAGAATGGAGAGAGCAAAAATAGGAAGTAACTCATGCAGGGTTATTACTTCTGGCTGGGGCTTCTGACTACAACGGTCTTCACAAAAGCTGTAGCCACAAAAACCTTCAAGCAAACACATCAGAATCAATTTGTTGGATGTTTGGGAAGATTTGTCTGAGTGTAGCAGAATAGCTTGGAGACTTTGCCTGGAATAAAGAAGCATGATCAGATATAGAGAAATTGCAAAAGAAATATCAAATACAATTGCCAAAGTTGAAAGGACACTATAGGTTAAACATCCTTAACCATATTGAAAGAAGTATTACCCATATATCACATATACATGGCAATAAAGCAGAATCATAAGTCATAATTAAACTAGTTTTCTTGCAATCATAAAACAAGGATCATTACAGTCTCTATCAGTTAATTAGACACCCGAGAAAATGTGATAACCTTCAATGTCAGCTTTCTATTGTACTTTCTTAAAGTCTGTGTTTTAATAAAACATATAGAACGCGTCATTGATGACCCAACTTCCTAACATGAAATCCTAATAGGAGCGAGAAGAGTACGAGAATAGCTCTCAATATTTCTTTATTTGGTAACTAGCTCTCAGATATTCTCGCATAACAATACCCATAATATAAGCACCACTATATTTCAGAGATGCAGACTTTTCAGCAGACCGTCAGCTGATTTATAACTCCCCAGATATGTGTGAATGGCCCCTACTGCATGCCCACTTACCGTCTCTAACATTCGTGAACAGACTAATTGGTAACTTCCTCTATGTTTCATTGTCTCACTAGACAACTGTTAGGGAACTTGTCAAGAAGGCCCATTAGGAAAATGAACATCAAACATGGGGTGCAACAATAAAGAGCAGATTAATTAGAGTAGATAATCTAGATGACACAACAGAACAAAATGAAATCATAATAGGTTTCTAAGCAAAAGATGGTAACAAAAAAAGTTGCTTCATCTCACTGTTTTTACAAGGAGAAATCATGAGACAGCAAATTTATAGAAAAAGGGGTAAGAAGTCATGTGAAGTGAAAACAAATCATCACACCAAAATGGAATGTGTTGATTTGAGCTGTTCTAGGAAGGGAGGAAGGTCGAGAAGACTGCGAATCAAGTTAACGTTAAGTGATAATGGCCTAGAAGTGATAAAATTTATGACCCCACGTAGAGCTCAATGGTAAAAACATTTAAGACAAGGGGCTTTGCTGGTTTACATATGAATACCAGAAGGGAACAAACACGAGAATTAACATATACTAACAGTCAGGAAGATGGCTAAGCAAAGTGACAGAAAGCAATAGTGAAGCTTTAAAAGACTTAGGTTCTCCAAATTGTGAATAGCCATACACAGGGATTATTTTCTAAGTAGATGGTGGTGAGTGTCTCTCTTGAACCGACAGCAGCCTCAGCAAGGTCTTCAAGTGATTCTATTTGGTTGTCGTTAAGCCATAGATCTTCCAACCTGTAAATAGATATCCATTCAGGTGATAAAATCACCAATAGAAAAAAAGCACAATATCACCCACGGGACTGGGGAGGAATACTACACATACCTCGTCAGGTTTTGAATGTCATTCACTGATGTTAGCCTGTTTGATGATACATCCAAAACTCGGAGGTTGACTAAAGATGACAGGCCTTCCATCTTAGAAATACCATTATGGCTCAAGTATAGTTCTTCCAGAGCAACGCAATCCTTGCAGAGATAACCAAAGGAAAAAACATGTTGATGTGCAATGTTTTACATAACAGAATGCCTTGAGAGTTTGCATCAATGCCAAAAAATTTACGCTTTTACAACAGCAGGTTGGCATACCTCAAATCCTGTCGTAGAAGTTAAACGATTGCTTTGCAAGCTAATCTTCTTGATGCATTTCAGCCCACACAGGTTTACTACTTTGATACGATTTCGCCCCAGCCATAACTCCTGTAAATTTGTTAAGTTCTGCAAATTCTCTATTACCTGAAGTAGAAAAATATGAAGGATTTAGCCAATACTCCAATAAAGAAAAATGATACAACTTATTGTTGTTCCATCCTAGTCAATACCTCACACTTTCACATAGATACACAGACCAAAGGGTGCTCAATTAAACAACCATACTAAGGCTTACACCCACCAATTATGTGTACGCATAAACTGTTATTTTGCTTCGCATCAGAAAGATCCTTCAAGAAAGTAGAGAGCTCACCCGCAATCTGTTGGAGCCAAGTTCAAGAATTTGCAGATCATAAAAGTGGTCAATCTCCTCCATTTTAGTAACCTCATTTTTGGATACATAGAGTTCCTTGAGCGTGTTGGAGACCTTGGCCAATCCGTGCAACGAAGTGATCTCATTGAAAGAAACATCAAAAACCAAAAGCTTTTTGAATATGCTGGCATCAGGAATTTTCGTTAGCTTATTATCTCTGAGCACCAGCTCCTGCAAAAGGAATTATAGCCTCCATGTCATTCTAGCAACTATCTACACAGTACAGGAATCAAATGAAGGGTGTAGAAGAAGGATAATTTCATTCAGCCTGATAAAAAAAACAAATCATCTGAGCATCCAACACACAAACATATATGCCATTCAATCTTTTCTTTAATTTGACAAATTCTGGGATTCAAAGCCTTCAACTCATTTTTCATTTTAAACGTTTTCTGACCATCCAAACGGAGCACCTAGAGAACCGCACAACACACGCACATAGAGGCCAAGCATCAACAACCCAATGAAGTACCAAAACTGGAAAAGTAAAAAACATACTATTTCCCCATATTTTCTCGGAAACCAAACAAACCGCCAAGAAAAATCACAGAAACGCGACCAACCCCCATTTTATGGTATTAGAAGAAAAAAAAAACGAGAGGAAAGAGATTGAATACCTCGAGGCCTGACAATGCGTCCCAGCGAGAGATCGGCTCAACGGCTTTGTCGTCGACGAGGTTTTGGCGGAGAGACAGCTTTTTGAGGTTGGAGAGGTGCCCAATCCGAGAGTCCAAGGTCGACAACCGGTTTGCCGTCAGGTCCAACTCGGTGAGACTCGGGGGCAAGTCGACCGAGTCGAGATCGTGGAGTTGGTAGCTGGTGAGGTCGAGGACTGTGGAAGAGGGGTCGTCCTCCATCATCGGATCATCCGGTGCTCGGGTCTCGTCGTCCATTGGAATGAGAAGCTACGAGAATGAAGAAAACGGAAAAGTCGAACTAGGTTGCGTTGTTCTGATTGTTCGCTTGAATCGCTTGTGGGAAAATGCAAGCGAACGACATCATTGGGATTAAACGGCAAACCTTTGGCTTTTGCATACGGCAAGGATTCTCTCCATTCATTTTTTAAATCATAATATCAATTACTGCTATTATTTAAAGTTTTTTTTTTTTTTTAACGCACATTGGTAAAACCAAGAGCAACAACTTAACCAAACTACAAAATAGAAACAACAGGATCAATCCCACTAGTTAGAGTGAGAGAAGTATGGGTGAAGGAAGAAAATGAAATGCTGCCAGTATGAGAACTAGCTGCGGCCCAACATGCCACTGAGTGAGCACAGAAGTTTGCATTTCTATTAACCTGTCTAGTTTCCCAGAAGGAAGTAGAAGGGATATTATCTAAAGAGTTCATAATAATGGGAGAGATCCTTCAATCTATATTTGATGAAGACTGGTTGAGAGCTTGGATGACGACTGCAGAGTCACCTTTGAGAATGAACCTGTCAAAGTTGAAAGAACAAGCTAAATAAATAGCCAATTGTGATGCCAAGGCTTCACCCACATTAACAGAACAAGGAGAGCTGATAAGAGAAGACAAATGTAAGATTATTCCGTCAGAATTTCTACATACAGCCGCCTGAGCTAAGAAAGAGTCCCAAATGGCTATATCAAAAATAATTTTGACCCAATTCGATGCAAGAGGAATCCATTTTTCCACTGAAGCTGAAGAGACAGATTGCCAGGCTTGAAAGTGCTCAAGAGCAATTTTATTTATGTGCACAGAAACATTACGAGCCTCGAAATTGATTCCATTATGAAAAGCCTGATTCCTGTAATAGCAAAGAATGTCACATGCCACCGAGGCAAAGATCTGAAATCTATGGCAATCCGCCAGAGGGATGCCAAGAGAATTGGTCGGAGAAATGATTAATTTGATCCAATCCACCATAGAAGAGAAATTAAACTTTGTAGAATCTAGAGACCAGAGGGAATGACGCCAAACAACCCTAGCAAAAACACATCCGAAAAAAAAAGATGCTGAAGGGAATCGTCTGCTATCTTACAAAGGGGGCATGAGATATCAGGATTAACATTAAATAATTGACCCAGCCTTTCTTTTGCAGGGAGAATATTCCAAGTTATTTTCCACAAAAATAATCTGAGCCTATCATTGAGATTCAGCTTCCAAATAAAGTTCTAAAATTGAGGCCTAATTGGAGAAGAGGAAGCATTGGTGCTGGATCCAGTGATAAAGCTATACGCTGATGACACAGAGAATTTCCCAGATGTAGAAGGAGTCCAAATATAAGCTGGAACGTTTTCCATAGTAATACGAGTCTTGAGAATCACTTGGGCTGAAATTGGGTCAAACAAAGATTTGATAGCTGGAGCTTTCCAACTAGAGAGAGTTGGGTCTATCAAATCCCTTATTTGAAGAGCTCTAAAATTCCTGTTGGAGGGGAATTTTGGCAAAGGCCTGAAAGAGGGAAGAGAAGGGACCTAATTTGTCGTCCATATAGAAGTAGTAGAGGCCCTTGATACTGTAAGGCAAGCACCAGCAGAGATTAAAGGCTTTATCTTTTGAATACCTTTCCAGAACCAAGAAGAGGAAGAAACATCCAGAGAAGATATAAAATTACCATATTTTATATATTTCTTCTGGAGTTGATTAACCCAAAGACAATCAGAATTTGACAGCAATTTCCAACCCAACTTTGGAATTAGTGACAGATTGAATTCACGCATACGACGGAAACCCAGACCTCCTTCTTCCTTTGGTAAACAAATAGAATTCTAAGACTTAAGGGAGAGATTTCTGGCTTTATTCTTTGGAAAGACCCACCAATTTTTTTTGAAAATTTGGTCCAAAGATGAGCTTAGAGAACTTGGCAGCAAGAAATAGCTCATGGCATAAGAAGGAATAGTAGCCGCAACCGATTTAATAAGCATTGAGCGCCCAGCTTGAGACAAAGTCTTCACACGCCATCCATCAATTTTCCCGGAGACTTTCCCCAAAATGTCATTAAAAGCTGTAGATTTCGCCTTACCAAATAAAAGAGGTAAACCCAAATATCTGGAGGAGATAGATGCTCGTTTGAAGGGGAAAATACCACTAATGCCATTAATGGTAGATGAGGCCGTGTTCTTACTAAAATGAATCGATGACTTGGAGCAATTGATAACCTGTCCAGACCAACGGCAATATATATCCAAACAAGAATTGAGAATAATTGCCTCCGCAGAAGTAGCTTTCGCAAATAGAATAAGATCATCCGCAAATAAGAGATGACAGACCGGAGCACAATTACGAGCGATTTTGATACCTTTAAGAAGATCTTGAGATTCTTGCCAAAGAAGAAGACGAGATATAACTTCCGTTCCCAAGATAAAGAGAAAGGGAGATAATGGGTCTCCTTGACATAGCCCTTGCTCTGGAGAAAATTGACCAAACGAGCTTTCATTAATGAGAATAGAAAAAGTTGGGGAGGTGATACAAATTCTAACCCAATTAATCCAAGTTAGATGAAACCCCAGCTTGGATAAAATGGGTAGAATGAAGCTCCATTCCATATGATCAAAAGCCTTTTCCATATCAATTTTGATAGCTATAAGCCCTCCTCGGCCGTTTTTTGAGTGGATGACATTAAAAAGTTCATGGGCCATAATAGTATTATCTTGAATATTCCTGGAAGGTTCAAAAGTTGATTGATAAGGTGAAATAAAGAGATGGAGATGAGCTTTAAATCTATTGGAATTTTCGAGATGATCTCGTAGATGATATTACACAGGCTAATGGGACGAAATTGATGAACTGTAGAAGCACCCAACTGTTTGGGAATAAGGGCTATAAAAGTTTGATTGTGATCCTTAAGAAGCCGATTATTTCCAAAAAAATCCCAGATACAGGAAAGAACAACCTCCCTAACAATATGCCAATATTTATTATAAAAAAGAGCTGTGAAGCCATCCGGACTAGGGGCTTTTGTAGAACCAATACTAGTCAAGACAAAAAATATTTCTTGCTCCGAAGGAAGTGCACATAGAGAATCATTAGCCTCAGTTGAGATACAATTATCAAAAAGAGACAACAGATCATTATCTAGAATAGGAGCAAAATAAGAGAATAATTCCTTGAAATGAGTAGTAAAGCAGTTACCGATAATTTGCCTTTCTTTCAAAGGACTAGACCCCTGAGGGGAGCTTGAGGAAATCAATAGCATTTCTTCGTCGTTTGATGATGGTCGAAGTATGAAAAATTTTTGTATTCAAGTCTTTGCAAGTGAGCCAAACTTCTCTAGATTTATTTTGCCAAAGTGATTCTTCTTGAATAAGGAGATCATCCAAAGATTTTTGAAGAAGCACCTCCTGATCAAAGGCGATATTTGATGGAGAGGATTGCTGAAGGAAATCAAGTTGACGGAGAGAGGAAGCAATATTTTTCTGAATATTGCCAAAGTGATGAGAATTCCAAAATTTCAGAGCCGATTTAGTAGCTTTGAGCTTCTTCAAGAGAATAAATGCAGAGGAACCCTGAAAATTTTTTACCCAAGCCCTAGAGATGACTGAGTTACAAGATGGATCAAAAGTCCAGAATTCTTCAAACCTAAATGGGCGAGGAAGAGTGAGATCTGAGGAAGAGGTATCTAAAAGGATAGGATTATGATAAGAGATTTGTGCAAGAAGGTGTTGTACTATGTAATGAGGAAACAAATGGACCCATTGGGGGTTCGCAATACCACGATCAAGCCGTTCTTTGATAAGATGGTGATCTTGATGCTTATTAGACAATGTAAAGGGATTTCCAAAAAATCCTAAATCAATTATACCAAAAGAATCCAAAAAGCTACGAAATGGATCATTAGAAGAACATGCAAAAGGCTTACCCCCATATTTTTCAAACTGAGATAAAATCATGTTAAAGTCACCTATGCACAGCCAAGGCCCATGGTAATCTTTCCCCTCATTCAAAATCAAGTCCCAAAAATTTGATTTGTTAATTTTTTTCAGGAGGTCCATAAATACAAGTCAACAGCCATGGTTTGTTAGGCGGATCCGAGAAGCACCAAGCATTTATTGTATTAACAACAGACTAAAAGCAATCTAAATCCACACCATGTCGCCAAGCCAACAAAAGTCCCCCTTTGGAGCCAATAGGGAAAACATGCGACATCAAAAAGTAACCTAGACTATTTAATATTACAATAGCAACAACAGATTGAGTTTTTGTTTCTGACAAAAAAAGTATTTATGGAGAATGTTTTCGAATCTTACTCCTTAAATTGCGAATTGCAGAGGCACAAGATAACCCTCAGGCTAGGAGCTTCATATTTGAGGAGGAGGCCTCAACAGGCACTCCCCCAAAACATCCACATCTGACAGAGAAGTGACTGCACTAGCTTCAGTGGGTTGGATCAAATCTGCTGAAGTCCCCGGAATAGAGGTCGACAAACGCCTTCCCCTTGAAGCTCTGAAGAAACGACGCATGATAGGCCCTTGTGAAACAGCCATAGAAGCTGTAGGAATAGAGTCTTGAGGTATATCCATGCAAGTTAAGGACAATTCAGACACATCCGTAGAAGCTAGCATAAAAGTATATGGTACCTGCAAAAGAGAGTGAGCTCCACAGACAACAAGTATAAACGGTGTAAAGGGCTTCTTGGTTGTTACTTTGTAAATGGAGTGTCCTCACTAAGTGCAGCAAAATCACTTCCATATTGAGAGTCCTCACTAAGTGTAGCAAAACCACTTCCATATTGAGAGTCCACACTAAGTGCGGCAAAACCACCTCCATATTTAGGCATAAAGTCCACCATCCGGCCATGGCTACCAAGTAGAGGGGAGGTTAAAAATTTATGGACTGGACCCTTAAAGTAAGGATCACCTTGAAGCTCTGTGAGAGAAAAAACAGCACTTTCTATATCTGAAATGGAGCTAACAGGGACTTGCTTCTCATATTTCAATTTTTTTAGCTGAGCTAAAGGGATATCATCTTTATCCAAGATCAGCTTTAATTTACCCTTTCCTCTTGAAAGAATAGCAGGAACAGAAAATGAAAGGGAACTGGGATTGGTTGTAACAGATGAGTTGGTTGAAGGGTTATAAGTTGATGGAGGAGTGGGAAATGGAGGAGCATCTTTGCCATCGGTGTGAGTGGAGGGTGCTATGTAATTTGAAGCATGCGGTGTGAGTGGAGGGTGAGTATCTGGGCTATGGTTACAGTGATGCTTTGTGTGTGGAGGAAAGGACGGAACTGTGTGGAGTGGACGAGTGAGTTTGTACGGTCTGAAGCGTGAATGTTTATGGGTGGAGAGTTTTCTATTTAATTTCAGGTTTAAAGATGGGTTTATGATGGGCTCAATAGGAGGTGGGTCAGATTGGGTAGTCTTGGAGCCTAAGTGAAATGGTGGTGGGGGCTTGCCTAATAGGCATGGATTATTTGGGTTTTGGGCTTAAGTATAGAGAAAATTATTGAAGAGACCTGGTGCGTTGGGCATGAGAGATGCAAAGGATCCTGATGGGGAAAAAATATCTAAAGGCTTTGGCATCTTTTGGCTTCTAGAAGTGGAGCAAGGCGCCAACTGTGTGGTGTTTGGTGTGAACTGGTAGAGGTAAGGCATGCAAGTGAGGTCATTAAATGAAGGATAAGGCCAATCAAATTTCTTGGATTTCAAAGAGATAAGATTTGGTGTACCTTTAGGGGGATAACGACCAAGAGGATGCTGAAAAGAGGAAAGTTCCCACTGTTGGAGTAACTGGCTTGATTGTGATTGAACTAAATTGCTGGGGGACTCCACGTGGTGCAAGCTAAACAAGTTGGTGGAGGAACCATGAGAATCAACCTGGTTACGTGGGATAAGCTGATCGAAGTTGCTGCATGGAGAGTCTAGAGGACGAGATGGAGACATACAACTCGGTGAGTTCCCACTGAGGCTGCAGATGAAACACCAGAATCTGAGTCCTCTTGTTAAGGCTTGGTCACCAGTTTGGGACGGACATAAGGTGGCGCACGTAGAGACTTCTTGTATTTGTCTGGAGTTGCCTGTTCTTGAGGAGCAGAGCAAAACTTCTTTACGTGACCAATAAGACAACAAGAAGAACAATATTCATCCAGTCGTTCATATTTGAAAGCTATCCATCGAGGTTTCGTTCCCTCACAAGGCATATAAAATCCCGAAGCAAGAGGCAAGGAAGTATTAATTTCAATTTTAAAACGAATAAACGGACGACTAATAAGCCCTGAAGAATTATTATTGTCCAGTTCTAAAATTTTTCCAATACCTTTGCCTATGCGAATAGCATTCGTTGTGGTCATAAATTGCCTTGGAAGATCATGGACTTGCACCCAAAAAGCACAAAACTGCAGTTTAACTTCATCAATGGCCAACTCAGAGGACCAGGGCTAGAGCAATAACAAAGAACCTCTAACATTCCATGGCCCATGGTTAATAATATTGTGTTAGTGGCTCTCCTGAGGAACAGTGAATAAGTATTTGTTTGACTCTAAGACCTCCATGGTGAAGGGCGCAGCAAAACTCCACACAGACAAGAGAGTAGAACGGACATGATAACTGTTTTGAGTTTTTAGAGCCAGCAATTTTTCAACAAAAACAAACCCATCTTGTGGAGCAAGAACTCCATCGTGAGGCACCAAATAATCCAATTTATCCCAACCTGAAGCCTCTGTTTCATCTATGAGGGCCTGAAGATCACTTTGATCCATCATTGAGTCATCCATCGTACAAAAACCAAACCAGAGCGTGATGCCAAGAAGAAAAGGAAAACCAAACGTAGAGGATAGAAGGTGTATGATAGAGGAGAAAAGTAAAGACGTAGTGTATTAAGAGAAGGAAGGCAGGGATATAGGAAATCTTTCAAAGAGAGAGAGAGAGAAGCTTAGAGCGAGAGAGATATCTAAATGAATTTATTATTTAAAGTTACTTCGCATATAAATGTTATTCTTAATGTTGGCACCCTGTTAAACAAATTTAAATAATATAATATAATATATAGATTAAATATATCAATTTTTTATGGTTTGGCTTGCCAATCAATTGGCTAAGTGGCTGGTCGCTAATATTTTTTTATATAATTTTTTCTCTCAATTAGGCGGGACGAGATTACGCTGATTTAAGGGTTTTAAATTATGTCATTTCCATGTGCATTTCTAATAGAAGTAATAAATGACATGCATACTTATATGTATTTTAAAAATGTATGTGATAATTACGTATTTTAACAACATGTCAATTAAGAGGCCAAATCAAATGAATTTCTTCAAACATAATTTTTTTACAAAAGAAAAAGAAAAATTCATTTTTTATCATTTATTTTTATGACTCCAAGTCTTTAACAATTGGTTTCAAAAATGGTTGCCATGTTTTCTAAAGCTATTGAGATATGCATGAATATATATTAATTTTATAAAGTGTAATTTTATTCTTAGTGAAATATTGAGATCTTGTTGACAATTTAAGAGCGATATTACCTCAATGATAATTTTTTTTTACCTCAATGATAATTTGAGTATACATTAGGTAGATTAATGCCATGATGCAGCTATATTGGTGGAGTCACTATGAGCAAGATTAGAAAATCCATTGGATTAAATGGGAGAAGATGGGTGCTTCCAAAAGTCATGGAGGGATGGGTTTTCGTGACTTGGAATGCTTTAACAAAGTCTTATTAGCGAAACAATGTTGGCGTATTCTCCATAATCCGAATTCTTTATATGCAAAGATTCTCAAAGCTAAATACTTTCATCAATGGTTGTTACTTAATGCTAAGTTGGGTCAGCATCCATCTTATGTCTATAGAAATATTTGTTCTGCCATGGAGGGATTACAATGGAGGGTGGAGAATGGTAGTCATATACGTATTTGGGTGAACAAGTGGCTACCTCATAGTAGAGAATTAGGCAGACTACATCAAAGAGTTGAGATTGATAAGGTGCCCCTTGTCAAGGAGCTCATTGAATGGACCTCCATTGAATGGCAAACTAATAGGCTACAATAACTTTTTGATGAGGGTACAGTTGAGGCTATATGCCAAATTCCTATTGGCTCTGTCACTAATAGTGACGTGCCGAATTGGAGTGCTACTACACATGGAGAGTTAACTATGAGGAATGCATATCATCTTCAACATGAGTTACTTTTATCAAATAAAGGGGAATGCTCTCGCACAAGACAATAAAGTTCAGTGTGGAAACAAATTTGGCGGATGAACACACCTACTGTAGTGAAGGTGTTTATGTGGAGAGCATGTCACAATGCTCTAGTGACCAAAGCAAATTTGTTTCAACAAAACATTACAAAGGATCCATTGTGCCCGCTTGTGGAGTTGAGGTAGAAACCACATGACATGTTTTGTGGAGTTGCCCGGCTGCGAAGCATGAGGAATTTGTCTATATATTGGAGGAGCTCATGCATTTTTTGGGTAAGGAAGATGTAGAACTCACGGCGGTTGTGGCTAGAATGTTATGGCTTCGTCGGAATGCCCTTGTTCATGGGAAAAAAAAGGTTAGTCCATCTTCCAGTGTAATCGGGTGTGCCTTGGAGTCTTTAAGGACTTTTTAATTAGCTAACTCTCGGAAAGATAGGCCGATTGAGAGGGTGAATACAGAAAACGTTCAATTGGAAGCCCCAAAGAACGATTTTGTAAAATAAATTGGGATGCGGCAGTGGACAATAGTAGAAGGAAGATGGGTATTGGTGTGGTTGTTAGAGATGGTAAAGGAGAGGTGTTGGCGACTTTGGTAGCACCAAAAGACTACATCGTTGAGCCTGATATTGAGGAGACAGCAACGGCATTAAGGACCATTAAGTTAAGTAAGGAATTGGGCTTCCGTTGGGTGGTTCTTGAGGGTGACGCCCTCCAAGTGGTGTAAGCTCTACATAATGACAGGAGAAATTGGAGCCGTTATGGTCATCTTATTGAGGAGGTTCGAGATTTGTTTAATTGTCTACAAAATTGGAAGTTAAACCATGTTAGATGACATCTCAATGGTGCAGTTCATCGCTTTGCAAATGAAGCATTACCTCGTAGTATGGAACAAGTACTTATTGACGAAGCTCTAAATTGTATTGTAGATATTATCTCTGTAGAGTGTTATGCTTAAATTATTTTGATTTATATATCGTTCGATTTCTTTCCAAAAAAAAAAAAAAACGAAAAGAGTAGGCATTTGTTAAAAAGCTTAAAAAAGTGTGATCGGGCATTACGGAAATTGTCCGGATAAAACGACGACTTTTATCCAGACGATTTCCGTAAGAGTGCAGCTGCTATACGGATGGGGCAAAATGGGGGGGTTTTTTGCCCTCCATTTATATGCTGACACCTCATCATTTCAAGAAAAATAAAATGAGAACAAAACACTCGATTTTTTTTTTCTTCCTTCTTCTCCCTCACCTCACGCACACACCTGTTGGTTTCTTTTCTTTTTTTTTTTCTTCTTCTTCTTCGGTTCTCCCACACCTCTTCGGCGACGGCGCTCACCATCTCTGGCGACGTTCTTCATTTCCGGTCAACCCAACCGGAAAACACCAAAAAACACAAATTCAACCTAAAAAATCAATTCTAATGCCTCAAAACTCGATTATAGTGCCTCAAAAATCGTTTTTAGATTCAAAACTAAAACTTAGATTTTGAAAGTTAACCCTAGAGGGGTCCGGGATCCGTTGGAGAAGATGAACGTGGGTCACGCTGGAGCCACGGGGTACCATGGTGGGTGGACGTGGGCCGGAATGGCGGCGCTGGGTGGGTGGGCATCGCCGGCCATGGGTGGGTAGGTCACTGGCCAGCCTTCTTCTTCTTCGTTTTCCTTCTCTTTTTTCTCTCTTTTTTTCTTTGGCTGACTGAATCTAGTGTTTTTTTTTCTATACAAGTTTTTTGCAATTTTTTTGTTTTAGCCGAGGTGTCTTGCTCCTATTGGTGGGCGTAAACTCGGTCTTTTACGCCACAACCGAATTGAAGATAAACTCCATGTACAAATATTTTATAGTCCCCGATCGCTCTCACGTGCCTCTCTTTGGTTTTTGAAATTGGATGTTACACGTGCCGCCCTGATTTGAACCTAAAAGAAGCCCCCAAAACCAGAAACCCCTCTCTCTATCTCGCTCTGAGAATCAAGGCAGCCATGGAAGCAATACTCACAGACTGCGTACAGAACAGCCTTCGTCATTTCGTATACCGAAACGCCATTTTCATCTGCGAACGCCTCTGCGCTGAGTTCCCCACTGAGGTTCCTATTCCTTCTTTTTATCTTTTTTGGTATTTTCTACTTACTCTTTTACTTTCTCGCCTCTTTGTTTGGTTCCCGAAAAATCGTACCAAAAAAAGAAGCTTATTTCTTTGAAATCTTAATGTTGTGTCTCATTAGCCAAAGGAGACATTGGCGCATATAATCAAGATTGATACTTCTCGTTATCAAAACCCTCAGTTTAATTTATTTTCTATTAATTCCTTTCTTCTGTGATTTAAATGCAGCATAGAGTGCTGGATGGGGTTGTGGGTGAAGTTGTAATGAACTTACTTATTCACTACCCAAAAAAGAAAAAAAGAAAAACTGTGAAGTAGTGGGTGAAATTGCAAAAACTTTTCAGTGGGCTTGGTTAACTCGGACTCTATCTTGCACTTTTCGGAAGAAGACAAAGCAAATTAGTTTTTAGGTTTTTTATTTAAGAACTGATTGCTGTTCATCCCGGGACATATCAATTTTTCGAATTTTCTTAATCATTACTCTTAGTTGTTCTTGAATTCTTGATGCTTACTTTTTGTTCTATGCAGATAAATATGCAATTATTAGCTGGCTGTTACTTGCACAACAATCAATCTTATGCCGCGTACCATATTTTGAAGGGTATGTGTCATAGTATTAATTTTTTGCTATTTTTGAACTAATTTGTTGTTAGGGTTCTTCTACGTTTCTTTATTGTGGTTGATTTTTTGAATAACTTATCATCCAGTAATCTCTCTCTCTTCTTTTTTTGTTCATTGTTTTATGAAGGAATGCAAATGGCTCAGTCCCGCTACTTGTTTGCACTATCATGCTTTCAGATGGACCTTCTTAAAGAAGCCGAAGCTGCATTATGTCCTGCTAATGAGCCAGGTGCAGAGGTATTGGAGAGTAACTTGTGTACAAGCTAACTTCTTTTGATTTTGCTCTTTACAAGCAAAATATTCTTAACCATCACATATGTTTTCTTCAAATCTGGGATTCAAACAAGTTGCATGATTTATACGTTGGTCACTGTAATTTTTTTGATGTTCCATCACTGCTATTTGTTGGTCATTGGTTGTCTGTTTTTTTTTTGGGAAGTGTCTGCTTGTTCAGTTGCTTTTTAGGATCATGATGACTTGCTTCTTGTTGTTTATCTTCTTTATGCAGATTCCAAATGGTGCAGCCGGTCATTACCTTCTAGGGCTTATTTACAGGTCACTTCTCTTTTTTTGGTCAAGTAGGTTGCTATTTTATTGTCCCGTATATCATTTTCTAAACTTCCAAAATCGTATTACCTGTTGGTTGAAATACATGTACAGTACAAATGAGAGACAAATAAGGTGATACTATACATTGTTTACTATCAAAAAAAAAAGAAATGAAAGAGACACCCTTAAAATTGGTTTATCTCATATTTTCAAAGTTACAAATCTATTTGCATTTTACTTGACATAATATCAGGTGAAAGAAGTATATTAATTAAAGTTCTTCCCCTTCCTTCCCCAAGAATCAGACTTTCCAACTCTCTGTGTGTCCTTTCATGTTTCTTCGCTGATTAATTGTAGTAGAGTTTCAGGGCTGCTTTCTCTTATTTGTGTTAGCTTCTGTTCCTTAATTTGTTTCTATTACTTGCAGCTCTAGCTTATCCAAATTCCTGGATTGAATTAGTTCTTGAACAATGTAAACTGGGTCTTTAAGTGCAGTTGATTGTATTTCATTACTATGTCTTTAATTTTCTTTGTACTTCATGAATTATACTTCCTTTGTCTTACGGCTAGGAATTGAGTCTGGATTTAATTCAATTCTCATCTTTGAATGTCAGAACTAACATAAAGTCTGAAATGGTTAGTTGTTATTGACGTGCATATTGCATAATTATGTGTATGTGTGTTTGTGCAATTTCTTAATTCAGAATGTTAGCTTTTTATTTATTGAGATTTTATGTTGTTTTAGGTACACTGATAGAAGGAAAAGTGCTGTACATCATTTTAAGCAAGCATTATCAGTAGATCCTTTAATGTGGGCTGCATATGAAGAGCTCTGTGTATTAGGTTTGTACAAAGAATTTCCACATGGTCCAAGTTCTTGAACTGCTGTGCTACCAGCATAATTGATAATTTCACACAGCAACTGATCAGTTAATTCTCAGGGCTTAAAATGTTATGTTTTAAAATTTAAGCTGATTAAGAGCCAACTTACTTCATATGTTGAGTTTCATTTTGACTTGCTAATTAGTGGATTAAAATTCGTTTCAGTTATCATTATTAGCATATGTTCTCCTCCTCCCCCCTTATTATCTCATCTTTGTACCGTTTACCGTGAGAATGTAAATATCATACATATTAAGGGAACTTCACTTACCCCCCTAAATTGTCACCCCTTTTGCCATGTCCCCCATAAAGTTCAAAACCTCTCAATTTAGTGTATCGAACTTTTAATTTTTTTCAATGCTCCACTTCCGTTAAGATTTTCTGTTAAATCCCAGCAAAATTCCCAAAATATCCATTTTTTATAGAAAAAATATTTAAATTTTTTTGCAAAGATTGAGGCATGAGTATTTTTGCAAATGCCATTAAATTTAGACCATTGCAATTTTTTTCTTAAAACAAATGGGGGTATTTTGGGAAAAGTTAATGGAGGGGTGAGATTGCAAGCAATTGAAAGATGTATACACTTAATTGAGAAGAAATTGAACTGTAGGAGGAACATTGCAAAAGTGATGACAATGGGGGGTTAAGTGAAGTTTTCCATTTATATTCTAATACCAGACTACGCCGCCTTGTGGACATGTAATATCATAATCAAAATCTGCATTTGCAGTTCAAGTTAAACTGATTGTTTAATATGTTGTCAGTTGAGTTTGATTGTTAAGGGATAGAAATAATGTCCTGCATGTTGGAATGGTCGTGATCAATGCTAGTGTTGTGATCAGTGCCCTTTTATTTGAAGAGCTCTTTCCTTATTATTATTATTATTAAAAAAAGAAGATGTTTGGTGGGGAAGTTAAGTGATTTCTTGAGACATGCGATTTGTCCAGACTCAATTCTTATGTTAGTTCTGACATTCAAAGATGAGAATTGAATGTCTGATTTTCTTTTTCAAATTTCTAGTTATAGTGATTTTCTAGTTCTTTTTGCTAATTCTAGTTAGGTGTTTCCTTTTGTATACTTCTTATGTACTCAGGGGCGCCTTACACTTTCAATGATATTTGTCGATTACTTATCGAAAAAAATTTCTATCTGACCATGATCATGTAATTAGGAATATGATCCATTTACATACATCGCCACTTATTTACCATGTCTGTGTCTGTATTTTAGTTCCCTTTGCTGACTTGGCCTTTATTCAAAGTATATGCAGCTGTTGCCACAGCAAGGCATAGGATAATGTCCTTTTAGAATGATGAAGTTTGAGACTTTGGAAGTTAATTAAGCCATAATTATAAGGGCTGGAATGATATTTGTCGATTACTTATCAAAAAAAAGTTATAAGGGCCGAATTAATTCTTAATAAGGTTTGTAGTAAATGTATTCTGTGTTATGGATATGACTGCAGTTGCTGCTATTTCTATTTTTTTTTAATTAACATTGCTCACACAATTGAGTTATATAGCTTGGGGCTTGATCTCGTACTTTTGATCCATATTTAATCAAGGCCTTTCTTTTTTGATCATTTTAGGCGCTGCTGAAGAAGCAACTGCAGTTTTTGGTGAAGCAGCTGCTTTTTGCATACAAAAGCAGTACTTACCCCATGGATTAGCTTCCCAAAGCTTGAACATACCAAATGAGGATCGTAGCTCAGTTTCTGCTAGGAACTTTGGTCCAGGCCCAGATGATGCCAGTCCAAGGCAGTTCAAAAACATGCAGGGCAATAACCTAAGAGATATTCCTGGAAATTATCATGGAGCAGCTGCTGTTCAGCCTTCAAATGGCGGTTCATCAAACATATCATTCTATAATACTCCTTCACCAATGGTTTCACAGGTATCTTACTTTAAATTACACCTCATAATGTTATATCACAAGTGAGTAGTTAGTATAGCATAGTTGGGCTCAAACTCATAGGCTTAAGCTTTTGAGTTGAGTGGTGTCCCAACTTGCTATATTATGGCTTGACTGAAAAACTCCCTAAAGTCTCAATCTCTCTAATAGTTTCTTATATAAGAGGATGTATCTTTAATTTTTGAAGATGCTGTCTAAGAATTTTTGAAGTTCCAGGTGATAATTTTGTTCCAAAGACATTTGTTTTGTCTGTCCTGTGGTTTATATTCTATACTTTTTTTTTATTTTTTATTTTTTTATCTAAGAGACTAGATTTTGTCCTTTTCCTTGTGTTGTGGTTTTAAAAGTTCACAGAATTATTAGTGCTGAGTAGGTAGGATCTCTTTACTTTACATGGGTTTTTTGTTCTTTAACAATAAAGATGTGGGCTCAGGTCTCAGCCTGAACTAGGAAACTTTGAATTTCAGGTGACATTATGGTGGCAAAGACAATACCTCCTTTTTTTTTTTTTCTGTTTTTTTTTTTTGGCCTTATGGTTTATGTACCTGCACTCTATATTTGGCTGCACACCCCTAAGGTTTTCAGGTCTGGATTTTGTAATCCATACTATGCAGTTCCCACATTTCGTTAGTTCCCTCATAATTCTTGTTTTAGAATATGTTCAGAGTTCGCTTTTTATAATTATATCTTCTCCCAGGAGTAAGCCGTTATCTCATTCCTTTTAGCTTCTTCTCAATCTTATGCTAGTGAAATGCAAGTTTTTTATGCTGCTCATAAATCCCATGGTAGTGAAAATGTGGAGATTTGCCACTGCTTTTGCACCTTTAGATTATGAACATGATTTGTGTAACAATATTTTGTTTCTTTATCGAGTTATCTACATCTTTGTTAATTTCTATTTCCTTTTTACTGTAAAGATCAATCAGTGCTCTTAGATCCTCTTATGTTTCACAGTTGTCAGGTGTTGCTCCACCACCCTTGTGCAGAAATGCACAGCTAAATGGTCCAAACCCAAGCATACTCGGTGCTGATAGCTCTCCAAGGTCAACTGTGAACTCTACTATTCAAGCCCCTCGAAGAAAGTTTGTGGATGAAGGAAAATTACGGAAGGTTATAGATTTGTCTATTCATGCTCTTTTTTTTTTTTTTTAATTCACTCCGTGTCATATTTGTAAGAGGGAATAAGGAACAGTGAATGAAATCTTTCAACTGAAATTGCTCATCTCTCAACTGTAATCTGGGTTGATATATAAAAGTAATGTATATTCATTCAAAGTGCAAAGGGGGAGTGAAGAGAAAAGCATAATTATACGTAGCACCACTTTGATGTATCACCTCTTTTGGTCAGAATATAGTGATAGTACCGTTATGCAGTAATTCCTTATTATAAATTTCACAATTTAAATTGTCAGGTGTCCATTTGTAGAACATTTGTTTTAACAAATTACTTGGTCAGATTTTCAGAGTGCATATATTGTGCATGAAACTAGGAAGCCTATATGAGTTGTTTGTAACGTGTCAGGAGACTGTATGTGTCATTTGAATAAGTAACTGAGCAGGGACTCTCAGCGTTAGATACACCATACACATTGGCTAGAAAAGCTAAGTTTGAATTGTTTTAGGTATCAATTTGTTTGATTTGTTAAAATTTTTACTATGTGAAGTTATGAGCTTTCACAGCTGGCACAATCTATTAGTTTGCCTTTTAAGATCATTTTGTGGTTTGGTTCTGCCTTTTTTTAGGCTATTCAGTAGTTTCTGCTTTTCCTTGCCTTTTTTGGGTACAAAATTCAGCTCACACGTTGTTTTTCTTTTTGGCTGATGCAGCCTTCAGTTCATTACATCGGTTGCACTGTCATACTTTAATCTGTTGGTTTAACTTGTCTACACATCTTATGGCATCTTTCTGCCCGATCTTAATAATTTGGTGGGCATGGTTCTTGTTTTTGTTTTTGTGTTGAAGCTGACGTGACATTTTCATTTTTTTGTTCATTATGTGATTGGAGCCTGTCTTATTAACCACATTTCTTGCAGTAGTTTTTTATATTGCTTGCTTGGTATATCCATGTAGACCTTGTTTGTGGGAGGAGTATTCTTCATATTTAGATCTTTTTGATGCACAATTTGGAATCTTCCCCCTTAAAATTATTTTGTTTCCTTTGTTTCAGATTTCTGGGAGGTTATTTTCTGATTCTGGCCCTCGACGAAGTACAAGGCTTTCTGGAGATTCAGGGGCCAACACAAATGTGAGTGCCACAATGGTTGTTGGAAATGGAACTAACAACTCTTCTAAATATCTTGGAGGTTCCAAGCTGAGCTCTATGGCATTTCGTGCTGTGACAATTCGTAAGGGTCAGTCATGGACAAATGAAAATATTGATGAAGGTAATGAATCTCTTCTAACTTATAGTAATTCAGTTAAATTATACTATCATATGAGGATTGAAAAGTGCAAAAATGATGGATCTTTCACTGATATTTCTTACAATTAATTGTTCTCTACCACTTGGTTAATGATAAAAGGACTTGATTGCAACTAAAGCTATAGTAGTTATCTAAGCCACGTGTGAGCTCAAATTAAACTGCATTATGGATCCAAGATTTCTTTCTTATAGATTACAGATGATGACTTCCAATATGTTAATGTGAGCTTGGTCATAACCTGAAGTCAAATTCTTTTGTTATGCTATATTTCTGCCCAATTGCTAATGAATTGACGCTCTATAAGCTTTCAAATTTTATTTCATATAGGGATACGCAATGAGACTTTTGATGATTCTCGTTCAAATACCACATTGACAACTTCTAGTTCATCTCCCTCTGGTGATACTAGATCTCTTGAACAAGAAGGAGCAACCATTCCAATTAGTGCAGCTATTATGAATGGCTCAAGAGTCATTAGCGGTGCTTCAGAAATAATGGGCCTTTTGAGAACTCTTGGGGAAGGCTACAGACTTTCCTGCATGTACAGGTGCCAGGTATTATATGATTATTCTTGAATAAATGAAATATAATTTTTATTTAAATAGAACAGAAAAGAAGATTTGTTTGGAAGATGATTTTGTATTCCTGTCTCATGCATAATTGTCTGACTGGTTCTGGGCTATACAGGAAGCACTGGATGTATATCTTAAGCTTCCACAGAAGCAGTATAACACTGGCTGGGTGCTTTCCCAGGTAGTTTGGTTTTTCAAAATTCTGTTCTTAACGCTTTTCTGGATTTTATACCTTTTTCCTATCTATCAATGAATTGGTTTATTTACATGCCATCGATCTGTAAATGACTCTTCTGCTAGAGCAGTAGAATCTTTGAAATATTACTGACTATTTGGCATGTTAATTCGTTCATGTGTTAAATGCAGGTTGGAAAAGCATATTTTGAACTGGTAGATTATTTAGAAGCGGATTGGGCCTTCACTCTTGCCCGCCAGGCGTCCCCTTACAGTTTAGAAGGAATGGATATGTATTCTACAGTTCTTTATGTGAGTTCCCACTATATTGTCCTTGAAAAAATTCTTTGATTTTCCCCAGGATGCAATCTGAAAATAAACTCCCTTAGCTGGGTACCTTCAGTGAACTTAAGCTAACCACAAAATGGGGGCTTAAAGTCATTGTTATTCTACTTATTATGTCATAACTACTCTTAACTTCAAGCAAACTCTTAATATATTATCTTGCATTTATGATACTGGATGGTTGCAGTAAAAGTTTATCCCTTACTTTATTGCTTCACTGACGGTTATTCTATCTCCATTGCAGCATTTGAAGGAAGATATGAAGTTAAGTTACCTGGCTCAAGAACTTATATCAACTGACCGCTTAGCTCCTCAATCTTGGTAGCATTATCAACCTTTCCTCAAATAACACAGTGCATTCTAGTCTTAGTTTACGCATAAAACTGCTTAGCATTACAATTCTGCGAGTGACCTTTTATTACTCTCCTATTTTTCATCCTCAGAGGTGTTTCTCCCATAACTTTTTTTTTTTTTTGGTTACTTTAATCTTTTGTTTAAAGTTTAGCTGCAATATGCAGTACAATCTTTAATTATCTCGCCACAAGGTCTTTAACCTTGGAGTGCTCAAATGGAAAAGTACTATTATTATTATTATTATTATTCTCTATTAAACTCTGAAATCTTGAGTTATGCAGACTCATATTTAGAGAAGTATAAATTGTTCCTGCCTACCTGTTCAGGGGAAGGAGGGAAAGCTTATTTTTTTGGCATTTTTCTTTCAATTTTGCCTTATGAGCTATGTGTTTGTTTCTGCCTTCCTGTTAAATGGTTGTAATTGTGAATCTGTGATGGCTACTCGTAGCAGTTCAGTGATTTTTGGTTTTTTGGCATTAATTACCTACTTTACACATCGCTAGGAATGTGTCTTTTGCAAATTTGAGGGTCAAAAGGCTGTGAAGCTCTTAGATTCTTGTTTTTGATGGCTGTATTAGGACTTGTTAGTTGTTATTATCAGCATTATTATTTCTTATATGTTTCCTTTTGAATGGACATGCAGGTGTGCTATGGGAAATTGCTATAGCTTGCAGAAAGACCATGAAACTGCTCTGAGAAATTTCCAGCGATCCGTTCAACTTAATCCAAGATTTGCATATGCACACACACTTTGTGGTCATGAGTATGGCAGTCTCTTTTCCCACCCTGATTTAACTCATAAAATTGAATATCTACTGGAGTGAATTTATGCATTGGTAAATACTTAACTTTTTATTATTTCAGCTAGGTATTTATGATCTTGCAATTGTATCCTTATCTGCAGATATGTAGCTTTGGAGGATTTTGAGAATGGAATTAAGAGCTACCAGAGTGCACTTCAGGTTGACGCAAGACATTATAACTCCTGGTATGGGCTCGGAATGATATATCTCCGCCAAGAGAAGTATGAGTTTTCAGAGCATCACTTCCGGATGGCTTTCCAGATAAATCCATGTTCTTCTGTTATAATGTGTTACCTTGGTACAGCTTTGCATGCCTTAAAGGTTTGACCTCTTGCTATAATGATTTCAATATTGTGGCTTCAGGAAGCATATTGTTTTTGAAAACTTTCTTAGGTTCTGTTTGGATTTGCGATTTCAAAAAGTGCGATTAAAAAATAATGATTTTAAAATGTGCAATTTGAAAACACAACTTTAAAAGCACAGTTAAGTGTTTGGTAAAATTGCGATCTGACCTTTAATATTGACCTTTAATATTGCAGCTTAGCTTTTAAAAAAAATACACCCCTTCCCTTGCCTTCGAAACATAGTTTTTTTTCTATATTTTCTAACCGTAATTTTTTAAAAACACATTTCTAAACAATACACCTTCTGCAATTTGGTTTAAAATCACATTTATGACCTTTGAAATCATAGTCCCAAGTGCACTCTTAATTGTGTTTCTATCATCCGACAGAGAGATGACGAAGCCTTGGTGATCATGGAGAATGCTATTTTAGCCGATAAGAAGAATCCTCTTCCCATGTATCAGAAGGCTAATATACTAGTTAGCTTGGAAAATTTTGATGAGGCTCTAGAAGTCCTGGAGGAGCTTAAAGAGTATATCCCTCGTGAAAGCAGTGTGTTTGCTTTGATGGGTAACATTTATAAGCGGCGTAATATGCATGAAAAAGCAATGCTTCATTTTGGTCTTGCTTTGGATTTGAAACCACCTTCGACAGATATTGCTGCCATTAAGGTGATTGGCTTATTTCATAGTTATCTTATTGCCTTTAAAATTGGATATTATTATTGCAATGCACCTTCAGTTTCCAGAATTCTGTACATTTCCACATAAGAAAATGATTCTTTCTTTTTGAGGATCGTGGGAGTTTAAATGACTGGGCACAGTTCACTATATTCCATATCAAATATCTTTGGAATACATTCATCAAGGTTTTAATTTGTGAACCAAGCTTTATAGCCTGGCAGTATTAGCGTGGACCTTGCGGAGTTCGGGATTCTTCTATCATAAGTTAAAAAGGGTTTAATGCTTCAATTATCCCACAAAATAGCGAACAGCGGGCAGGGCTTTCTCAAAGGCTGACCCCTCTTCTTGGTCAAGATAGATGAGAAGGGACCCACCTATCAAGTTAAAGCCATAGCGAGCCTCTTTTGTTATGTACATACACCTTTGTTTAAGGGCTGGGGCTGCTGTTCCTCTGCCTGATCTGCAATTTCCAAATCTTTCTTTCCAGTCCATTCAATTTAATGCAGGCCTTCTCAATTATTGTGATTCTCATCCCCTTCATCTCATTATTACAAACAAATTTGCCATTCAGTTTTGTCATGAGAATAGTTATGCATCTTTTGGCTTTTTCTTTGTATGTGTACTGTCAACGGTCAATGTGTCTTTTTTTGAAAAACTAAAAGCATTTATTTCAGGTCTGATTAATGCACAAATAGATTGCATTTTTATTTTTCTTTTGTAGTAAATGTTTGCTATGTTCACTCTTTATTCTAATCTTATGGCAGTCTGCCATTGAGAAGTTGCATGTGCCGGATGAACTAGAAGAGGAGTTGTAGATCTACTTGCTTTGACAGGCAGAATATGAGAATGATCTAATTCGGCTCAGATCATTTGGCCCCAAGGAGTTTGGCCTGCTTGTGCTTTCGATGGATGATGAATAAAATGGCTTGATGCTTGGGGCCCCTTCTAATTGGCAGATCATGTGAAGTGACCTCAGTTTCTGTCGGTGATTCACATACTAACAGAGGATGATGTAACAAAGGTATTTAAATCTCTCATTTACTTGCATGGACAGTAGTGGTATCATGATGCCAAAGAAAAAGTCTTGTATCATTACTCGGTATTTACTTGTTCATAGTTGCAGTTGTCTCGCCAATCCATTGATACTGGAGCTCAATATTCAATGTTATTTCATTCTCTTGTTGGTTGTGGGCTGCTAAATCTGCATCCTTCTTCTGCACCCATCCTCTGACAATGAGTGATTTATTACTTTTTTATTTCAAAATTGTATTATATTAAATTTTCACTTATTCAAAAAGTGAATTTAATTATTTAGTTAATATTTTAATACATAAATAAAAATAAAAATAAAATAAAAAATAAAAACCTCTTCCCTCCTCTTCTGTCTGCATTCAGTGAGGATAGAAACAATTCAATGGGCAAATTTCATTGCTAAACAATTCATACAGCTCAGCCTTACTCAGAAATGTCCAAATCAAGCAAGGGGCATGTTAATAATGATAGTGCAGAAAATATGACAGCAGCAAAACCAAAAGCAACAATAACAACTACGAAAGCACGAGTAGTAATACAAATTATGGTTTCTGATTTGAGCTTGCATGGGGATGAAGAAGAGCTTCTTCCATTCTCTTTGCCATGACCTGCAAACCCGACCCGATAAAAGTGTTCAAATCCTCCAGTGTCCACCCTTCCACCGGTTCAACTTCATACCACCAATGAATACTACACCCTCCTTCATTGGGAACCACTTTTACAGTCGATACGTAGGAGTTGAACCCAACATTTCCATCAACAATGGAATAGCTAAAACTGAGGTCTTTTGGGTCAATGGACAGCAGCTTCTGCTTCGTCCAGTTCGTAATTTGGTCGCCATTATTAACCGGGGTTTTGAAGCCAGCACAGTAGCGGACGCACCCAGGTTGTCCATTGATGCCTTCAACGGCAAGGCAAGTTGTGAGAGTTGGGAACCATTTGTTAAGGCCGAAGAAGTCTTCCAAGAGAGGCCACACTTGCTCTGCTTTGGGACCTGCTAGCTCTTCACTAGCCTTGCCTTTCCATTTACTTTGTTGCTCATAATTAGCCATTTGGTTCAATGAGATCGTCAACCTTCACCTGCGACACCACAAAAACAAAGATGTTTAGAGCAATCCTTTGTCGGAGTTTAAATAGAGATTTCAGCGTGTATATATATATACACTGTTAGAAGCAGATTTTTGAACCGTCGGAGCACAATGACCTGCAAAATAATAAAGAAATCGTTAGAAAACCGCTAGCCTCGAAGGATCGGGAGCACTCCAATATCAAATTTACCTCTTTTTATCTAGTTTCCTCCTTAAAGAGAGTTGGGAACCACTTGTATATACCTAATTTGAAATCACTCCATATATTGTAATAAAAGTGACCCTTTAAATAGAGGTTTCAGCATAATACCCACCATGTAACCTCATTAAAGATATTTTCTTGTGAACAATGTCCACCACATGATGGATGTGGTCCTTTCGTCGTACTATGTTACAATCGAAAAGAGTGTCCTCCAATTTCCATGTGATCAATGCCTTGCCAAATTCCAGTTGTCATCATGATATATATATATATATATTGTAAATATACGGGCTTGTGAGATTTATTTTACACCTGAGTAAAGTTTTCTAAATATCATGATATGTTATGATTGAGGTTTGAGCGAGATTTACTGCTAAAATTTACATTAGTTTGTCTCATTATTAGCTGTGGGTTTTGTCAAATGGATGATTGATGATAATGTACATGATTTAAAAGGTGGAGCGACTAGCTGAGGAGGAAAAAAAAAGGTTAATTTCATTTACATTATTACTCTAAAATGATTAATCATTTTGAAACTTCAATATAATCACTTATAAAGTTTAATTTCATGTGATAAGTTAATACTCGTGAGTTTTTTTATAAATCACAAACTTTATGTGAATTATTTATCTTTCTAATTCAGGACCAAAGTATTATAAGTTAGAAATCCATAAAAGAGTTGGAATCGATGGCACATATGACCAAAAATTGCAGAGGTGTTTGAGTGTGTAGGGTAAAGAATTTTGATAAGAGATAGGAAAGAAATTGAATGAGTTTTGATTTTTTATTTTTTTAGTGAAACGTGAAAAAATTGTTTGGTAATGCTCAAAAAAGACATTTGACTTTTTAAGGAAAGACAAGAAAGAGTTGGCAAACATAGTTTTTTGTGTTTTAATCGAAGAAAACGTTTTGATATGACTTAAATGTGATAATAGTTTTAAATTTTTTTGGAGTGTTTTGTTTTGAAAGTTACGTGTTAATATTTTTATTTTTTGATAGAAAAAAATAATAATAGAAAATTTGAAGGTGTTAAGCAACGGTCTTTTTTTTATTTTTATTTTTTATGTCTACACAAGAGAAGGGAATGAGGAATTCAAACTAATGACATTTGCTTCATTAAACATGATCTACAATTGATTGAACTTTCCATTGGAGACAGTAACAGTCTTTTTTGAAAATGAAACAAATACAATAAAATACAAATATGAAAAATGAGCATCAGTGAAAAAAATAGGAAAATGTTTAGTGTTCTTCTAATGTTTTTTTGGTGTCCTCCCAATTGTGATGTGTCTTTTAAAATCATCAATATATTAAAAATCAATAATAATAATCTCAAATTTAACAATGAATTTGTACAACATACAGAGCAGATGCGGAGGAAAAGGAAATAGAAAAAAAAAAGAATATATATATAAGATGGAAATTACTGTGCTCTTGACCTTTCCACATGCGATGATGAAATTGGTGGCCCTAATTCAACAAATTGCTCTTTAATTTCTTCAAAGAGGGACGGTGAGGACACTCAATTACTATGCAGGTGATTATCACTTAGAGAAATAAATCATTTTATTTGCCATATTCAACGAGAATTTTAAAAAATAGAAGGATGAGAGAAAGCCGGGAAATGATGTATAGCGCCTCTTGTCAGTGATATTAATAATTAATTTTCCGGGAAAACTTTATTTATTATTTATGATATTTTATCATTTTTGTAATTATACCCTTAAAGTTTAAAAAAGTGTTAATTTAATATATTCATTTTTCAATTTTTTTCAATACCAACGATTTTTCATTAAATTATGTCAAAATTCTCAAAATATCCCTTTTTGAAAATATCACTGAAAGAGAATATATTCCCTTTTTGCAAATTTCAAAAAAATCCTGACGAACGCCTAAATCTTTACAATTTTTGCAAATTTCGTTAAATCTAAGTTTTTGGATTTTTAACATTGGAGCAAGTTGTTCTGCTATGGGAGTGTAAGTTAATAATCATATCCACAACTGTAAAATGGTACAAGAGACAGTAAAAAAAAAATTGGTTAGAAAAAATACTTCAATTGCAGAGCTAATATCAATTCAACATGGTGAAAGGTAAAAAAATAAAATAAAAATGTCTCTCCTCTTACTGCAACTAAAACCTCACATTTGAAGTAGCTGTGAGGCTAGGGTTTGCTTAGAGAACCAAATGGGCAGATCTTTGTGTTTGTGAGCTCAACTTGAATATGTTGCTAAGAAATAGAATGAGAATCTTCTGTGTCCAATCTATCTTCTCGAGAAGCTTCTGAAACATGATTGATTTTTTTGAGGTTTGAGAATTGATTTCTGCATCATCTGTTGCATGATCACTTTTTGAGTCTTCTAAGCTGCTTTTATTCTTTGGTTTCTGCTTCGTCTCTTGAGAAAGTTTCACTGAATCTACTATAATTATTACTTGAATTAAAAGAGGTTTCTTGATTTAGAAAGTTTCCACGATCATCTCTTGAATGATGATCAGTCAGAGTGGACTCTAAAGGATTGTTAGCATCTTGTGGAACCCCATTCTCGTCGTGAAAGCCATGGATCACTCCATCCAACATTTCACTTCTGCCAACGACAGCAACGTTATTGGCCGCTCCAACAGGCTGCTCTGCAATCTCCTCTTTGCTTTCTACAATGTTTCTGTCTTCTTCATTCTCCCTATTTAAGCTTCCTACTACTTCAACATCTTGGTCTTGTTTAAGAGTGTCATCAGAAATCATTTCCTTGTTCTTTTCTGGTTCCTTAATTTCTCTTTCTAAACCCTTCTTAACTTGTTTTTTTAAGTTTCCCCATGAATCATCAGAGTTATTTTCCTCATTGTTTAGAAACACCATATACCGATGTTCTGGTTCCTTTCCAAATTCTTCATCAACATTTCCATCTAATTCATCATCTCCAACCCCTCCATCCTCTTTTCTTTTACCTTCTCCCACAAGATTCATATCATCACTCGACCACCCTGAATCCCATTTACGCCCCAAAACATTAACTCCACGTTGTTTATAATTGAGCTTGCCCTGTATGCTTCCTCCATAGCCCTTCCCCTTGCCGTGTGAGTGCTCAATCTGGTATAGCAACCAGAAGCACACACCCAGAAGGAATGCCAACTGTAAAGCCTGCTTTCCCTTTAAGACTTTGAGATTCATCACACCCTTTTATATACTTGTTCCAGAGTGGTGGACTTAATTGGACTAACCAAATAAATATTCACAGGACCAAAAAAAAAACTAATTAATTAATTAATAAAAAACAAATTACAAATTAATAACATGCAAATAAAAGGACAAGGTTTTCCTTTCAGACCGGGTTGGAAGAACTTCCACCAACTCAATTTATAAAAATAACATGTGTCATTTGAACATGTAAGATACTTTTTTTTTTTTTAATAGCAGGAACAAAGTTAAAATAAATAATATTAAAAACTCATATATATCTTACATGTTATTAAAAAAAAGCAACACATCATTTTTATAGACTTGGTTGAAGGAAGTTTCTCCAACCCAGTTTAGAGGAAGGGTTCGTTTGGGAGTGCATTTTTAAAAAAATAATCTGCGTTTTTAAACCCAATCGCAATTTTGAAGTGTTTGAGATTGCGATTTTAAAAACACAAATTTTAAAATCGTGAAAAAATATGCAATTTCAATAAGCTAACTAGAGGGTGCTTATTTGAAAAAGTGTGAATTTAAACCAAAATTACGATTTCGCCTGAAAAAAATATTTGGAACAATATTTTCCTATTTGGCCTAAAATCGCAATTATATTCTAATTTTACCCAAACACTCAATTGATAAAAAAAATACTTTTTAACATATTTTACCAAACGCCAGTGCGATTTTAAAAAGTAGCAATTTCAAAAACACAATTTTTAAAAATGCAAATTTTAAAATCGCACTTATTAAAATCGTACTCCCAAACGGACCCGAAAACTCAGTCCATAAAAGAACAAATTCTTTATAAAGATAAGTGTTAAAAGAAAATCTAGATATGCACCAAGAGTTTCATCGGAAAGTGAATGTAAGCCAATAGCCAAATATCATTTGAACAAAACAAATTGAAATTAAATTCCCCCTGGGCTTCCATAGCAAAATATTTTCATCATTATCAATTTGACCAATCTTTTTCCTTAGTTCTTCTCCACCCCCACCCACCCACCCACCCAACCACAACCAAAAAAAAAAAAAAAAAAAACTTTTTATGTTGCTTTTGTTTCCAAGAACTTAAAATTCATAAATATATATTCAAAACTATAATGGTAATAATAAACTTTCTCTACAATATTTCAACAACCAAACATGTGAGAAGAGCGAGCTTCATCAGTTTTGACATAGAAATAGAGTTCGAGCAAGATCATGAATATCAAATATAAACAAGAACGGCATATTCAATATATCGATCAAAACTAAAATTAATTACAATATGGAAAAGAAAACGATCGAATAATTAATTAAGTACCTTTGTTCAGTAAATGAAAAGTGCAGGAAACCCAAAACCCCGGCGACAGAACCAGCTAGCCCACCACAATTGTGTAATGTCTTGTTCTTCTTAATTTGCTTTCTTTTCATTTCATCTCCTTTTCCTCTTTCAAAAGTCTCTCCTTTGAACGTTGAAACTGGGACATGCTATCATTGCTATGCTTGAGATAGATCAAGAAGAAATTAACGGCTATGTTTTAAGCGTAATCCCAAAGTGCCCTCGATCTGGTTGACCGATGAGCTGCTGACTTGTCGTCGTAGGGGTTGGTGGCTTCACGTAAATAGGCTGAGAAAAAGGAGGTGATTTTGGGAACTCGGAGATTAAAATGTCGTCCATGCCGCCTTCGCGAACGGCAACTCACGTGGTTAGTTCCGCTGGTGACGGAGAGCACAATACGGGCGTCGATCGAATAGGTTTAAGTTTGTTCCCACGTGTCCAAGAACATGCTTGCTTCTCACTTTTAATGCCACATGCTCTATTTAATTTAGACAATAAAATTGAAAAAATACAAAGGAAGTTAATCTATATGAAATTTACCTCATTAATTACAATACCATGGTTATTTTTTGAAAAAGAAAAAGACATTTTCCTCGCCTAAGTTACAAAAAGAATTTTCATTAAAAGGGTTTAAAAAATAATATATGAAAGAGAATTAACTTCTAGGATTTGGCATAAATCAAGTTCTTTTTGTCTTCCAATTAAATAAATACACAAGTAAGATAAAAACGAGAACACATGACCTAAACTCATTTTCCCCTTAAATAGAGAAAATGGGTTTGGATCCTGTGTTTTCATTTTTTATCTTATTTGGTGTGATATGTCAATGTGTTTCTTTTTAATTGGAGGGCAACAAAAACCTGGATTATGCCAGGTCCTTCTATAAATTATTCTCTAAAGAAAATGTTAGATTTGTGCCAAATTCCTATAAAAGTTATTCTTATATTAAGGCTTTGTTTACTTCGACGTAAAATGATTTTTAAAAAATAATTTTTGTATTTTATATTGTTTATTGCGACCTAAAATAGTGACTAACAGAAAATATTTTTCATTTGACCGAAAATTTTTCTTTAATTTTCGAAAAATGGTTTACGGTTTTGAAATTTTGAGTATCACATTCTTAAATCGATGGACCCTGCCAAGACACACTTATAATCTCATCAGGACTTGACTGGGACCCACCTGGGACCTACCTGGGACCCTGCCGGGACCTTGCCCCTGCAAAAATCCTGGAAAAAAAAAATAATAAATTCTGTGTAGTAGTGTTTTAAGTTTTCTTATGCCTACCCTTCTTTCTTCCTTTCCTTTTCTTCTTCTCTTGTCCCTACTGATCTCCCTCCCTTTTTCTTGCCCCTACCTCTTCGTCCTTCTTTCTTCTTCTTCTTCTCTTGCTCAGCTTCACTCTTCCATCTCTCTCCTTAGTCCTCTAGTCCTCATGCTTCCCCTCTTTTTCTCCAGTTTTCTTTTCTCCTCTCTGGAACTTTCTTTCTCTCTCAAAAGTCTTTTTTTTTTTTTTTTGGAACATGAGAGACCCACTTTCCTTCTTATTATTTTAGCCTCTTTTTTTTTTTTTTTTTTTTCTGTGTGTTAATTTCTGCCTTTTTTTTTTTTTTTTTTTTTATATTTTTAAAT
>CM017321.1:47253201-47295218 GCA_006937295.1 Carpinus fangiana | reverse complement strand
AAAAAAAAAAAAAAAAAAAAGAGATCTCCTTGGCCCAATGCACCCACACAGGCTATACAGCCACTTTTAATAGGACAAATAAGAAGAATAGAATTTGATAAAAAGTGGACTTATATCAATTAATGTGAATATGTTTTCTACACGTTAAATAAAATAACTCAAAAATAATTTCATACGAATAATAGATAATCAAATATTAAAAGTAATTAATTGGACAAGCAATATTTTTTCAAAGTGTATGAAACTTTGAAATAACGAAATAATTTATATTGGTTTTTGGTAAATTATAGTATAATATAATATTATTTTATATTAATTAAATACTAATCTTACATTCCGCCCCTACAATAAGAAAATCCTACTCCGCAACTGCGGATACATCTAAGACTTGGTTAGGACATTTTCGTAATTTAGAATTTAATATGATTTAATGAAAATATATATAATTTTGATTTTTCGTGCGCGCGCGGTAAACGCTGTAAATTATTTTCGGCAGAAAATATTTTCAAGAAAAATGCAGAAAAATGCATTTTTCTTGAAAATATTTTCTGCCGGAAACCATTTTAGGAAGTCTAAAATAAAAAAGTTTTCCCTATGTTTTTCTAGACATTTTTCTTCCTTTTTGAATTTGTTTAATTGTTTATATGCACAAAGGCCCAAACCAATGTAAAAACAATAGGAAAATTGTAACATCCCCCCTACCTTATTTCAACAAAAAAAAAAAAAAAAATCCCCCTACCTCAGCTTATTCATAAGTAAGCCCAAGTTGATGGTCTTGGAATGTGCAAGCCCATTTGTGAGGCCTATGTCAACTTAGTTAAATGGATCAAAGAACCTATGAAGCATAAGATAAAGACTTTTATTTTAAAATTTTATTAATGGTTTGTGTGGCAAGATTAAGGTTTGAATTTACATATATATATATATATATATATATAGAGGTTATTTTTAAAAGAGTATGCTATATATTATTTTTTCTATCATAATTTTAATGCGGCAATTCCAACCAATTTTTGATTTTTTTTTTTTATAAAGACTTTTTCAAGAGTTAGTTAACACTACTATATCAACATTGTGAAATAAAAAAAAAAAATGTAGTATATTTGGAGTAATGCTACAAGTTCCTCTTCTGTCACTCTTGTGTCTCTCCAAAGATGATGTGACTCTTAAAATTACCATTAAAATTATGATTAATCATTATTAAATTTTAATCAAATGATGATTTTAAAAGCCACATCATTTTTAAAGGGATACAAGAAAAACTTGTAGAATTACTCGTATACTGCTGCCTCCCTTACTGGCGTGTCCAATCGTACAAAAATTAGTGTCGAGATTTGTTGGAGTTAGTGGCTTATATTAATACCAGTGGAGGGCCAAGTAGACGGAAGCGTAGTGAACGTCGCGATAGCGACGTTCACGGAGCGGGAGTCTACTAGTCTATAGGCGTATTTAAGTTTGCAGGGGGACGATTAGGTTGTGGGGGTGTGGGGGCTACGCCCCCCGCGGTACGGTACGGATGTACAAGGGTATTTAAGGGATTCTGTACAGTTTCCGTACGAAATCCGTACACGTTCGTACGGGTTCTGTACGCGTCCGTACACGTAGGGTTTTGGGTGTTTTACTATATATATATCTCATTGATGTAAACCTGAATTATTATCAGAATAATAGCCGCCTCTATGTGGATGTAGACAAATTATCAAACCACGTTAAATCTGCATGTCTCTCTCTCTCTCTTGATCTCTCTCTTTTCGATTCTATATATTGTTCATCATAATTGTGAGCGGTTACAACAAGATTATTAATATTATTAGGCTTAAAAAAATAAATAAATAAAAACAATATAAAAGCCTAAGCAAAGGGTGTGGATTAGAATAATGTGAGTGTACAAATAGAACTCTTGTTGAGATAAGGCTGCGGTCGTGGTCGTGGTGGTCGTCGATGTCTTAGAAGAAGTTCATGGGACCCAGCGAACAGCCTTTCATAAGAAGCCACCTGGCATTCATGAAAGCCAATAAAAGCCAAAAAAGCCCACCACCATTCACCAATCACCAATACCCAATCAAGCTCACAAGATTGGAACACGCAAATTATCAAATTAAGTCCCAGAAATTGATGTGTTCAATGATGATGAGAAGGTGATGTAATATGTGAGAAACTTTACTACTAATTAGACCACCAAGCTAATTAAGAAAACGAAACTTACATTACATGTCTTAATTAAGTACATGTCTTTGGTCGGACCACCAATAATTCCGGACTCAAATATCTAAATAATGAAAGCCCCTCTAATTAATTGTCGACGAAAAATCACAATGGTAGGTGGGACTTAATTGGGAGGATAGAAATTAGCTTAAGCCTAAAGTCAGTGGAACCAACTTGGTCTTATTTAATTCTAAGTAGCCCTTTGGTCCCCCGAGTTTTCCAAATTCGGAAGCTGTTTTTCTTTCTTTCCTTTTTTTTTTTTTTTTTTTTTAAAAAAAAAAATTTAATACTCAAAGGTCTTTCCTTCTTTCATACACGTTCCATTATTTGTAGGCTGAAACAGTGAAACTCTTCATCAACTAACGACAATGATGTGATGGGATTAGATTGATTGATTATTTATTTTATTTTTTTCATACACACTTCATTATTTGTGGGCTGAAACAGTGAAACTCTTCATTGACAAACGACAATGATGCGATGAGATTAGACTGATTGATTAATAATACATCATGTAATTATATACGTAGCTTTTATTTCATCTTTGTTTATGTGGGCTACTATAGTAGTCTATACATACATATTATGGTTTTGACTCTTTTTTTTTTTTTTTTGGGTCAACTATACACATTTCTAGCTACTAAATGCACAAAATATATGGTGTACAAAGAATAGCAATACAAAGTATGATTTCACATATTGAGTGGAAATTTTTTTTTAAAAAAAAGTTCATGAGTGTTGAATATAAAGCTTTTATTTGGTTCATCAAAAGTGATTGTAAGAAATTTCAATCATAACTTGATTAATTCTTTCGGAATAATAGTGTAGATGTGACCGATACTTTTTCTACATCGTTATAATTTGACTCTTAATGGAACCAAAGAACACCAAGATTGCAAGACATCTATGTGGTGTCAAAGTTAATCAATGAATAGAGCCGTCGTCGGTGTTGTTTTTGAACTTTGAAGTATTGGTAGAGCTTATTATACGAGTCCATTTTTTGCAAGCTACAAGGCTATTTTACACTCCAAATTATAATTTTATAAGTCAAATCGTGATTTTACCGAACGCACGTTTTGAAATTAAAAACCGAAACGAACCCTAGTAGACACATAAGGTTGGGGGGAATCTTGATGGATCAAAAGCTTTGGCACACAATATGGTATCCCCCAAACCTCGAAAGTGGTTGATAGTAGGGCCATCAGAAAGGGTTACGTGAGAAGGAAAACTCTCACTTTGGTCCAGACTTGTCCTTAAAGAGAGGACCAAAAGGCAAGCCCCAACGTGATTTATTAAAAGAAGTAAACATATATAGTGGCCTACTGTCTACCGATGTGCGCTTGCTTTTCTTTTTATGCAGTGGAGGAGTATACTTTCAATTATTTAAAGGGATACGGATCAAATTTGTGTTTATTTATTATATATATTTACATTCTAAAGCAACTTTAAGAAATGAAAGAGAAAAATAATACGTAAACCCCTCAATTGCAGCCAAGCCCATACAAATGATGCCTAATTTTCTTTATATAACTCCGTACCTTTTTTGTTTTTTTAAACTACATCTACATTTATCCCTTTTAATCTATCTCCATTAGTGTTAATGTCTTCTAATTTTTCAATTTGTTTAATGTACACTCTACTTATCTACTATCAAAGTTGTAGTATCTCAATCTTAGCAGGGTATAATGGACATTTCACACTATCCAAAATAACAAATTTTTAAAAACTAGAAAAATGAAAAATTTAGAAGAAAAAAACAAAATAGGCAAACACAAAATCCAAAAGAAAAATCACTATTGACCCATGGTCAACTTTTATTTTGTTTTATTTTTTTTTTAAAAAAAAGTTAACATATAGCGCAAACTTTTGTGCTCATGGGCGGCTTAGTCAAATAGGTTGCTTTAACGAGATTTTTTTTATTGCAATTTCACGTTTGTTTTTCTTTTACTGAATTTTCTTCTCAATTGTGGGAAGGATCCCACGAAAATTTTCCTTTTTATTTTTTTTTAATCTTTCTTTCTTTCTTTCTTATATATATATATATATATATTTTTTAAAAAGTAACATAATTTTATTAAAGCCAAATATAAGCCCTGCAAACGATTTACCGAGAAGAAAGCAGACACTGGTGTTGATTGGACTTTCCTTTCTTATGTTGTAGTAACATACTCAACTCTTAATTTTATTTTTTGAACATTACTTAACTCTTAATTATTAAAAGAAAAGGAGAGTTAGGAATATAACAACACATGGATATCATTTTTTAAAATTTATGTGCACGTTTTTTTAATTTCAATAAAACTCTCTTTCTCTAATTTGCTTTTCTTAACAAAGAGACAACCAACTTTAGAAATCAAGATGGAAAAGTTAAAGTCCCACACAGAAATCCCCATTTAGAATCCTGCCGACCGATACCAACCAAGCTAATTAACACTAACAATTAGCAATAACAATTGCATTAAATAAAAATTTAAAAATGTAAAAAATAATAATAAAAAATATATATGATTTTAAAAACCGAACAATAATTTTATTTTGAGTTTAACTGCGTTTTGAAAATGAAAGGGAAAAAGTCATTCAATAAAAAGTAAATCATTTAAAAGGGTCCCTACACGCACTTGCATTATTAACAAATGAGAGTGGCAAAGAATATAACTAATTAAAAACCATTAGCGTAGATAATTGTGTGAAGTAGCGTAGCTTTCAACCATTAATTAAGCATCAGGGACTTGTATGGTTAAGTCATATTGTAACAAGAAAGCCTCGTCAAGTAATATTGCCCACGAGGGAGATAATTCATAGAGACCGAAACGTTTAAGAAAAAACACACTATGAAAAATAAAAGCTTTACGGTGCGTATATGCCACACGCTACCACAGTGCGCATGCGCTACACACGATATTGTCCTCATTTATTTATCTGAGTAGATCTAACAAATCTTTATCTATGCTCTTCTAGCTCTTTTTTGGTGTAGTATTTTGCTGCAAAGAAAAACTCTAAATCTAGAACTAACCTTAAGATACTCTAACTTTGTTGTCATCTGTTCACATACGAAAGTGGGGATTCATTATCTACTTGTAAATATATCTCTTAGCCTAACTTAAATTCAGAACCTTTACCCATAGCACTAACAAATTTTTACCATGGGCCGCTACAAACCTAGTTCTGTTGGCAACATTTCTAATTTTTTATGTCCTCCTTCTACCTTCTATCTTGAGAATCCTCTCTAAAGATGCGGAATGAATTGTTGCATGAATAGTGTTATTTTGTTGGGTCTTTGTAATGTTTTGTTTTGTTTTTGGAATTGTTTTATTGTTGTAGTTCTTTTACTCATCTATTAAAATAATAATAATTAAAAAAAAAAAAAGAAGAGTAATGGCTAAGAGAACCGCTCCAATTTGGAGGCTAAGTTGACAGGTGGCAACTAGGTCCACATGGCATTGGATCCCCACATACTTAAATGATGTTAAGCTTTTTGGGTGATGTCCCACCTTGAAAGTAGCTTTCAGAGCATGAGGAAGAAGAAAGAGAGTGGGAAAACAAAAGATGAAGGGAGGGAAAAAGCAAGTGCTTAGGAAATGGTGGATCATCTACCTCCACATTTAGCTCCTTTTTTTTTTTTTTTTTTTTAAGAACAATGTCAATCTCATTTTTATAAGGAAAATGTTAGGAATTCTCCTTATAGTGTTCTCCTAACGTTCTCCCAGAATTAAGTAAAACATGATTTAAGAAAAAATAAAATTGTAGTGGCCTCTACCACCAGTTTTTTTAGGCATTAACATCAAATTTGATGCATTAGCACCAAAATTGAGGCATTAGCACTAAATTTAAGATGATCAAATCTATTTTGGGTATACAATCCCTAAAGGATTAACCATCCACCCTTAGGCTTTAGTTTTGAATCAAAAAACAAGTTTTAAAGCATTAGAACCTAAATATTAACTCATAAAAATTAATCTGTTGGCAAAAAAACGATACTATAATTTTATTTTTTCTTAAATCATATTCTAGTAAGACTAAGAGAACGTCAGGAGAATACTACAGGGAGAACCCCTAGCAAACCCCTTTTTATAATGCAACTTCTAGAACCAATTTAAAATTCCCTCCTTCTTCTTCTACTTTTTTTTTTTTTTTTTTTTTTTTAAAAAAAAAAAATACTTTCTAGCTGTGAATATATATAACTCTACAAATTGGCCAACAAGTCGTCTTGCCCCATCATTTTCACAAATAATTATGATGTATATGTTTGCTCTAATTCCTTTTCCAGTCCCTAGCATGCGCCAAACACATCCCTAAAGTTCCATTCTAGAAGTGACGCACAACTTAACGGTAAATTTTCTGTTTGTTAAACGCAAATTATTTTTATATTTTTAACCGTCTTTTGTGCTTAAATTGTTTATTAATATTTTTATTTTTAAAAAGACTAAAACAGAAATATTTGTCCCCTCTAACCTAATAAAAGAGGAAATTGACCGCCCTCTAATCATTCAAGTATTTTGTGGGTTTTACTGCATTAGGCCTAAAGGGTAATAAATATGGTAGAGTCTACTTTAGAATATATATTTTTAAATAAATAAAAAAAATTGAATACGCTGTAGAACATATATTTTTAAATAAAAGTTATTGTAACTTTATTTTATTTAAATGAATTTTACTTTTTTTTATACTTCTATATATATATATATATTTTGGGGGGGAGGGGGGGCAGATTTAAAGACTATATAGCTAAATCCCTTTAGGCAAAAAAAAAAAAAAAAAATTGAACGCCACACGAAGGAATTAAGCCGTACAGAAAGGAATGCATATTCGTGTACGGTGTTAGACCCATTCGCACCTCAACTGGAAGGCCACGTGTCCGGAGTAGGTGCTGCCATTCAATCCTGCCAACCTTGTCAGGCTGGCTGGGGCACCCAATCTCTCTCCCTGAAAGCTGCAGGAAAATTGACTCACCGTCCACGCGCCTTAGACACCGTGAAGAGCAAGTCAGAGTCGAGCACCGCGGGCATCAAGCCTTCAGGTCTTAGCCGCCTATGAGAATAGTTATTGCACTCGGTCCCAACATCGGTTGGGTCAATGGTTAGGTCTTCGATATAGTTCAACCAATTGATCGAACTCCAAATTAATGTAATATTATTTTAAATATTTTTTTTTTGGGTACAAAGTATGTTAAAAAGAATGAATGATAATAAAATCTAATTTTATTATTTAATCTTTTTGAATAAATAAATAAATATTTGATAGATTAAGTGTCTGGCTGCGTATCAATGTATGCAACATATATGTATTTATTGTATTTAATATAATCTATAAACATGTCAAATATATATATAATCTATAAAACTATACCTATTCATGGAAATAAGTTCATTTTTTCTTCTTCTAAATATAGAGTTTATCAAAGCATATCATATAGTTTAGAAATATGAGTAATATAAAATATATTAATTGTATACTCAAATATCATCCCATCGTATGACTTTGTTAAAGTCAATTGAGATACAGCCGTCGATAAATATAGAAGAAAAAATAGGGATTTATATTATAGTTAGAGATAGCATAAAATATGTGTTGGCAACTTTATTAGCACCAAAACACCATATCATCGAGTTAAATACTGTAGAGGCCATGGCAATTTTGAGGGGTGTTATTCAATTATGTTGCAAGTTAGGCTTCTATAAAGTGATTTAAGAAGGCGATGCCCTATAAGTAGTGCAAGCATTGCGAAATGAAAGTAAAAACTAAAGTCGTTATGAACATATTATTGAGAAGGCTCGTGGAGTTTTAAGCAATATACATAAATAGAAGATAAATTATGTCAGACGACACTTAAACGAAGCAACCCACTGTTTAGTAAAGTAAACCTTATCTTTTAGTGAGGAACACGGTCTTCTCGAGAAAGTCTTTTTTTGTATCTTTAATATCATTTCTACAAAGCGCGCATTGTATTTAAGTTGGTTTTAATATTAGATCCGCTCGATTCCTTTAAAATATTTATATATCATCCCATCATAGGAGGACAAGTGTCCCAATTTCAACGGGTCTAAATCAAATCTGCACAGTTGAGATACCTACAACACATATGCCTTAACTTTTTTTACGATTTTTTTTTTTTTTTTTTTGGGTCGTTCTTCAATTTATTTGGCAAACAAATTTGATGAATCAATTACTTTGTGATTTGTGAGTGATGGACACGAAAGTTATTATATAACGTGATGTGCCACACGTTACTGCAGTATCGTGTGTTACATTTCTTTATGTGCAAGGTTCGTATGAGTAGCGAAATTCATTTGAAATAACTTTATGTTTATTATTTGGCATATTCTTTGCTTAACAAAGCTTACTACATGAGAATACCTTCACCTTTGTTGAATGTATAACCGCTCTTCAATATGGAGTCAACGTATCGCTTGCTCCTATCCATCTTAATTTCTCAATTTTAACGGTCCGGCCGCCGGAATAATTTTTACAAATTGACTTAATAATTTAGGTGGCATTTAATAGGTCGGACAATGGTCGGAATACTATCAAATTATTTATAAATTGACATGTCAATCTATAATAAATAAAATAATTAAGAAAGATTGATAATTTAGATGTTTTACTTAATCGTTTTTACCGATTATAATATGTTACATCAATTTGTAAATAATTTTGTAATAAAAGTTACAGTATTGTGACCTATCACATCACTTATGTATGATATCTCACATCAATGTGTCACTTTTTAATACCGGTCGTTAAACGATTAAAATCGATTGTGTATGATATCACACTAATTAAATTTAATTGTGATTCACGCAACAGTTACATGTTAATTTATAAGAAGTTATAATAAAATTTTTGGTATTCAAATATCTTTCTTAATTTCGTTAGTATTAATACATTTAAATTAAAAATGCCTGATCACTAAAGAAATTATAGCAAATCACACTGAACACAAACCCGACAAAGCCAAAGTAAGTTAAATGACGCACCGGCCTATGAAAACCACAGCAAGGCTTGACTGATAATGAGCTGTTAGGGTTCTTTTGTTGCTCTGCAGTCAATTGCTTCTTTGCTGTACAGCTGGAACATTGTTAGGGAGTAGGGTCCATTCTATAGATATTTTTAACAATTTTAATTATAAGTTCCATCTGTCCGAATAAGTAAACTGACGGACGGTTCAAATTTTGTTCGAACTAGTAAATCATATAAAAATCCTCTTAATATTAATAAGAAAGAAAAATGTTATGGATACTAAATTTTTTATTAAGAGATGAATACCACGATCAAAATGACGTGAATTTATTTATAAGTATTCATAACATTTTTTTTATTTATTATTTTGATTTTTTTTCATAAATAAGTTTTACGTCATAGTAAAAAAAATTAATATCCCTAACAATTTTGATGAAAAACAAATTGTCGGGATCCAGATCCGAGGTTATAAAACAAGCTTCTTGGGTACACAATGTGAATGGTGGCAATCGACTGACCGTTTGAGGGGCTTCGGTTGCATCTCACATTGCCTGGTGTCCACGACAAAGGCCATTTCTGACATTTAGAAAGCACGAAATATCTATAGACTATAATCATTGAGGCTGAGGACTTACTTAAGTAATTTGGTTCCCATCAGAAGGCTCTTTTAGTAATTTCCAGGACAATTTACAAATAAAGAACAAATAGAGGAAGACAGATGGAAATGCTAAACCCTTGCTAACTTTAAGCGCGTGATGTACCCTCTCCACTGCATTATTAAGCTGTAATGGGCAATTTTTAAAGTATTTGTCCGAAATTGAATGAAACGCGCTGTAGTGGAGAGTGGCATTTTATGCCTTTTCTTCGTAAACTTGTCTTACTATTAATCAAATAAAATAATTATTTTCCTTCCCTTTAAATACCTCCCTCCTCTCTCCCCCATGACAAACCAAAAAACCTTTCTCTATCTCTCCCTCTCCCTCTCTCTCTCTCTCTCTCTCTCTCTCTCTCTCTCTGTCTCTTTCTCTCTCTCTGCAAAGCAAACTGAAAAAAACTCTCTCCGACTCAAACAAAGAAATGGAAATGGAACAAAGTCCGCCGGCGGTGGCCAAGAAGCTGTGGAACATGATACGAGTGGTGTTTTTCATGCTAAGAAAAGGCATATGCAAGAGCAAAATAATGCTCGACCTCCATTTGATGTTCAAACGCGGCAAGCTTGCCGGGAAAGCCATAGCTGACAACCTGACACTCCACAACCACCTCTCCGCCATGAGCTGCCGCTCCCACGACGCGCTTTCCTTCATTTCCCCGCGAGAATACGAATTCAGCTGCAGCAACAGCCCCGCCTACCACCACCCCTTCCACTTCAACAAGCGGAAGCACCACCACAACTTGTTAACCAAGTCTTACCGTTACGACGACGTCACAACCGCCAATGCGTTTCAGAAGGTGCTTGAAATGTTGAACAACGACATGGTGGAGGCGTCGCCGCTGGTGACATTACCCGGGTTCGGCAAGAGTCCGATGGTGAGGCAGCTTAGAGTTACAGACTCGCCATTTCCGTTGAAGGACGACGGAGATAGCCAGGTGGATAAAGCGGCCGAAGAGTTTATCAATAGGTTTTACAAGGACCTCAAGTCTCAAAAAAGAAGGGCTGCGATCGAATCACCTTACCGTCACCTGTGGAATCGATGAAAATGGTTCATCATCTAATTAATTGCAAGCCTTCTCTGATCATCGATTCTCTCTAGAGTTCCACGTCATCCCACAGCTGATGCGTATGCGATCAACAAAGTTACTGCACCTCCTCTTGAAGTAAACCTCGTCAAATTTGTGTTATATCAAATGTGATATATATGATATAGCATTTTATTTGTCAGATTTGGCTTAGTTGTTGTCAATTTTTTTAACGGTTCAGATTTAATTATAAATTTAACATGATAAAAAAGACAATTTTGAACCGTTAAAAAAAAACACCGAAGCCAAATCCGGATTGGTTTACTTTGCAAGCAAGTGTGCTACCTTTGTAGTGATCAAGCAAGAACTCTTTGGTACAATCATGCACTTTGATTTTGGTTCATAGTTTAATTTTTTTTTTTTTTTTTTTTTANAAAAAAAAAAAAAAAAAAAAAAAAAAAAAAAAAGATTTCAGGTATTTAATTTTCTCTCACCTCCTGATCTTTTTATATGAATTTCTCTTCTTTTTATAAAGTTTCCTACCTACTGCAACTTTGCATGATAAAGAAGATTTAAATAAAGAGCGTTATGTTTGTCAATGCCCAGCTTGGAATTTTAATGCATTGCTTTTCAAGGTTGTTGAGTCGTTGGAGCTTTGGATTTATTAGCTTTATAAGGATTTGTCTCTGTAGTAGCTAGCTAGCTACCTCGATCTCCTTCCAAAACATGCATGATGGTGGTGTTCGTTATTCCAGCGGTTCAGATTCATTTTGGTGGGTGTGATTGTTAAATATATCACCGGTAATTGTCTTAATTCACACAGGTTGTTAATTATCGTAAAATATTTCATTCAAGAGATAAATTGTTGAAATACGGTTTCAGTTTAAGGCTTTTTATTTTGATATATATATAATATTGTTAAAGCTCAAATTATTCTAAAAAATTTAACAGTAATATTATTCGATCCTCCTGTCATATATATTATGAGGAGAGACAAATAAATTAAAGCCGACAGTGTTTTGATTTACTTCGTCTTCTTGCTATGTTTAGTGGGATACGACTATGTTATTTCTAGTTTGAACAAGAATCTTGGTCGTCCTGATTCGACTGGCTTCCATACGGTCATACCAATCATTGTAAATAATAATAAAAAAATTAATATAAAATAATACTTGAAAGAGGAAAAATGAATATAAAATAGTTTTATCCAACGCTTAACTGAATTTAAAAAAACTACGATTTGAAACTATTAAACCAAACAAATACTTTAAAGTTAGTGTTTATTATGAGTTCAATTGGGTTCCAAATTGAAATGGAGATTTTTCAATGCTTTGATTACGAGGTTTCCATCGAATTTTCTCACATATATAACGTGTGGGAGTAGATCGAGCTAGAAATTTCAGAATTCACCAAAATTCCTATAGTGAGACAGTGGTGGGCTAGAAGGCTACATGGGCATTTCTCTGCTGACAAATATGTCAGCCAGGCATGGTTGTTTTATTGTTGACAATTAGGGTTTATGTTTGCTTTATTGTCGGTACTATGTTGCCGATATTTGTATTTTTTCCGTTCGGAACCAAAATATCAATAAATTTGACTTTTTAAAAATGTAATTACACTATGATTTAATTTACCAACTTGTTCTTCACACTGCAAAAGGAGCAATGGATTAAGGAATTGAAGAAATTGCTTTGAATTTTACTATATAGATAATAATGGAAAGACAATTCTCTGAACATAAATTGAGAGACTATGTGTATCTATATGCCTATTTATTAACGTTGGATCAGACCTTTCACGCATAAAATCCTAGCTAGTTTTGCTCTTGTTACTTTTCACACCCGCTTGTAACATACATTTCAAATCATGTGGACCCATGTGGAGAGTACAATCATTTTTTTATTATTAATTTGTGGACCCTAAATAAGTTTAATGGTGGATTAATTTTTTCACTATGGAAATAGTTAAAAAATAATGAATTTTATCATTTTTTTTTAAATTTTTGTTTTTTTATTAAAATAAGTGTCATCGATCTGTAATCATATATTCCACCTAATTTGAGATGGAATTAGGAGTAAGATTTGTTTATATGAAAAATCTCTTTCAACGTGTATGCGTGTAATATAAAACTTAGTATCGTGCATGTATGCTATTTGAAAATTGAAATCGTATGTATTTGTCAATTACTACCAAGATATATGGGAGATCACAACATATTTCTCGTGCATCACATGCGCTTTTTTTTTTCTTTTTTTTTTTTACACGTATACAATTTTTTTAATATATATATAGATTGTACGTAGAACTTTTCTTTTTTCTTTTTAATAAAAAAAGGTAGGTCGGGAGATTAATTGTAAATATCATATCTAAACGTAACCATAATAGCATTTATCTGTTAGGAGCCGCACATGAGAGATTCAGACAGTAAAAATCATAAGACTCTCTTAAATCAAATTAAACCATAATCTGACCAAACCTTACCAAAACATCAATAAAAACTAAAATAACCGAATACATGATATTTCTACCTTCAGATCTGGAAACAATTAGGGGGATTTTTTTTTTAAAAAAAAAAAAAAGTCGTAAAGATTTTGGAAATGGTGAAAAGGATTGAATTGGAAAGTAGGTAAGAGATTATTGATTGTGGTGCTGTCTGATTGACGGGGAGTCCTTCTCAAGCACTAAAGAGGGATCTCTTTTTCTTCCTCAATGTAAATAAAGCTTGATTGGATGCTTATCTTCCTACTTCTTTCTTTCTTTTTTTTTTTTCTTTTTTGTGACTATTGCTTTATTCTTCTGGATTTTTATTTTTTTTATTTTTTTAATTTTTTTTTTAAATTAGAACTAACTCGACCTGCAGCATGGCTGTCTGGTATTGAATGATTTGATTTGAAACTTTGCCTCCTGTCTCGTTTGATTCAACCACGGCGCTCCTGTTATTTTCTATGCAAATGCAAAGGGAAAAAAATATATCCTGCAATTGGGGATCTTGACAATTTTTTATTGAGTAGAGGAAGGGTGAGGAGTTGATCGGCTTCCTTTTTGCCCGAGCAGAGTACTGCCCATTGCTCACTCTTTTTACTTGGAGTAGTGCTACACACTCCCACTTTTTTATATTTAATTTTTTACATTTTTAGGTGGTTTTTAAAGTTTTTATTGAATTTGTGATAAATCTTTATTAAATTTTAATCTAGTTTTGTTTTTTAAAAAATACCTATATTAGTGTTAAAAAATGAGTGTGAGAAAGTGAGAGTTGGTGTAACATTACTCTTTTGCCACTACTTCTTATCCAGACAAAGAATCCTTTGTCGCAATTTCTTTTTTTTTTCCTTACCTCCTGTGTTGGGCAAGAAAAATTGTAGAAAATCTCGATCCAAGAAAAAAATGGGTAATAGAGAAGCTCCTTATTCAAGTAGGGTAGGATTTTGGGTAAGTCTCTTGTTGACTCTCTTTACTCAAGTAAGAAGTCTCCTTGCTCAGACCAAAAATGGAACTTCGAGGAAGACGAGGTTAGATGAGTAATTCAGAAAAATGTATACCCTGCGACTCGGTGATTGACTATAGGGGGTGGCCACAGACTCACAGCGCCAGCCCAGTTAAAACTAGAGCCTAAAAATCATCGTTCAAGTTTGTGTAATATATTGACATACGTCATACTAGAATCAAAATAAACTAACATATAATGTTCAAAATATATAATACATGGCACTTGTAAGTAATCAAAACTTTCAACAATTCATTGAATTTTTTTTAGATTATTATTTTTTTTTAGAAAATGTTTTGATGTAACATAAATGTGAAAAAGTTGTTCGAGCATTTTTTCGGTTGTTGTCTATATGACATAAATCAAATCGACAATTCCTCTTTTGGTCCAAATTCGATAGGTAGAGAGTCAAGTATAGAATTCACCCAAACCGAAGGAATTGACGGCTACCGGAACACTTTTGGTGTGCAACTGTCAAAATCTGAAAATCCTACAAGGCAATCCATGTTGAATACGATCAATTGTCAATATGTTTAGTTTAAGGAGTAGTGATAATCATAACTTCAATTAAATCGATATTAACTCAGTTGCTATGTCATTGATAAATTCCTTCAACTCTTTGTATGCATGTCACTGCCGAAGAATCTTTTCATACGACCCGTTTGCTTGCGTAGAAACTCAAATAACCATTCACCAATATGTCAATGTTAAAAACTTGAAATGCCAAAAGAATCTCGTGAATTTTCTGCTGAGGAATCCAAATTTTGATTGACAAAACTAATCACAATTAAATAAATCAAACTCCTATGAATGTAATAATTCCTTTACCCTTCTCTTCCGCCTCCTCCTTATACTCCCCAATAGACAAGAAGAATAAATTAAGATTATCCATGGGGGTTTCCTCCAACGCACCATGGTTAGATATATCTTATTCTTATCTCCTTGAGAAAGATCCTTGGCCTCAAAGGCTACAAAATACCATAGAATATCACAAGACTAAGACATTGCTTTCAATACCTTCACAAACTTGAGTGGAGGAGGAGCTTGAGGCTACACACAAAAAGTAACCAATTATTGTCACAGGAAAAGAAGCAATAATTGACGAGTACTGAAGAAATACCGACCAACCAATCTTGAAGAAAGTCTTTCGTTGTTTGCGCATGAGGTATCAGTTGATTGCGCGTTGAGAAATTTTTACGAATAATGTTATTTAGTAAATTATTATATGACTGTCATACAATTATAATAATGTGGCAATGAAAATCAACATTTTGATCAATACAGACATTTAAAAATAAAAATCAATGGCTGATATTCACTGCTACATTATTATAATTGTATGACAATCGTAGAACAGTCTACTAAATATAATTTCTCATTACTTTATTCTTTTTTCTTCTGAATTTTTTATTTTTTATTTTTAAATTTTACAATCAAACATAGAAATCGTACATGGTATCATAGCCTTTTGAAGACTAATGTCTATTCTTCTTCAGTCAATGGCTTCCTCTTCATCCTCGGATTGTTCCTTTTCTGGAAGCCCATTACTCAAACGCTTCAACAGTTGGACGGACGAAAACAACGGGCCTACCCGAACAAGGCCCAACTCTGAGCCCATTGATTTCTTCGCAGTTTTTTTTTTACTCTTGTTCGCCACGTGGATGTTATAGATTAGATAAACATAAAACAATACAATAGTCAGGTCAGCACCCGATCAATTGCGAGTTTCTTCGATTTTACTCCTAAACGCACATCTTAACTAACAACGTCCCGGACAAAAGCACAGGAATACACAGATTCCGGTGAGTAAAACGCAGGCTGAGACTGTCGCCAAAACGGTTTGATTTCTTTAATTTCGATCAAGCTCTTCTCCCAACACCCATTCCATTTCCTTCGAAGCCCAAGCTTTTCCAATTCGACTCTGTTCGGGATTGCAACGACGCCGTTTGGTTGTTTCAGATCCGAGTTACGTTCATTCAATGGCTTCGTGGCTCAAAGCCGCAGAAGGTGTGCACCAGTCTTTCTTCTTCGATTTTCGTCTCCATTTTGGGGCTTAACTGTGTTTTGTGTCTGATCCGATGCTTCAGCGTGATTAATTTCGTAGATAAACAAACCTTTTGTTGTGCATTAGAATTTGTAATACGCTTTGAAATGTAGCAGGACTCAAATGGAAATGCTTAAGCTTAATTATCCTAAAAGGAACTCTTTGGTCAGCTATGGTTTAATTGAAATGGAAATATGGACTGGTTTATTTGGCAAACCTATCCTTGTTGGCATTCTGGTTTCAATCAGTACTATGGATTTGTTGATACCTCACTTTGTATGAATGGGTTATGTTACTTTAAGGGTATGATTAGGGATTAGCTATGAATTGCACAGATGAAAGTAATCGATTACATTGATATGATCATTTTTGTTATGAATAATAATTTATTAGGAGAAAATCTCACGTACACGAAAAGTATACAAGAGAGGCAACCACCCTATTGGGGTCGAAAATCTAAAAATTTAACAAGATCTACAAGATTAGATGAAGAGAAATTAGGAACAAAAGTTACAACGCAATCTAAGAGGGCAATCAAGAAAGTGAATTTTAGCTGAAGCACATTAGGCTCGCAATCCTCGAAAAAAGTTTTATTTCTCTCCAAATGCTCCACATTAGTAAAGTAGGGATGACTTTCCATGTGGCCTCTTTGGGTTGTCTCCACCCTTGCATCTTCCAACATTGAAGTAGCTCAGCAACATTGCTAAGCATGACCCACTAGGCTCCAAATAGGGTGAGAACCAAATGCCATATCTCGCTAGTAAACTGACAATGGATGAAGAGGTGGTTTATGTTCTTCTCGCTCTTTTTGAAAGGACAACACCAATTAACGAGGGTATGACCCCAGTTCCTAAGGTTATCAATCATAATATTTTACCCAAAGCTACTGTCTAAGTGAAGAAAGCAATACGAGGTGGAGTCTTCACCTTCCAAATGCTCTTCCAAGAAAAGGGTAAAACTTGCCATACTGTAATATATTGTAATAGCTCTTCGCTTCAATTTATGATCACAAGCTGGGGACCTCAACATTTTATTTGTCTCTCTCAAAAAGGTTTTCGATGAGTACAAAATATTGAGGAATGCAAGAAAGGACTCAAGCTCCCAATCCTAGACCTCCCTAAAAAAATTTAGGATTCCAACGGACATAAGTGCTGGGATTTTTTTTTTTTATCAGTATAAGTTCTGGAATATTCCATGTAATCTGACACTAAAGCCTCTTTATCATATCAATGTGATCCTACATTGATATGATAATATCATGAACTGCTACTTTTGAAGAATCATAACTATTTTAATAGATTTAGTAGAATGAATAATTGTCGTTAGTATTCCATTGCATTCTGCCTGATTATTTTGTGTCATAACACGGAAGAGGTCTATTTATTCTTTAGCTGATCATCACCGGTTGAAAAAGCCTTAATTCAAATATAGTCAGTTAACGATTTTGCTACTACTGCTAAGATTTTTCCTTTTCATTTATTTTGTCTACATATAGAATATTTGCGTTGGGATTCTTTTTTCTAGCATTTGCACTTGATTTGTGAAAGTACCTGTTGCAGGATTATGTAGCACACACACTGGCATACATAGCCATGTTCTACATTAACCTCTTATTTAAGAATCTGAAAATCATTAATTGTTTTTGTCAGATTTATTTGAAGTTGTAGATCGAAGGGCAAAGCTGGTTGTCAATGAATTGGCTGATGAACAATCTGATTCTCAACCTATAGGTATAGATCTTAATTCTCTTCATACATCTTACATTTATCTCATTGCCAAAGTTATAATCTGATAGTCTGATGTATAGGTACTAAAGTAGGCATTGGCCCTTTTTCTTTCTTTAGTCTGTTTTTGGCCCAGGGGGGTGGGGGTGGTGTGGATTCAAAAAATGTGGATCTTTGATATAAAAGTATTATTTTTAAGTAGAAGTGGATGTTGATGGTTCCTTCCCGAAGTGGTGAGGGTCAAAACTCTCCTGCTTCTATAGGAATTGCGGTGCCTGTGGGCATCCATGTTTCTGGAATTTTTAAAATGAAGAAATGAACAACATTCCACTGATTCTGGGGAATTTAGACTTCCTAGCTTGAATTCATAGTGACTATTGACTAATAAACCCTAAATGACTTTCCTAAAACTAAGGTGGTATTGTGATTGTACCTGGCTATTAAGTGTTCTTGACTTCTTGAATGAAAAATACGGTGCTTATTGCTGTTTTTGTTTTCCTTTTCTTAACGGTTAAGGTGCTAATAGGCAAGGATCTCAACCCAAGAGGAAGTCAAAGACAAAGGTACTTGCCAGCATACCTGTAGCCATAGGTAATTATTTTTTAGATTCTTTTCAAAGAACTCTTTTCTCACATGTTTTTCACAGGCTCAAAAGAGAGTCCCCAGGAATGAATCTGATACTTCGAAGGAGCAAAGTAGTACATTGATTTCACAAGAGGATGTGACACCCGAAAGTAATAAGGCTGCTCAGTTAGTTGAGAATGATGGGACTCCTGATACGTCTGTGGCCCAAACAGACAATGGCCAGCAGCACACTATTGGAAAAGATTTCCCTATGGTAGTCATTCCTTTAACAGAGAAACTAGCAAATGACACGGTTGAACGTGATGCTGATCATATAGAAGTCACATCAACTGTTACTGATGTGGAAGCTGTCACAACTTCAAATGGTGAGATTGTCAATGAGAATGCTTTAGATGTTCATAAAGAACACCCTCCTTTGTCATTGCCTGCCAAAACAATTGAGATTGTCAATGAAGATCGTCCAATTGATGCGGGCCAAAGTATCAAATCTGGAGATGCAGATGTTACTTCAAAGATTGACCAAGAGAGATCTCAATCTGTTTCTACTGATTTGCCCAGTAATGGTGAAATTCAATTGGAAGATGGTGATATTGAAGTTGAACCTCTTGTCATTCAAAAGAGGCAACAAGAGGATAAAACTGAGAAAAAAAGGCAACTGGAGGATAAAGCCGATGGTTCTCCCTTGAAAGTACAGGACCAACTTGATGAGGTAAAGTAATTACTAGAGGGGAGACTATCTACTTCACTTTATTTGTTCAAGTGTTATATAGTTTTACATGCCTTCCCCTTAGATTTTTTGTTGACTAGATCCTTTAGTTCATGTGCAGGCTCAGGGACTGCTTAAAACTACAGTTTCCACTGGTCAGTCTAAAGAGGCAAGGCTAGCTCGGGTAAGCTCTAAAATATCCTTTTTTCCGTACCTGCGGATATAGACTATAGTCAGATTAATTGACATTGGGTTCTCTTTACTCTTCCTTTTTTTAATAAAAAAAATATTTGAATTATATTAAGCTAATAGAAAAATTGAATTGTCTGCTTCTAAAATTTGATGCATGGTACTGGTGGCTAAAAGTAAGCATGGTCTTTGGATCAAACCATCAATGGAACTAATGGAGCATACATCTTTCCCGATAGCATATTATTTGCCCTTTTATTAGGATACAGGATTCAATGATAAATTCAAAATGCTGGCGGCAATCACTTCTTTTGGCTATTAGTTCATCCAAAACATGGTTTCAAGCCATTATTAACTGGTTGAAGGCATCTTGTATATGAATGCATGTGTTTTTTTTATTATTTTTTTTCATAAGAAACGAAAACAGAAGAATAATGAGAATAAGTTGTGAACTAAGAAAAATAAAACTCTATGCAATTTGTGATTAGGCCTCTTTAGTGTGTTAGATACAAATCAAACTACAGCCATTGTTTGCTTATAGCTTGCCTAGTGCAAATCAATGTGAGTTCCACCTGCATCCAGCCCTCTAATTGGCCAAGAATGAACAAAAACAAATTAGATATGATTTTTTTCCTTATACATGTCTGTTCTCTCTTTTCTTTTATAGTGTAAAACAATCAATTTTTTTATTTTATTTTATAATTTTTTTCATCTAGCAAATGCAAACTGCTCTACCAATTTTGAACCACATGCCTTTCAGCAATCAGTTAGTTGAGTAAAGCAACCATTCTTCAGAAATTGTTACTGTAGATGGAATAAGCATGTTGAATATGTGATCTCCTGTGGAAGAGTTATTTGCTGGTCGGAATCTGCTGTTTTTTAATCCTTTTTGTCACAAGTATTCAGGTCTGTGCTGGACTTTCATCCCGTCTTCAAGAATACAAATCTGAGAATGCACAGCTAGAGGAACTTCTCATTGCGGAGGTGAAACACCATCCCTGTCCATTTTAGGGATTGAATTTCTGGTTTTTTTCTTTTATGATCTTCATACTATGCTACTGAAGGAGTTCTGCTCACTAGCTACAGTTGTATCTTTATAGAGAGAGCTGAGTAAATCATATGAGGCTCGCATAAAGCATCTGCAGCTAGATCTGTCTGCATCCAAAAGTGGAGTGTCAAGAATAGAGTCAAATATGGTTGAGGCATTGGCAGCAAAAAACTCTGAAATTGAGGCACTTGTCAGTTCTATGGATGCACTTAAAAAACAAGCTGCTTTGGCTGAAGGAAATTTAGCCTCATTGCAGGTTCATCACAGTCACCATATGCATGATCATTCTTTTCTTTTATACTTTTTTTTTTTCTTTGCAAGTCATTCTTTCTTTTATACTATACTTAACCGAAAATAACTGTCTTTCACATTTCCTTTTTGCATTTTGTGTGTTGATGTCAAGTGTAAGCTTTAGCTCAAATTTTTGAAATTAATGGAAAAACATGGACACATAAAACCTTTCCGACCCTTCAACCCTAGATTGCTCCCTTTTGTTCTAAGCTTATCATATTAGATCTTTCTTCATCAGTGAAGGGCTGACTTGGGTTATGCCTAGAGGGGTGGTAAACCTTGTTGCCTGTTGGAGAGCACGAGGGGGCAGGTCTCAACTTGATGCAGTTTGGAATATGATTCCGCATTGCCTTTGTGGTGTATATGGTGGAAAAAACAATCATGAGAGGACCTTAGTAGAATTAAAGCCTTTATTCTTTAAAACTCTCTTTCTTTGGGCCGCTGACTCATATTCTAGTTTTTCACATTTTCATGTTGTCTTAGATCTCCTCTCCGCCTCTAGCTAGGCTTCTCTCTTGTGTACTCCTTGTGTACTTGGGTTACAACTTTGTGTTTTTTAATTAACTTTGTGTTTACATATCCAAAAAGAAAAAGCTTGCCATATTAGATATTTCTGTCTTCCTAATAAATTTGGAACCTTTTCCACCATTCAACCCTAGAAAAGACCTTTTTAGCTGCTTTCTGTGTGTCCATTTGCTGCTTCCCTAGGTCAAGTGGGGGATAGGAATAAGTTCATAGCCAAGATTTTTCTATTTGGAGAAGAGTAACCATGTGATGTACCCTTTTTCAGTTTCCACCCATATTTCATCATTTAACTCCTTGATCTGCCTCTTACATTTCATCCTAAATTTTTCTTTATTCTATGTTCAATCTATCTGTGCTCCTTGCTTGGATTTATGATTATATAAGGCTCTTCTAATTCTTAGATTACTTTCATCAGGCAAATATGGAGTCCATTATGAGAAATAGGGAATTAACAGAGACAAGGATGATGCAAGTAAGTTGGTTGGTTCTTCCTTGCATGTGAGATATCTTATTTTTGGATCCTTGGACATAATCACATACTGTTTTTATCATTAGAATTTGATTATTAGAAAAATATTTTTCCAGATTCTTAAGAATAAAATTCTTTTCCAGGCTCTACGGGAGGAGTTAGCATCTGCAGAACGGAGAGCAGAAGAAGAGCGTGCCGCGCACAATGCTACCAAAATGGTTTGCATCTAGAATCATTAATTTAGTTATTATGTTTATGTTGTTTTCTTGATTGTGATAATCTGTATTCATGACACAGGCTGCTATGGAAAGAGAGGTAGAATTGGAACATAGAGCAGTTGAATCATCCACAGCCCTTGCAAGGACCCAGGTAATGTAAGCACTCATCATGTTTGCAGCTGATTACTTAAAATGGTACATGTTGGACTACATAATAATTACAGAGATTAAATGCATTCTGATTCTCACTACTGGTCTTGAGTTTGGAGTTCCTCAATAATATATATTTGAGATAGCTAGCGTATTTTCTTTCTTTTCTAATCGCAACTTATGAGTATATACCTGTCATTTGACCATTATATCCATTATATTGATTGAATTACTGCAATTGCTTCTTTATCTAGAGAATAGCAGATGATAGGACAGCAAAGGCAGCAGAGCTTGAGCACAAGGTGGCACTGCTTGAGGTAGCTCAATACATTATAACTGGTTTTTCTTTTCTCTCTCTCTTCTTCTTCTTCTTCAATTTTTTTTTCCAATAATGAAGATTCGCTCTCCATTCATGGTATGCAATTTGAAATTTCTTACGGCTATATGCCATTAGGTTGAATGTGCATCTCTAAATCAAGAACTGCAAGATATGGAAGCTCGTGCTCGCCGTGGACAAAAGAAGTTGCCAGAAGAGGCAAATCAAGTGATTCAGGTATGCATTTTAAGACTACGGCTAACCCTTCAATCCAAAAATTTCAGCCACACTGAATGTGTTGCAGCAGATCTCCTTTTAATTGACAACTTTTTCCTGATATGGGATAATTTCAGGGAGCTATCGGTTTCTATGTTACAACTAGTATAGTTTGATAATTGAAAAATCATTCTTTATTTTCAAAGAATAAATGTTATCTTGAAGTCAGATTTGATTTAACTTCAGGATTTTCGAAGTTTGGTGTTTCAATGGGTTTTATAGTTGGAAGTGCACGCGCCTGTGCTTGTGCATCATGTTTCACAGTGGGCTTTTTATAAATTTGGGGCACAAAAAAGTTTGAGGGAATTCTTTTGTTTTAGAAAAGTTGACGGTGTGCTTTGAATTCTTTCCTTTTCCTTTTTTTTTTTTCGTATTATTTGCAATTTTTTATACTATTTGAGCTGTGAACATGGTTCTACTACTGTAGGAACACACCTCCTCCAGTCCAATAGTTTAAATTATGAAACTATCCTGCTATTTACATACAATTAAACTAATAATTTAGTCCTTTGGAAGCAGTGCTGGTGTAACAGTAGTAGTTATTTATGTTCATTTTCCATAGAATCTGTATATTTACATATGTTTCTATCTTAAGATGCAGGCTTGGCAGGAAGAGGCCGAGCGTGCACGCCAAGGACAGAGAGATGCTGAGAGCAAACTTTCTTCTTTGGAGGCAAGTATCTTTTGCATTTTGCCTAAAAATTCTTAATTCCACTCAACGTTTTGCCTAGTGATACATTTCCTTTCATAAAGGGAGGAGGTTTGAGATTTGACCCACCATAAGTGCCGGATTTGTAGGGATAAGGGATTCTTCTATTGATTGTTGAAGGAAGGAAAGAAAGAAATATTTTTTTAAAAAAAAGCACACTAAGCCTTGATCTCACTGAACTGGGATTAGCTCCATGGATCCTTTTTGCCTGATGACGTACTTAGATAAATCCTGTAATTTGGCATTTGGTGAAGGCTTTGTTTGCTATGACTTTTTTGGATATTTGATTTCAGGCTGAAGTGCAAAAAATGAGAGTAGAAATGGCTGCAATGAAAAGAGATGCTGAGCATTATTCACGTCAGGTTACCTCTGATTTATCCCGCTTTTTGCCTCTTTCTCATGTGCTCTATTTTTTTTTTCTAGATAAGGAGTGTCAACCTTGTTTTTTCATGCATGTCAAAATAAATGGAGGCCAGGAAATCTGTGGATCTGTTTTGATATTGATATAGCTACATGGTTGCTAAATTTCCTGAAAGGGTTTGTTTCAATGAATTTAAATTTGGACATAGATGTGTCCAAATGCTCTAAGGGCACATGTATTTAAAATGGCTTTGTGAACAGCTAGTGGTGGTTAAATGTACCCTTCATCGCCAATCTTGCTTTTGTTGTAGCCATATTGGCTGTCATGTAATAAGCCAGATAGTATTTTCTTGCTTCTTTGACCAAGTTCTTGATGCAATTTTCGGTTCTTGTTGATTGTGATGTAAATGTAACTCAAAGTTGCATTATTTTCCTAACTTCCCATCCTCTTATCAATTTATATCAAATGGAACTCAATGATGCAAAGCATCGCCTTCAACTACTTCCAGGGTTTTATGATTTCTATGACACACATGAGCTTGAAGACAAGGCACCTAAATTGTCTCTATCCATATATGTATATTACAGGGGCAATTTCATGATTGGCATTGGACAGGAATGAGTTATAAATAAATTATAAAGCATGAAATTGGTTTTATAATTGAATTTTAAAGTGCAACCAAGAAGAAAAATTGTAACAAAACTTCCCAGAGTGTAAATGAGATTTTTGGCATCATGTGGGTAACACATTTTTATAGAAAGAAATGTTTTCTTTCGGGTATGATTTTGAGTTATATTTGTACCAACTTGGTGTCTACATGGGAATTTTTGTTTATGTCATTGTGCTGTTCTTTCTTCTTCTTTTCTTTTTTTTTGTTGTGACTTGTAGGACATTAGTCAAGCAAGTGGTTTGAGTTGTTCTATTATTTTTCTAATTTTTTGGGTGTGTTTCTTCATGATATGATTAGTTCCTAAATATTATATATTTTTTGAGAATCACTTATTGATAATAGCTGCCATTGAACAGGAGCACATGGAACTAGAGAAACGCTACCGTGAGCTAACTGATCTACTGGTAACTTGAACTCAAAAGTGCATGGTCCCCAATTTGTTTGTTATATGATATCCAATATTATGATGAGCTCTTGTATCGCTAAAGTTTATCTATTATTCAGCATTACTTATCAAAAAAAGTTTATTTATTATTCAGTACTACAAGCAAACACAGTTAGAGGCCATGGCTAGTGAAAAAGCTGCAGCAGAGTTTCAATTGGAGAAGGAGATAAGGCGTACACAAGAAGTGCAGGTCTGACGCTTGCTACTTTGCTTCTTGATTTTTAGTCATTTATATTCTGGAGTTTAATCTTTGTATATCTGGTTATTTCATATTTTATTTTTTGGTTTTGTTTGCAATTTCGCTGTTATATTGAACAGGTAGAGGCTGAAAGAAGTAGAGTGTCCCGTCGGGCATCAACAACTTGGGAAGAAGACACTGAAATGAAAGAACTTGAGTATGTTGATTTTTTATTTATTATATTTGGCATTCATATAAGCTTCAACTGATGATTTTGGCTTATTATGAGCAGAGCACATAGATTGTTGACAGTTAAAGTTGTCACAATAGCTTTCTTAAAATGTTCTCTGATTGTGATTGATATATGATTGACTAAGAGTTACACGGAGCTCAAGTGTTGTAGCTATTGATTATTGTAGACATAGATGTTGTGGAGATGAAAATTTGCAGAAATCTTAATGTTGTGATTTCTTTTCATAGGAGTCTCTTGGATGCATTTTAAGGGTGTGAGTTGGTCTTAGTGATTCATTGTATACCTCGATAAGTTATTGGGTAGGCAGATATCTGTGAAAGCATAGTTGGTTTTCGCTTGTTTGGTTGAAAGTCATGGTGGTTTCAAGTCCCTTGCTTATAGATTTTATTATTATTCCATGAATGAACAAAGGAAAATGAAAATCTTTCTAGGAAGCATACATGCACTGGGCTGCAATGTGATTCAGCTTTCAAAAGCTTGAACTCCTACCACTTCACATGTACCTTTCTCCTATCAATTCTATCAGTACTCGTATTATCTATTAAATCATACAGCGTTGTTATTTCTATAACTGCCCAACCCCTGTTTCTTCTTCATCTTCCTCTCTCTCTCTCTCTCTCTCTTTTTTTCGTCATTCCTGTAGTTAAATTTACTCCTCCTTTACTGGTTGACTAAGTGACCAGCTAAGGCTAAAGTTCCATTAAAAAGTGTGTTTGCACGGTGTTTACTTTCAGTTTGTTCCGACTCCTCTTATGCTACATTTCACTTTTGGTGAATGTGTTTTTCCTTAAATTTTCTTGTGTTGTCTTGATTGGGTATCTCTATGTGAATGTGTGTGCAGCAATTTTGTCTTAATTGCAGTTTTTATCGATCAAACTTGCAAATTTTCTTATGAAATAATAATTGCAGGCCTCTCCCCTTGTATCACCGCCATATGGTTGGGGCAAGACTACAGGTATCCCTGCTCTCATATCTCACAACATTGTTGCCCTCCCTTTCGTTATTTGACTCTTTGTTCAACTTACCTTGTACAGTTGCAAAAGGCGGCAAAACTGTTAGATTCAGGGGCTGTCAGGGCCACAAGATTTCTTTGGCGCTACCCAACAGCTCGAGTTATCCTGCTTTTTTATCTGGTAAGAAGAGTTCATGTTGTGTTAATTACAAAGATTATATGGAAGGATTTGAGTTGTATATTAACTATAAGAATTCTTCTTCAGGTATTTGTACATTTCTTCTTGATGTATCTGATGCATCGTCTTCAGGTACAGATATTTGGTCATTTGCACTAGTGTTATGCGAAGTATGCTTTCTTATGCATGACTAATGAATCTATTTTGTTGCATTTTATGATAGTTGGGATGCTTTCTCCCTAATAATAGTGATTATACTTTGTATTTTAGGATAATGGTTTAGAAATGAAATGTACGAGATCTAACTGTGGATATGCATGTTCTTTGCAATGTTTAGGCACAAGCAGACAATTTTACCGCAAGAGAAGTTGCACAATCTATGGGACTTACGACCCCTACCTTGCCGTGATTGTTTTAGCTGCAGCAGGTAGAAAGGTAGCGTAACCCGTTTTATTTTTTTTAAAAGGGTGTGCATCTTCCAATTCTGGACAAGCATGGAATTGCTTGAGAATGATGCAACAGGATATGAAATATAAAAAGATGGTGAAATTGTCAGTCTGTTCTTCCTTTTATACCACAATTCGAGGAATTAGTTGATCCTGGAGAAACTGCTGCCAGTTGGGGGGATTAGGAGACTGCACTCAGGTGAAGGTAGACACTAGACAGTTGGCTGCATCTCTCCATCGTCTTCAATTGGCATGCAAATGTTGATGTCACAATTTATATGTTTCTATGATTGATTTGTAAGCCTCTCAAACATTGAAATTATATTCAAAGTGAAGTCGTCACCATGTAGATCCAGATTTCTGCTCCTTGAATATGAATTTTTTCTTTTTATTTTTTTATTCCTTAAATTTTAATTAAATAAATTTAAATTCTCCTAATCATCACGAATGAGACTTGAATCCATTTACTTATTCTCATTTCTTTATATATTTTTTCTACACATTCATCGGTGACTTTTAAAACTATCATCGGATCAAAATTTAATATTCATTTCATATCAAATTGTAATTTTAAAAGCCACGTATTATTTATATATTGTTTTGGCCCCTAGCCTCTCTTTTTGTTGAGGTTAACTTTCTTGACTTGATTGGGTATCCACTACCATCGGTCCTTGTAAATCAATCCCTTTAGCATCCCCAACTCCAAGCAAGAGGTTTATCTTTTTCAGAATTTAATTTAGAACATGCTCTGGTTCAACCATAACAAGGCCTACCGTTTAGATTTCTTCCCTAAATCTAATGCTCTCTCACTCACTGCCCAACCAGATCAAGAAAGTCTCCCTTAAACATAATGCAGTCTGGAGGAATAAGTCTCCTAACTGTCCCTGGGACGATGGCTTAATAGTCGAAGCAACTCGAAACCATCACCTTGCGAGTCCTAGGTTGTAGGTTCGATCTCATGCATGTTCTATTACTTTCCAAGTGTACTTTACGCCATATACATTAGGGTTTAAGTGGGCCGGGGCAGTAACCAACATCGATGAACCCTTCTTTTAATTAGAAAAAAAAAATAATAATAATAATAAAAAAATCCCCCACCGTTGAACCCCTCTCCCTGCCAAGACCTTTAAGATCAATTTTTTCTTTTTTTAGATGCATTCCCATCTCCTCCAGTTCCGCCTTTCCATCTTCATCGACAATGACAAGGACCCCCACCACCGTGCTTTCTTATTTCTTTGTTATTTCTTGCTTGATATATATATATATTCTTTACCGATGAATCGCAAAAGAACCTCCTTTTTCTTGCTTCGTTTGGATTCACTTTTGCTCGGAATCTCAGTACATGCACCTTTCTTCTTGACAAGGCCTAGATGCTAAACTTGGCAAGGAAGTTTCTCAGCAAAAGAATAATAAATAAATAAAACTAAAGCAACAAGTTAAACACCAAAGCATCTATTTGTTTGAATAATAATGTGAGATATTATATTTGTATTCTATAATTGTGTAATAATGTTGATATGACACTATTAATCGGTTATTATACATATTTTTTTATTAAACAATAATTAATTCAATGATTAACTGAGAGTGTTACACCAGTCTAAATTTTACATGAATGTTAAATAAAATTACAGTATTTTATACTTGAATGTTTTGTTAAAGGATTGTTAATGCAATGAACATCCACAATAACCTCAAGTCATCTTTTGGGAAAGAGTTTCACTTTCACCCGCAGAAAAAGGGAGGGATTAGTTATAAGGTCACAAGTATGGGACCGGTCACCAGAGACACTTTGATAGTAATGCGTCATGTGGTATTGTTATTGTTGTATGATGTGGCCCTTACTAGGACATCATGAATTTAGAAGGGGGAGGGGGAGAGAGAGAGAATGAAACACTTCGGTCTTATGTTAAGAAAATGAGTAGCTCACATAAAGAGTGAGTGATTTATAAGAGATACTTAAAAGTTTTAAGTCCCACTTTATTTACTTATTAAGTGAAATTAAGCTTTTTAAATTATTCTAATAAAACTTTGAATTGACTAATTCTTTTAGAATCATGACACATGTCACTAACATTTTTTTTTCTAGATTATTACATGTGTAATATGGTCCACCGATAATTCTCAAAAAAGAACCTTTAGCTTGCTTCCTTTGGATTCACTTTAGCCTGAAATCTAAAAAAGAACCTTTAGCTTGTTTCCTTTGGATTCACTTTAGCCTGGAATCTCAGTATATGCACCTTTTTTCTTGACAAGGCTTAAGATGCCAAACTTGGCAAGAAAGTTGCGCTAAAAAAAAAGAAAAAGAAAAAAGAAAAAGCATCTATTAGTAAGAAGAGAAATGCTAAACATTCTAAATTTTTGTTTTAAAAGTTGAGTTTCAAATGATATATCACCATCTGTACAAAACAACATATACCTCAAAAGCATAAGAAGAAAGTCACCCTCAAAGCCCTTCATCTAATCTTCTTCTTCTTTCCACATTGATGACACAAAAGAGAACCCTCACATAATGAAATGACCTCACGCTATTAAATTTTGAGAAATTTTGAGCACACTTTTCAAAATAATAAATCTCATGAGATTGTGACATATCATTTAAGAATTAACTTTTGAGAATTAAATTTAGGTGGTTAAGCAATTCTCAAATCAACATTTCTTTTTTTTTTCTAAAATTATTATTAAATTGAAGTTTAATAGTGATATATGATAATTTTAAAAAATGAAAATGAAAATAAAAAAGTGAAATATTGTATAGATCGGTAGAAGACTGAAATCCATAGCTATCAGCCTAACACCATAGGGGCTTTGAAGTGTGTCATTTCCTTTCCGATAGATGATAGACCCAACTATGGGACTTAATTTTGAACCAATTTTTACCTTATTTTTTAATTTTTAAAAAATAAAAAATAAAAAAATGAGTGAAGTAATAATTTTTCTTTTTTGTTTGTCCTTATTTTATTAAGTATATTTTTAAAAAATAAAAAATAGTATTTTTCTTCTTAATAATGTCATTTTTTTATATATTTTTTAAATTAAAAAAAATAAGACAAAAATCGATTATAATTGGCCTTTACAATTTTTCTATCCTTTTGGGGTGAATCGCCTTTGACTAGTGTCCTTCGAATTTTAGAAAACGACACCTAAGATTGCTTTTGGACACGGAAAAAAAAACCTCGCCGTCAGCCTTTTTTACTGTTCATCATCAGACAAACTGGGAAAAAAATTCACTACACCATCACATCGAATCATATTATGGACCTTCACTAATTTATTAATTTTTTTAATTAATATATATATATATATAAATAAAAAAATTAACTCCAAATCCACGTACGCTTTTATTCTCTATATAACTAAAAGCGGGAAACGCTTCAGATTTGCTCCCGTTGAAGGACTCACAAGTCACAAACACACACTCTCTCTCTCTCTCTGTTCCTCTTACTCTAATGTCGGACACTTGGTCTGCACCAGTGGCTCTCGCCGCGCTCCCTGACGCGGTGGAGCAACTGCTCCAGAATATCTGCATGAATCAGAACCAGGCGCCCCCAGGCGCCTATGTGCGGCAGAAGCTAGCCTCGCTAGGCGAGGAAGCGGCACTCGGGATCCTCCGTGTAATATCGGCCTCTATCATTAGGAAAAGCCTCGACGGATTCATCCTCTACATGATCGACAAAGCCCCCCCTCAGGCTCAGAGACTTGCCCCCGTCTCTCCTCTTCGCACTCCCTCCTCTCCTTCCCACCTCATGTTCAGCCCGCCACTAGGTACGTAACCCACCCAAATTTTGCTCTCTCATTCTGTCCACAACATCGACACGCGACTGTTTTTGCATTTGGATACACCGCTTATTTCTTCGTAATTTGTTCAATGACCACTGGATATGACTTGTTGAGATGCTACGTACTTTTAAACGAATCAACTCTCTCTCGGAGCGTTCTTTTTCTTCTGCCTCTGTTTGGCTAGAAGGAAATGTTATTTATTTTACCTTTCTCTCATTTTTACTGAAAAATTGAGGGTTTAATACTTGCCTTTTCACTGTTGGAGTTTAAGCGGCCGAATGTTGTAAATACTAGTCCGCTGCCGCTGGTTTTCTAAGAGCATCTCCAACCCATGCTTTAAATGAGCGTTTTATGAGCTATTTTTTTACACTTTGAAATAGAAGTTTTGTATGATAGTGTTATACTGTGCCCTTGCTTGATTTCATTCCATATGTTATAAACCAAATAGAGTTATATGATTCTTTTTTTTGGGTACATTTTGTGCCCGTAAGTGGTGCTGTTACTCACACTCCAATAATAATAATAATTCAAGGGAATCTGAGAGGCTCACCCTCTTCAAGTTTGAGTTCAGACAGTGCTGTTAGTCCCAAGTTAGCGGCCTGGGGAGAACTTGAGTTCCGAAAGGCATTTCTAATACTGAGTTATATTGGGGAGTAAGTTTTCCTTTCTTTCTACTGGTAGTTGTGGTTACTGCATACTATGCTCATGCTAACCTACTTTTTTTCTACAGAAACCAGCTCGACGATATTGATGATATTTCTGCAGCTGAAATTAGGAGTCTGAAACATTTAGGGATGGTAGATTTTGAAGAAAGAGTTTGGGAAGCCTTGGGACAAAAATATATTGACAAAGAAGACCGGCGAATGGTAAATGTTATGTTCTAATTGTTGTTGACCTATGATGCTTACCGTTTCTTGACTAATTTCTTAATGCCTGAGATGTCCACTGAATATATATATATATATAATTGAAGTTGCTTTCCTCTTCATATTATTAATGATAAAGTAGTTTTTTTTTTTCCCTCTCAAAAAAGAAGTTCTGTTTATCTGAAACAGTAATGTATATACTTGTGACTTGATTCAACTAATCGGAAGGAACCTACAAATGCTATTTTTATGAAGTGATATCTTAACAATTATTAGGGTTTCTGAGTACATAAAATTGACAGCCATGTCTTCTATGATCTCTTTGCTCTTTTATTTGCGGGGTGATTCATTAAAGAGATGAATACATCGCCTCTTAATATATCCTCACATCAGTAAATTTGTTTGAGCTAGCTAGGAATCTTTTGGTGTGTGCTTGATATGTTCTAGATGAGTGAATCAATGAGTTCCCAGCAAACTGTTAAAAGAGAGAGAGAGAGAGAAGATTTAATCTGGGAAATGTGCTGTATCCTAAAGTTTAAACCATAATTACTAAGGAGTGCCAAAACAATTTATAAAGCGCAAGCTGAAACCAGTGAAATCAAAGGGCATTACTTGAATGCTGGTGGTAACAAGTTCCTTCAATTCAAAATCCGATTTTCAATGAGAGGAAATCTAGCTATTCTCCGATTACTATTTTTTATTCAAATTTCTTATTTTTCTTTTGTAAATTTAATTGACTTTGTTATTATTATTATTATTATTATTATTTTGTGTTCCAATTAATATTCATTCCAGATTTTTATCTTTCTTTTGTGAAAGAGATAAGACTACTCCTATGGGAATAAATATTTTAATATTTTTTTATGGGTCTTATGTTTTAACTCATTTCAAAATTGTGTTTTTTTTTTTTTTGTTTTGTTTAGAGCCTGCGCTATGCGCCGGTTTTATATATATATAAGTCAAAAAGTCTTTAAAATATTATCAACAACAAATTTTATTTCCTTCTCTTAATTAACAAATTAGCTACAAAAAATGACAAATGTTCAAAAGATCATTTTAACCCGTAGTTTTACTTAATAACATAAACCCACATATCCAATAAATTTAAAAATTCATAAATTTTAGTTAAAAATTGAAATGTGTTAAATATTTGTTCCCATATATGTAGTTTAAAATGAAATATAAAGGAAAAAAAATTCAAAATAAAAAATTAGAATAATCAATTATAGAAAATGATTGATTAATCATTATATTCCAACAATAATACCACTTCTCCTCTACTACACAATCAATTATGGTAAACTTTTGTCTTTCAGGAGTTGAATTTTCTCCTCATAAACAATTTTTTGAGCAATTTTACTATTACATTGACAAAAATAAAGAAGTGTTCTAAAATATATGAGCATGTTGATATCTGATTACAGTTATGTTTATTAATTTTGTAAACAAAAGAATGTTGGTAGTTTAATTTTTCTTTTCAAAAAAGAAAATTTGTACCTTGTATTAAATAAAAATAAGTAAATTAGAATAAAAAAATAATATAGAAATTAGAATAGAAATTAAGGACAAAAAAAAAACGTAAACAAATAAAAAAATACTAATATAATAAAAAAGAACTACATTTTTGATATATTTTTCTCAGTTCCAATGAAATTCACAAATATATGAAAAGGTTTTGTCAAATATATATATTTTTTTTCAACCATCCTTCACATATATAAAAGTAAAAGAAACTAAATTTAAGACACATAGGAAAACAAAGGCCAAAAAAAAAAAAAAAATCTATGATTGGAAAATTTGAGTTTCTACGAAAACAAAATCTCACTATTATTTACTGAATTCAATGTATAATTTACAAAAGAAAAGTAATCATTTGAATAAAAAATAATATATAAATTAGAAAAAAAAAATAAAGGTCAAAAACAAAAATGGAAGAATATAAGCGCTAGAAATAAAGATAAAAAAAGGAAAAAAATGAAAATATTAATATAATTGAAATTAGAATAAAAAATAATATATAAATTATAATAGAAATTAAGGACAAAAAAAAAAACATAAACAAATAAAAAATACTAGTATAATAAAAAAGAACTACCTTTTTGATATATATTTTTCAGTTCCAATGAAATTCACAAATATATGAAAAGGTTTTGTCAAATAGATTATTATTATTTTTTTTCAACCATCCTTCACATATATAAAAGTAAAAGAAACTAATTTTAAGACATATAGGAAAAAAAAGACAAAAAATAAAAAAAATAAATAAATAAATAAATTTCTACAATTGGAAAATTTGAGTTTTTATGAAAGAAACTCTCACTATTATTTCCTGAATTTAATGTAAAATTTACAAAAGAAAATTAATCATTTGGATAAAAAAATAATATATAAATTAGAAAAAAATAAAGGTCAAAAACAAAAATGGAAGAATATAAGCACTGGAAATAAAGATAAAAAAAAAAAGGAAAAAAATGAAAATATTAATATAATTGAAAATAACTATTCTAGCAAAACAAAGAAAAAAAAAACTGTAATATAATTTTTCATTGAGAAATAACGATTGAAAAATTAAAGAACTTTTATTGAAAAAAAATATAAAGAAAAAAATAATTGTAGTATAACTTTTCATTGAGAAACAACTAATAAAAACTCTCTCTCTTTCTCTCTTGTCTTTTTCTGAAATTGATTGATATAAATAGAAAGTAAAAGAAGAAAAAATAAAATAGAAAATAGATAAAAAAAAATATAAGGGACAAAAACAAAAATGGAAAAACATAAGCACTGAAAATAAAGATATATATAAAAAAAAAAAAAAAAAAAACACATAAAATGACAATACTAATATAATGGAAAATAAATGTTTTTTTTTTTTTAACCATCCTTCACATAGATAAAAGTAAAAGAAACTAATTTTAAGACATACAGGAAAACAAAGACAAAAAAAATTTACAATTAGAAAATTGAGTGTAAAATATATTGGAAAAATTGAGTTTCTACGAAAAGAAACTCTCTCACTATTATTTCTTGAATTTAATGTAAAATTTACAAAAGAGAAAATTTGTGAACCTTTTATTTTTTCGATTAAGACAATTAAATATATTACAAATAAAACTCATACGTTTTAATTGTCTCATATTGAGATATAAACATAAAGTAAGAGAAGATAAAAAGAAAAATAAAGGGAGAGAGATAATTTGTGAACATTTTGTTTTCTTCATTAATTAAGACAATTAAACATAAAGCAAGCTAGAGAAGATGAAAAGAAAATTAGATAAAGAGAGAGAAATAGACAATTTGAAAACTTTTTGTTTTATTCATTAAGACAATTCAATGCATTACAAATAAAATTCATATGTTTTAATTGTCTCATTAAAATGCTATTTAAACATACATTTTCATACATTTGTATTAAAAAACATGGACACGTGTCACAATTTTAAGCACTCTCTACGTCAAAACTTGGCTTTTATATATATATATGATTATAACCATCCAACTTGTTTCTATTAGCATTTTACGCGCAAAATTGACTATGCTTTCTAAACTTTATTGAGCTAATTCAGTATTAATTGGATAAACAGAATTTAATTAGAAAATATGAATGTTATCTTCTGTCTTATGGTGGATAAATTTCAAATAAGTGTTCGATTTTATTCTTGAGCCTTGAATTAATTGAGACTTTTGAGGGGTAAATGCTCTCCAAAAGTGTTGACTTCTTTTTTGTAGTCATCAGCCTCCCTTTTATCGACTGCAATATTTGCTTAACCCTTTTCTGTTTTTGGGGTCTTGCAGACTCTTGATTGGGATGCGAAAAAGACACATCTCTATCATTGTCATGTTTCTCTGGATGGGAAATACAGGTTCAAGGTTTGTATGTATCCTCCATTGTATATGTAGAGCATGCCCAAACACAAGAAGATACATGTATGTGATCGATCACATAAATTGACTTCTAATTTGAGGATAATTTTTTCAAATCTACTTGACTCATGGAAGTTTACCTCAATTGCTGGTGTAAAATTTATTAAGGTTCTGTGGGAAGCTGAATTCTAGGCCATCATAACTTAATTTTCCTCATGGAAATGTAATACAGCATGAGACATTGTAAATTATCATAGATCTTCTTTTCGCCTTTAGTGGGGCCTTTCTTTGTATACATCTTGTGGATTAGGGTTGTGCTCCTCTACTCTTTTCAATGAATTAATTATTTATCAAAAAAAATTATCATGGAGGAAAGTTATGCCTTTTGGGTTCAATTTCTTGGGTGGCAATGATTTATAGTAATTCATGCTAGTGCACTTCAAGTATTGGTAGTTGGCGCTTTCTATTATGACAGGTTTGCATCTCAGTCCTGTTTGTTTTAGTGCTTGAGGTTGCACTGGGAGTATGTGTTGTCAGCTAATCGTTTTATGAAGAAATGAGCTGTATATGTTTTTCTTAATAACATATATTTAAAGCTTGTTTGAGATTGTGTTTGGAAGCTTAAAAAGTGCTTTTAATACATAAGAAGCTATGCCAAGCAAAAAATGGATCCGATTAGTACAAAAAACCCTTTAATTTTGTTTTGTTTTTTGACTTTTTTTGCTCTAAAAAAAGCCCAGAACTGTGTTTTGGTGGAAGTTTGAAATGAGGCATTTTCTAAAAAGCTATTTTAGGCTTTTTCTATAGATAAAAACTCTATTTTCCCATGCAATCACAAACAGGTTCTTAAACAACACAAAGTACTTAATCAATACATTGTCACTCAAGCAATATTTTGTGGATCTCGGGCATTTATGCTCTTAACTTCTTTACAAAGTAATACATTCTTATAAATTGACAACTTCATGTTTCAGCTCTTCATTTGCTCTTCATTATAAAGAGAATTCTACTATTAATTTATCACTTCAAGATATTTTGTACTAAATATATTGTTGTTTCATTTGACCATATTCAGGGCCCCTATTTCCACAAAACAAAAACTCACCTACACAGAGTTTTAGGAGATGAGAATGTTTTAGCTGTGAAGTTTGCTGAAGAGGTGGCAGACAGTAGAATCTTTTCCAGGGATTATTATTCTATGTACCATAAGATTGCAAGAGAAGGGATTCGTGTTGGTTCTCATCGTTATTGTTTTTTTGGTAAGCTATTCTTTATGCCATTTGTGAATGAACTTCACATTTTTGGTTAGTTCTTGTTTTCTTATTTTTACTTCTCATTGTTATTTGAACTGTACTATTGTTCAGAATTCAGGATGTGTACTTGATACTTTACGATTTTAATATTACACATACAAAAACAAGTTTGGGATCCTTTTCCCATTTCTGAAGTACCGTTCCATTACTTTTCTTATCAAAGAAATTTTTGCCCTTTCTCGTGTTTGGTGTGTGATTTCATTGTTTGAAAGAACCAACTTTGTATTACGAGTAAGAGAGAGTTGTAAATTCTTGATAATTTTTTTTCCTTGTGCTTTCTCTCACATATGATTAAAACAAGTAGCTGTCTGGAATTTATGACTCTGGATGTACCTGCACAAGTAACTTTTTAAAATTTTGTAGCCCCCCGGCTAAAGGATGGTTCTGCCCCTGGTCAGATCCTATATTTCTCCATTGCTTGTATCTTATTCGAGTCATAATTTGGTTTCCAGTGACATGTAAATTGATAAACCTAATTTTTTTTTAAAAAAAATTTGGTTGTAAAAAGACCTAGCATAATTAATACTTTCTTGATATGGTTATTGGTCAGTGTTTAAAGATGGCGGCAAAGAAGAAAAGAAGAAAAACCCAACCTCTTCAGCTGTCAAATGTTATTTCATTCGCATGGAGTCTAATGCTACTATTGATCAGAGCCAATATATATTATCTAGGAAAACAGTTAATGAAGCAAGATCTGTATTTATGCATGCACATGGATTGTCTAGTGTGACCAGTTTTATGGCGAGGTATGTAAAACAATTCAAAGCATCTCTTTTTCAGAGCTATATCTGAGCATTTTCTCAAGGCTTTGTGTGTATTATCCTTATTTCGAAATCAGGTTTTCTCTTATCTTGTCCAAGACCGTAAAGCTAGAAGTTGATTTAGCATCTGTTAATATTGAAGTAATTGAAGATGTACTTTGCAGGGTATGATCTTTGAATTATTTTTCCTGTGAGATTTCCTGCATTCTGTGAATGTATTATGTTCAATTCTTTTTACTAATTCCATGAACATGCATTGTACTTTTTTTCCTTTTCTTTTTCTCTTTGGGTGAATTGCAGGATAGAGATGGCAATATTGTCTATGATAAAGATGATAAACCTCGTATACATACTGATGGAACTGGCTTCATATCTGAGGATTTAGCTTTGCTTTGCCCTCATAATTTTTATAAAGGAGAGCAAATAAGAGATGAAAATGTTGAGGTTTGTGATACTGGATTGTTTCCTTTTAAGATTCACTTTGACTGCCTATATGTTGCAGTTTGAAGTGACAAATATAAAAACATTTTAGTTTCTTTGAACTGATACCAGTTTACATTAACTGATCTGAATTATAAACACACGCTGGATGTTTTATATTCCATTTTGTCTTCTTGTCTTTTGTATTTTTTTTAAACTAGTATGTCCTCTAATCTTCTGTTACATAACTTATCTTTTGACTAACGGTCTCTTTTAATATTATTAGAGAAGTTCCGATCTTGATGAACTTGCGGGTAAGCTTTTGGCAATGACGAAACAGCCAGAATCTCAAACCCAAGAACCGGTATGTTGATCTAGTACTGGGGCATGATTTTCTCTTTTTGAGTCTTTATTGATGTGTTTCATTTATTTTGGGGCTTGGAATTCTTTCTATTCTTTCTCACTTCTTTTTGGCTGTTTTCTAGCCTTTGCTGATCCAGTTCCGTCTCTTTAACAACGGCTGTGCAGTCAAGGGAACTGTTTTGGTCAATAAAAAGGTAGTTTTATTGTCAGTTTCTATTGGAGAAAATAATGTATTGGTTTGTCATCTCTAAAAGTTACTTCCAAAGGATCCAGCTTTAACTGAAAATGAATATGCTTGCTATGCCCACAAACAAAGTAATGATGAGTCCAGAATGCAATTTTCTTCAATTTAGTGCCGATGGATGACCTTATAGTTGCAATTTTATTGGAATAGATGTTTTAATTTGTACGGAACATATTGACTTGGGGCATTAGTGGAACAGATTAGACTACACCGCCAACATGACCTTGATGCTATTGGTTTAATCATATATCACCTGACTGTATGCCTCTTTCACTGTAATATATTAATCTTGAATAACTTTGATTAAATATCATTTTTGGCCAATATTAATTGGAAATCACCTCCAATTTCTATTCAATAATCACGTAATTTTGTTTTTTTTTCTCATAATTGAATATCATTCAACCTCAATGAAGGGTTTATTTCTAATAATTATGTAAATTTAGAAACTTCTTGCGACACTCCAGGAAAATAGTCTCACATAGTCACATTATATGGGTGGATTGTGAAGGTCTTGCATGAGTGTCAAATCTCACATTGGTTCTTTACTAGGTGAAATTGGGCTTTATAAGTGAATTTAGGAACTCCAATTGTATTTTAATTAGTTCTTTTGGAATAATAGCACAAATGTGGTTAGCTCTTTCTCTGAGTTTTGAAAAATGGTATTAGAGCAACCTAGTAACACTAAGTGGTGCTGGGGCATTATATATATGTTATAGATTTTGAAGAGGGCGTTAGGGATTTGAGTGGGAAAGATTGTGACACCCCTGAAAGTTAGTCACACATTGGGTGGGTGGACTGTGAAGATGTTACTGCATGTGTGCCATGTTCCACATTGGTTTTTTACTTTGAGACTGTGCTTTGTAAGTGATTTCAAACACTCCAATTGTAACTTGACTAGTCATTTTGGAGTAATAGCACATTTGTAACTAACATTTTTCGTAGGTTATGACACTTATACTCCAGTGTTAGTGTAATACATTATGCACATCACTTCAAGGTAAATGGTACTAATTTTAGTTTTGATTTCTAATATGTTGTGTTTGTTGAAGATCCTTAATGACAATAGTAATTAGTTGCTGAGGCTCTTTTCTCTGTTCTTATTTATTTATTGTCTTGATCTAGTTTCTTTTTTCTTCTTCTTATGTTGCATACCCTTTTTGGTTTTTTGTATTCAAATTTTGTAGCTTCCTCCTAGAACAATTCAAGTTCGACCTTCAATGGTTAAAGTTTTGACAGATCCAAATCTTTCAACTATTAGAACAGAGAATTCATTTGAAATAGTAGGAACCAGGTATTTATCATTTGACCCTTACTTTTACATGATTTTGCAATTTATATGTCCTCTTCAGTTGACATGGTAGTTATTTCCTTTATAATGTTGTTAATAAGGTATCATTTAATCTGAATTTACTTTGAAAATGCCTAGTTTTGGAACTATCAAATGTGCTCCAGGTTCAAAATGGAGAAAAGGAAAATCATAATTATTCAGAAAAAATGAATAGTTAAATTTTTGTACTTCATGTTGATATTTGTAAGGCGTTGTTCTAATCTGACAGCAATAAGCCCAAGAGAACATTTTTGTCAAGGTATTTGATTGCACTTTTAAGCTATGGAGGGGTCCCAAAGGAATATTTCATTGATATAGTTATAAACGCTTTAAGGGATGCACATGGCGTTTTCTCCAATAAGCGTGCAGCACTAAAAGGTAATCTTTCTGATGAAGCTTGTAGCGTTTGGGTTGCCATAATGTTTCTCTTATCTTTGTTACTATTGTTATTATGATTACTATTTCTGTTATGTTTACCGTTACTGTTACCATTATTATTTCTGGCATTATTGGAAGTAAAATCTTATGTTTTGCTATCTTTCTATGCATTCATTGACCATTGTGGCTTTTTTTTTTTTTTTTTTTTCCTTCGTATTGATGTTTTTATTTGCTTCTTATCGGCTTTCCGCAATCTCACCAAAAGAGTGACAATACTTGTTTGTTTCATTTACTTTTCTTTCAGTGTACAACTCCTTGATGGATTTCCTTCAATTCTTTTGCTATATGCAGTTTCTGTTTGCCATGGTGACATGGATGATTTTAGTGCAGCAAGAATGATTTTATCAGGGATTCCTCTTGACGAATCATTTTTGCAACATCGGCTGTCTATACTGATGAAGGAGGAACAAAGAAGTCTTGGAGGAGGAAAGCTTCCGGTACCTGAATCTTACTACGTAATGGGGACTGCTGATCCCACTGGAATCCTTGAGAGTGATGAAGTTTGTGTTATTCTGTACGTATACTATTTAACATGTTTTTCATTTCTATGTGGTTGAAACCATTTGAGCATTTAAGAAAAAAGGAGAAAGCAACCATATAAGTATTGGAGAACAAATGTTTGAAATTTATATTCCAACAGCGATATTTTGTTGAAAATTTTGAAAGATTCCCCTGTTATACTTCGCTTTGATCTTTAACCCGCACTACTACAAAGAGAATTTGTCTGTCTAGTTCATGCTCTGGCGCCATTATGGTGGCATTGGATTACAATTTGTTGTTCAAATCGACATTCATTTGCAGTTGGGTTGGGAATATATTGTATTTCTGATCTTTGTATGTGCTACCATAAGTTTGCCTTTATTCATGTCCCTTAAAGTGTTGTTTTGATTAGGCATAACTTGCTTCAGATAAAAGTTGTAAATTACAAAGCATTAAAAAATTGTCAGCCTGTGATGGGTGTGAATGATTTTCCAAAGTGTCACAAAATAAAAGTGAAGCAAAAACAAAACTACAATAATATCCTTATGTGATGATAAAAAGGTTTTAGAGATTTCTATTTCTTGATTCGTTCTATGAAGTGGTGTGCTATTTTAATCTTCCTTCTTGCTTTAAATATACCTTTTTGGTTTGTCTTATTTATGATTAGTGACTTATTGTTCAGACCTTGCTTTGCAAAGACTACATGAGTTGATACAGTTTCTATTTTCTTAATAAGGTTTTTTTTAATACTTATTTCATGTGTGTGTGTTCTTATCTTTGTTTCTTTTCTTTACACATTATATGTAGTGACAATGGACAAATTTCGGGGAAGGTATTAGTCTACCGGAATCCTGGTTTACACTTCGGCGACATTCATGTTTTAAAGGCCACCTATGTGAAGGCCTTAGAATCTTTCATTGGTAACGCCAAGTATGCTATATTCTTCTCTTGCAAAGGTCCACGGTCCTTGGCAGACGAAATAGCAGGTGGTGATTTTGATGGTGACTTGTATTGGGTCTCAAGAAACCCCCAGGTTGGCATTTTTATTTACTTTAGTTTCAGATGATTTCTGCATATCTATGATGTTTTCTTTCTTCTTTATTTT
>CM017321.1:47237276-47248366 GCA_006937295.1 Carpinus fangiana | reverse complement strand
AAGTCATGTTTTTCTGTTGCACAGAGGGTCGACAACTTCATTGTATAGATCGAAAGATCTGTGAAAGCCCCATCAGATCGGTTTGCCGCAGCACGCCACGGTGGTCCGTTTGCTTCATTCAGACATCCGTTCAACAGATCTCCCTTCGGCGAGTTCAGAACCGTCGATAAAGTCTCCATCGGCCTTGCCACGCGCCCTCACGCGCCTTCTGGAGACACTGCCAGATCTTCCACTCACTTTCACGCGTCGGCGACAGCTCTCAACGCTCCCACTCGTCTCCACAAAACACCTTTCACCTTGAAAATTATCCCAATGGACAAATCAGAGGCCATCTAATCCAGATCCGCTCAGATCCATCTCATCGGAGCTCTCCTCCGCCTTCACGCGCAACCACGCGCCATAGAAGTTTCTGCGCGTGATAACCACGAGCATCCACTGGCTGTTTGCTGTTCCGCGCGTGTACTCCACGCGCCCTGTGCAGCTTCCTACTCATGTGCGCCAGTTACTGTTTTTTTTTTTTTCAAAAATAAAAAATTAAAAAAAAAATTAAAAAGAAAAAAAGAAAGAAATTAAAAGATGCCCACAAAAGAGGCCAAAGTTGCCATTTTTTTTTTTTTTTAGCCCTTAGTTGGCTTGTTGGCCCATAGTTGGCCCCATATAGCCTTTGTGGTTTAAACCCAGGCTCAGCCTTTGTGGTATTGTTTCAAATTCAGGCCCATTTTAGCCCATTGTTGGCTTTCATATTTGGTCATTGATCATTTATTTGTAATTTGGCATTTGTGGTTTTGTCCATGCCCATTTTAGCCCATAGTTGGCTTTCATGTAAGGCTCATAGTTGGCCCATTCCGGCCAAAAGTTACCAATGTTTAGGAGCTGCCGATGTTTCCAATTACGGCGCCATCAATCACCTCCTTCAAGTGCTGAGGTCAAAAAGGCAAACTCAAGCTTTCACAAGTTCGAATGTTAGAGAATAGCAATGTGGGCTTCACATTGCTCAACTACACGAAACCTATTTCCCTTTGCTTCTATATAAGTGGGTCTTGTCCCACATTGCTAATATTATAAAGAGCTCATTTCCTTTGGCCTCTATATAATGAGGTCCCCTATGTACAATCAATTTAGTCAATAAAAACAAGATGTAGCCAATATGGCTTTAGTGTGTGGATGTAGGTCTTAAACCGAACCACCTTAAATCTTGTGTCTCTTCTTTATTTCTTCCTTACTCTTTTATATTTTCGCCTTATGATTTCTTATTTGGATCTTGGGCATGTTTATAAAGAATGGGCAACCCTCTCTTATAAGACCGGTTTGATGAGATGAGTTAGGCCCATGAATTTTTTTATGGTATCAGAGCCTACCACAGGACAAATGTGGCCCACACTACTTACCCAGTGACAAGGATCAGGAAAAATATTGGTCTGCACGTGAGGGAGGGTGTTGAGAAAATAGTTCCACATTGCCTGTGGACAAGACCTTGGGCATGTTTATAAAGAATGGGCAATCCTCTCTTATAAGACCGATTTGATGAGATGAGTTAGGCCCATAAATTTCTTCATGTATCATAGTTATAAAGGACATGAAGTATGTACTGTAAATATGTATTATAGTATAAAATATAGTATGTTCAGCTTCTCAACTTTATCTGTCGCCATTTTCTTTGTGAAAGCATTCATGATTTCGGTGTTTTCTTTCTGCTTTTCCTCCCTTTGGCTTCTACCTGTCCATTCTGCTTACTGTTACCAAGATGGCCCTTGAAAAAGTTCGTCACGGTTCATAGCCCTCAAGCTCCATGGGTTTGACTGCAATCTCTATTCTGGGGCAAAGTCGAATAATGCAGAACACAATCCGGCGGAGCCTTGGTGGGCTGAGAGTTGGGAGTTTGAGGTGGAAGAGAGCACCACCTAGATGGAATCTAGGAGGTTTATCGTAAATCCTGTTGTACGAGGAGGTTCTTTGGTCATGGTTATCTGTCCTCGGGAGCCAAAACCTGTTGTTGCCGCCGTATCTTCCATATTGACTATTGAGTAGTTACTTTTAACATTTAGTGCGAACAGTATTTACTATTCACACTACAATTTTTTTTTTCTTCACTCCATTTCTTTCCTTCAATCTCTCTCTCTTCCCTTCTTTCTTTTGCATTGCTCTCACACAAAATAATATTTTTTTAAAAATAAATGGTAAAATAGAGAATTTGTTAAAGTGTATATAAAAAAAATAAGTAATTAAAGTAAAAATTTGTATTTTTTCAAAAGATATTGTGGCTATTCCCATTGTAATGCTCTTATGAGTTATTTGCCAAAATGCCAAACCACATCAACCAATTTATATTATTATTTACAAATGACAAATAGGTCTTACTGCAAATATAGCCTATAGAAACAATTTCTGACGTTATAGGGTACCCTTCATCGCCAATCTTTGGCTTTGTGAATTTAAATTTGGACATAGATGTGTCCAAATGCTCTAAGGTCACATGTATTTAAAATGGCTTTGTGAACAGCTAGTGGTGGCTAAATGTACCCTTCATCGCCAATCTTGCTTTTGTTGTAGCCATATTGGCTGTCATGTAATAAGCCAGATAGTCTTTTCTTGCTGCTTTGACCAAGTTCTTGATGCAATTTTCGGTTCTTGTTGTGCATAGTAAATCATATCAGAACACTATAGGATTGTGATGTAAATGTAACTCAAAGTTGCATTATTTTCCTAACTTCCCATCCTCTTATCAATTTATATCAAATGGAACTCAATGATGCAAAGCATCGCCTTCAACTACTTCCAGGGTTTTACGATTTCTATGACACACATGAGCTGAAGACAAGGCACCTAAATTGTCTCTATCCATATATGTATATTACTGGGGCAATTTCATGATTGGCAGTGGACAGGAATGAGTAATAAATAAATTCTAAAGCATGAAATTGGTTTTATAATTGAATGTTAAAGTGCAACCAATAAGAAAAATTGTAACAAAACTTCCCAGAGTGTAAATGAGATTTTTGGCATCATATATGGGACTTTTTACCGCAAGAGAAGTTGCAGAATCTATGGGACTTACGACCCCTACCTTGCCGTGATTGTTGATATGTCACAATTTATACGTTTTTATGATTGATTTGTAAGCCTCTCAAACACTGAAATTATATTCAAAGTGATGTCGTCACCATGTAGATCCAGATTTCTGCTCCTTGAATATGAATTTTTCCTTTTGTTTTAAATTTTTTTATTAAATAAATTTAAATTCTCCTAATCATCACAAATGAGTCTTGAATTCATTTAGTTATTCTCATTTATATATATATATATATATACACACACATTCATAGGTGACTTTTAAAACTATCATTGGATCAAAATTTAATAAAGATTCGTCTTATTTTAAATTGTGATTTTAAAAATTGTGTAAAGAAATTGAAATGAGTGTAACATTATTTCAATTGCTTTTGGCCCTTAGCCTCTCTTTTTGTTGAGGTTACTTTCATGACTGACTGGGTATCCACTACCATCGCTCGTTGTAAATCAATCCCTTTAGCATCCCCAACTCCAAGCAAGAGGTTTATCTTTTTCTGATTTTTATAACATGCTCTGGTTCAACCATAACAAGGCTTACCGTTTAGATTTCTCCCCTAAATCTAATGCTCTCTCACTCATTGACCACCAGATCAAGAAAGTCTCCCTTAAACATTATGCACTCTCGAGCAATAAGTCTCCAAATGTCTTTGGGACGATGGCTTAATGGTCGAAGCAGCTCGAAACCATCACCTTGCGAGTTCGAGGTTGTGGGTTCGAGTCCATGCATGTTCCATTACTGTCCAAGTGTTCCTTATACTATGTATGTCAGGGTTTAAGTGAGCCAAGGTAGTAACCAGGTGAGCCTTTTTTTTAATTGAACAAAAACAAAAAAAACAAAAAAACAAAAATTCCTCCACATTCGCCTTTCCATGTTGGTCGACAATGACAAGGGACCCCCACCCCGTGCTTTCTTTTGGATTCACTTTAGCTCGGAATCTCAGTACATGCACACCTTTCTTCTTGACAAGGCCCAATGCTAAACTTAGCAAAGAAGTTTCTCAGCAAAATATATATATATATATATATATATATAAAGCAAGAAGTTAAACACCAAAGCATCTATTTGTTTGAAGAATAATGTAAGATAATATATTTGTATTCTATACTTGTGTAATAATGTTGATATGACACTATCAATTGGTTATTATACATTTTTTTTATTTAATAATAATTAATTGAGAGTGATACGTCAATCTTAGTTTTACATTAATGTTAAATAAAATTACAATATCTAACATTTTTTCTTGTGAGAAAGTTGTTGATGTTAGGAAATTGATAACAAATTAGCAACCAATTTTCTCACATTCCTTTATGTGAAAGACAAGTTTGGAATGAAAACACAAGAGAACACACACCAGTGTGGTAAATAGTATTTTACCAAAGATACAGCTTGATATGTTCCCAAGTAAGATTGGAAGAGTCACACCGGTCTCACTTAAAACCCAATTTTTCCTAGACAGAACATACACGTGTACTTTTAGTACTATAAACACACACAAAATCACAAGACAATAATTTATATGTGGTTCGGCCAATACTGCATACATCCACAAAGCACACCAAATATATTCCCTATATCACAAAAATGAACAAAATAAGAATCAGCTAATTCCACTCACACTTTCAAAAAAATACATGCTCAATATTTTTGCTCACTCTCAAAAAAAAATACTACACTTTATTTTTCGTGCTCTCTTTGAAAGGGCTCTCACTTTCCTCACTTGCCTTGCTCTTCTCTTTCTATGAGAAGTTGACCTATTTTTCTCTCATCCGAAGCTCTCATTTTATAGGCATTTGCTTGGACACCAATGTCCAAAAAGTGGATTATATTGTCTTCAAGAGGTAGCTCAATCGGCTGTGAATCATGCCTAATAAAGCGGAAGTCACAAGTTTAAATCCTTCATCCCTTTGTGTAGACATGTCAAAAAAAAAAGTGGATTATATTTAATGCATCTTTCGGTGGCCTCTATTTGCATGGACACCAAAGTCCATCCTTCAAATATTGAGGTTCCACCCCAAATTAAATGCTTGCACCACTTTTCTTCTTTCATCTAGAAACGCACGTAGAGAAATGTGATGAGTAATGAGAGTGAGCCCAACTGTCAACAAAAATGGCTTCCTTTAGCCCATGTGGTGCCAGCTCCAAGGAGCTCTTTCGGTGGTTTTAATATGACCATCAATATTGACTTGTGGAATTCCAAGTCATCTACAACAGTTGATCCCTACTGGAATGTTTTTTTATTTACGGATTGTTAATGCAATGAACATCCACAATAACCTCAAGTTACCTTTTGGGAAGATTTTCACTTTCACCTGCAAAATAAGGGAAGGTTGGTTATAAAGTCGCAAGTATGAAATCAGTCACCAAAGACACTTAGACAGTCAAGTTAATAAAGAGACGGAGGGGGAGTTGATCGTTGCATTGTATCACATGGGAGTAGTGGTGCATTCTACTATTGGTCTTGGGCTTGGTGCAAACTTAAACATGTGCGTATATTTTTAAGCCTATTTGAACTCTTTTACCAATTGGACTTCAAAACCCCGTTGTTGTGTTGTAAGTTGTAACACCCCTTCCTTAAATCCTAGCTCTAAGATTACTAGTGTCATATGGTACTGTTAGCGCTATGATGTTGCCCTTACTAAGATATCAGGTAGGGGTGTCAACTCGGTCCGGTTTCCTGGTTTTTGGCCAAAACCGGGAACCGGAACCGGGGTATCCCGGTTCCCTGTTTTGGAAAACCGGAACCGGAACCGGCACCCCGGTAAAACCGGGGTCCTGGTTACCGGCCGGTTCCGGTTGTACCCGGTCTGATAACTGGTTTTTTTTAAAAAATTATTTTTTTGGCTTATTTTAGGTGTTAGGCCTAAAATAAGCCCCTTCTTTTTTTTTTTTTTTTCATAAGTTGGTTATTTTTTAAAAAATCTAGTATTTTTGTCCAAATTAAAGGGGCTTTGTTGTAATTGGTCCAAATAATTGAAAAATAAACCTAAAAAAGCCCAAAAATCCTAAAAAAATTAATGTTTTTGCCTATATGGGCCTTAAAAATAAAAATTCAATTTTTTAAAATACCCTAAAAATCATTTTAAATTAGGTACATAAAGAAAACTTTAAAACAATAAAAAGTAAAAACAAGTATGTAAACAAACAAAAAAACTAAAATGTAAAGCCCTAACTAAAAAAAATAAAATATATATATTTAACTCGGTTCCCGGTAACCTGGTAAAAACCGGGTACCAGAACTGGGGTACCCGGTTTTTGGTTTTTCCAAACCGGAACCGGGACCCCGGTTTCCCAGTTTCCGGTTTCCCGGTTTTCCGGTTCCGGTTCCGGTTTCCCAGTTTTTTTTGACACCCCTAATATCAGGTGTTTAAAAGGAGGAGGGGGAGAGAGAGACTGTAACACTTCGGTCCTATGTTGAGAAAATGAATAGCTCACATAAAGAGTTAATAGTTTATAAAAGATACTTATAAGTTTTAAGTCCCACATTATTTACTTATTATGTGAAATTAAACTTTTTAAGTTATTATAATGAATGACAGAATTGACTAATTCTTTTAGAACCATGACACAGACGTAACTAACATTTTTTTTTTTCAAGATGGTTACACGTGTAATATGGTCCACCGAGAATTCGCAAAAATGAACCTTTAGTTTGAGTTGTTTGGATTCACTTTAGCGAATCAATATACACCTTTTTTTCTTGACAAGGCTTAGATGCTAAGTTTGGCAAGAAAATTGCCTAAAAAGAAAAAAAGAAAAAAAAAGGCATCTATTAGTAAGAAGAGAAGCATCCTAATTTTTGTTTCAAAAATAGGTTTTCAAATGATGAGTCACAATCCTTCCAAAACAACATATACCTCAACAACAGAAGAAGGAAGTCACCCTCAATGCCCTTCATCTGATCATCTTCTCCTTCCCACATTGATGTCTTCTCCTTCCCACACTAATGACACGAAAGAAAACCATCACTTAATAAAATGACCTAACACCAACGTTACTCTTAAAAAGATTTTGAGTTGGTAACATACATCTCAAAATAATAAATTTTTATGAAATTGTGACACATCATTTGAGAACTATTTTTTGAAAAAAATAAAAATAAAAATTAGGATCTATAACACTTCTCCAATCATCACCTTTCTTTTTCTTTTTCTTTTCTTCTTTCTAAAATTATTATTAAATTGAGGTTTAATAGTGATATATGATAATTTTAAAAAATGAAAATAAAAAAGTGAAATATTTTATAGATCGGTTGAAGACTGAAATCCATAGCTATCACCCTATGGGCTATCAGCATAGGGGCTTTGAAGTCCAGTCCACTAGTCTAGTATATCATTTCCTTTTGGAGTGTCCTTCGAATTTTAGAAAACAACACCTAAGATTGCGGAATGAGCTCCTCTCCATTTCAAAGGAAATGGGGAGGATCCTTCTCCTAAGATTGCTTTTGGACAATGGACATGGGAAAAATAAAAAACCTCATCAGAAGAGCTTTTTTACTGTACGTCATCAGACAAACTGGGAAAAAATTCCACTACACCGTCACTTTTTTTTTTTTTTTAATGTCCAAAAAAATTTAAACTAGTGACATCTATTATATTAAATGTGATTCCAACCGATTAAACTATTTTTTGAAACTCAATATCACATCATACCATATCATGGACCTTTACTAATTTATTAATTTTATTAAATTAATATATATTTAAATAAAATAAAAAAAGTGAACTCCAAATCCACGTACGCCTTTATTCTCTATATCTATATAACCAAAAGCGGGAAACGCTTCACATTTGCTCCCGTTGAAGTACTCACAAACACTCACTCTCTCTCTCTCTCTCTCTCTCTCTCTCTGTGTTCCTCTTACTCTAATGTCGGACCCTTGGTCTGCACAAGTGGCGCTCCCTGACGCGGTGGAGCAACTGCTCCAGAATATCTGCACGACTCAGAAGCAGGCGCCCCCAGGCGCCGATGTGCGGCAGAAGCTAGCCTCGCTAGGCGAGGAAGCGGCACTCGGGATCCTCCGTGAAATATCGGGCACTGTCATTAGGAAAAGCCTCGGTGGATTCATCCTCTGCATGATCGACAAAGCCTCCCCTCAGAGACTTGACCCTTGGTCTGCACAAGTGGCGCTCCCTGACGCGGTGGAGCAACTGCTCCAGAATATCTGCACGACTCAGAAGCAGGCGCCGATGTGCGGCAGAAGCTACCCTCGCTAGGTGAGGAAGCGGCACTCGGGATCCTCAGTGAAATATCGGGCTCTGTCATTAGGAAAAGCCTCGGCGGATTCATCCTCTACATGATCGACAAAGCCTCCTCCCCACAGGCTCAGAGACTTGCCCCCGTCTCTCCTCTTCGCACTCCCTCCTCTCCTTCCCGCCTCATGTTCAGCCCGCCACAAGGTACGTATACCCACCCAAATTTTGCCCTCTCATTCTGTCCACAGCATCGACACGCGACTGTTTTTGCATTTGGAGACACCGCTTATTTCTTCGTAATTTGTTCAATGGCCTCTGGATATAACTTGTTGAGATGCTACTTTTAAAGCCGTAAGAGATTGCGTTCGAAAGACTTAAAAGTGTTTTTAACATTCAAAAAGCTTGTTTGAAAAAAAAAAGTTTGTTTGGGATTACGTTTGAGAAATCTAAAAGTATTTTTAACACTTAAAAAACCCGTTTGAAGAAAAAAAGTAGTCATTTAGTAAAAAAATTAAAAGCGCTTTTAAAATTCTCAAAAGCCTAAAATGGCCAAAAAAATATTTTTAGTAAAAGCTTAAAAATGAAGCTTTTGTTCAAAAGCTCTTTTTGACTTAAAAGTTCTATTTTTCAAACGCAATTCCAAACAAGTTCTTAAACGAATCAACTCTCTCTCGGGGCGATCTTTTTTATTCTGGCTCTGTTTGGCTACAACTACAAGGAAATGTTATTTATTTTACCTGTCCCTCATTTTTACTGAAAAATTGAGGGTTTTATACTTGACTTTTCACCGTTGGAGTTTAAGCGGCCGAATGTTGCAAATACTAGTCCGCTGGTTTTCTAAGAGCATCTCCAACCTATGCTTTAAATGAGCTTTTTAGTTTTTATAAGCTATTTTTTTACACTTTGAAATAGAAATTTTGTATGATAGTGTTATATTGTGCCTTGTTAAACCACCTATCCTATCGAAAATTCAAACCCTTCAAGATAAGAGTGATCAAGAGAAGAGATGCGATGGATATCAAACTCGATCTTAGATGAGAGATAAGAGTATAAGAGTTTGAATTATATAGGGACTTCTAGCTGTAAATGGTTATCTAACTGTACATGATTATCTAGACTTCTTGTAATTCTATAGATATGAATGAAAGCCACGTTAAGTGGTACTTGAGCATTATCAATAATATTTCAATTCTATTATGGTATCAGAGCAAAACTTAGACTAACGTCTTTTTGCTTCCATGGAAATTCCAGCATCTTCAACTGATTCCTCCATACCCAACGTTGTCTCTACCACCACACCTCCTACCAACCCACCTCCTACTACCAACCCATCTCCTATTTTCACCATACCAAACATGAACCATACACTCTATATCAAGCTCAACAACATTGAATCCCTACAACCTGCGACTCACTTCACGGCACACTCGCCTGCATATCGTGGCCGTCCTTATTGTGGTCGTGGATCATCCACTGTTGGCTGTGGATCATTTGCTGGCAGTGGATCTTACAGAGGCCGTGGATCCTCCTCAAGTCGTGGCCGTGAATCCTTCTTCTCACCAAGCATGTCGTCTGGATCTCCTCGCCATGTCTGCCAACTATGTGGCAAAGTAGGACACCTTGCGTCCAGATGCTACTCACGATTTGATCAGTCATTTCAGAATGAAGCAATAACCCAACCTCAAGCCTTATATTCTTCACCCAATGTGATTTCTGATGAGGATTGGTACCCAGATACCGGTGCAACTCACTACATCACAAATGACCTCACCAAGCTCAACCTTTCCTCTGAGGAATACTCTGGATCCGATTAGATTCATGTGGGAAATGGTTCAGGTTTGTCTATATCTCATATGGGTTCAGCCACTAAATCAAATTCCCCGTCGTCAATTTATTCTCAAACAATTATTCCTTATTCCGAATATTTGCAAAAACCTTCTCTCTATAAGTCAATTTGCTACTGACAATGATGTTTTCTTTGAATTTCATTCCTCATATTTTGTCATCAAGGATCGTCTTACAAGGATCACTCTTCATCAAGGACCACTTAAAAATGGCCTCTATCAGTTTCAACCTTTTTCAACATCTTCGTCAATAAGCCATGCCTTGGTTGGTGAACGCACTTCTCTAGATCATTGGCACAGGCGTCTAGGTCATCCTACGTTTCGAGTCGTCCAACGTATTCTATCCATTTTCAAGCTTCCAGTCAAGTTCAATAAAAATTGTGGCCCATGCTCCGTTTGCCCTATTGCAAAAGGACATCAACTTCCCTTTTATGATTCTAGTTCTTCTATTTGTAATCCTTTAGATTTAATTTATTCAGATATTTGGGGACCATCCCCCGTTCTATCAATAAATGGAAATCGCTACTATATTTCTTTCATTGATGCTTATTCTCGTTTCACGTGGTTGTTTCCAATTCAAAACAAATATGATGTTAAATCTGTCTTCATTAGCTTTCAAACAATGGTTGAATGCTTATTCAGCAGAAAAATTAAAAGTGTTCAAATCTATTGGGATAATTCATCGTTTGTCATGCCCTCATACACATCAACAATAAGGTTGTGTAGAACGTAAACATCGTCATGTCATTGATACAACACTTGTTCTTTTAGCAGATAGTGGGGTTCCTAAACAATTTTGGGATGAAGCATGTTTAACTTCTTGCTATCTCATAAATCGTCTTCCTACTCCACTCTTGAAAAATATTTCTCCTTTTGAAAAATTATTTTCTAAAGCACCCAATTATCACCATCTTAAAATTGTTGGATGTGAATGTTTTCCTAATCTTCGTCCATATAATTCTCACAAGTTTGAATTTCGTT